>LPNX010119586.1:94937-244238 GCA_001517045.1 Pseudotsuga menziesii
CAAGGTAAATGACGAACAACAAAAGGATCCTGCATGTGTTACAGGGAATTTTTTTCCTCTTCATAACGGAGAGCTTTCTCAAGTCCTACTGTCGATGCCAACGGAATGTACAGGAGGAGATCCTTTGACAGAATCCCACTAGACTCCACTAACTTCCTGTCAATCATAGAGTTCAGAAACTCGGACAAAAAAAGCGAAAAATAACACAATCAACAATGTTTACAACACCTGGTTGCTAGGTCTTGCCACGCGAAACTCACGGCCACCTTACCTGTAAGCCAAACTTGGGTGTTAATTAAATTCAGATACTCGCAGTCACAATTGCTCAAACTCTCGATTCTCGAACTCCTCAGTAGCCACAATAACTGAGACTTACACCTGTCACTCTAAGTGCTTTACGTGTTTGTTTCATTGTATTTTACTCATATAAAAACATACTAAACATACTGGGAGTAATACCACGTGCAGAGGACCACCTACATACGATATTGCCAGACACTATTATACCCATGTTGATCCTCTAGTAATACCACCTGCATAGGATGACCTACACACGATTACACTACTACCCATGCTAATGTCATTGTGCCATCGGGTCCTCTGGCACAAGACCCTAGAGAAACGTCACCTGCACTAACCAATGAATAGGCACAAAAATAGTTTTAAAAAATAAAAAATAAAAAAAATAATACACAACCTTAGCCTAAATTACATGTTTTTGTTAAAGTTATTACAAATTACTCTAAATAATAGCCCTGGCTGATTCATATAAAAACAAGAGCCACGAAGTGGCAATGTCCCCGACTTGAGCTAATTGCATGAGGATATAAGAAATTACTAAAAATATGTGTAAATGACTTAATACAAACTTAAGTAAATAGATGCAACACCAAAGAAAAATGATATTGCAGTAAAAACAAAAAACATCAAAGAAAAAAGCAAATGCAAAAAAAAAAAAAAACATGTTTATGTTTGGATGTCCACACTGAGTTTAGATGCCACCATTTTTTTTGACAAATTAAGTAAAACCTTGGTGAGTGTCTTACCTCTTATGTAGTAGGCTGAGCTCAAACAAAGCCAAGCAAATAAGTTCGATGGTCCCTCAATAGAGATTCAAACAAACACCGAGCTTAAGAAAACAAGGTCGATGGTCTTTCGATGGAGATTCAAACACCCTTGATTGACAAGGACTTGATCGAAAAGCAGGAACAACAAACGACCCTCCCAATTGCGAACACAATCATAGGCATAAGCAAAGAACAATACGCTAAAGTTTCTAGATGCAATAGATGCATCGAACAAAATGCCCTGCCTAAATGCAGACCATGCCCACAGTAAATTGGACACTAGTTAAATTCTTGTTGATTGCAATAAATGCAATAGAACTTCGAACAACTTAGAAATGAAAGTTTTAGAATGGGAAAGAAACATATCATAATAATATTGTTTTTCCAAATTTTAAGGTTATATGAAAAAATTGTAAATGCCAATGAGAAATCCATTAATCAAACCATATTCTTGCAATACTTTCATGACTAATCATTATATCCAATATGTATATAATTTAATCAAAACTAATTTTCATACAAATATAATTTTTCCTAGTGAGGAAAACAAGAAATTAAAATTTATATTTGTTTTCACGTTCATAAATTTCCCATACCCTTATTTAAAATATTGGATAGCATTTTATATTATATAAAACAATCAGGCCAAACTACATAACATGGAAAAACTTGGGAAAAAAAACACTAATGTGAGTGCACTTGCTCACCAATTAAGGGAGAGAAAACCCTGAAAAATAAAGTCCATTATCGAGGTAACATATTAATATGAAAACGAACTTTATATAGTGATTATTACGAAAAGAAATGAATTGAGTAGTTAGTTTCCCATAGCTAGTGAGATAGTTTGATCGGTATTGTAGACAGGAAATGAATCGATCGATGCATTTTTTCGAGTCTGCGTAACTTTCTTTTTAGGTTCGGGAGAGAGCATTTAGTGGTGGAGTCTATAGTAACTAATGTAAATAAGAATCTTTAATAGTTGGAAATCTTCTATCTGTTGTTGATGTTAAAGTTGCAGGGCATGCAAATGGCAGATAACATGTTAGTTCCCTCGATTGCAATGCACCACATCTACTCCATTAAAACTTCCCTCGATATTAGAGTTACTGATTTAGGTAAGTTACAAATCCATTCATTTGGCACATAAGGATAATTATATATGAGAACCTATATAAAATATCTATCAATATTTTCTAAGTGGTTAGATACTTCTTCTAAATATCAGAAACATGAAGTGTAGATTCAAATGACTACTAAAGTCACTAAAACATTTCAAATATATTTGTAAAAAGTCAAAATTATAAATTGATCCAAAATAACTCAAAAAAACTACATATATTAAATGAAGAGACCAAACATGAGGTTGATGGCCTCATTGAAGATTTATTCATTTTCAATAGGTATGTATATTAAAAACACAACTTTAACATAAATATTAAATATTGACAAATTTATTACTAAAATATTAGTAAAATGAAGGATATATATTAATTTTAAAAAATAGTTGAAACATCAAATATTAATAACAAGTTTTTTCATTAAAGTTTTTATGAGTATAAATATATAAAAGTATGTTATTAATAAGAAAAAACATTAATAATTATAAGAAAATGTTATTAACAAGAAAATGCACACTTGTGAAAAAAAATAGTTATCTTCTTTATACTTCAAATTTTAAATAAAACAAACATATCGTTAATAGAACAATATAAAAAAATAGTAAATAAATTTTAGAGGAGCTAAATGGTAGTATTTTTAACTAACTTATAAAGGTCTTAAAAAAACTTATTAACCATTTTTTTTTCATAAAGAAAACCAACTTTATGAAAAACAACTTTTTTTTTCATAAAGAAAACTAGCTTTATATATATTAACTAGTTTTATATATAACCTTAGAAAAGACACTACTACTATCTTAGACTACTATCTTATGATGAAAGTGTACTTATATTTTGTACTCACCTATGTTTTTCGAGGAAAAAATAACATTTCCTTGATATTACCTATGTTATAAAAACGGTTGAATTTTAAAAAACTAAAATCCACCACCCAAAATTTCAAAAATTTCCGCTTGAGAAAGTGTCAGCGATTGTTATTTTTCAACCAATTAGGAAAAGCACGCCACTGGTGATAAACCAATAAAATACATATATATTTTTGTTGGTAGATTTATCCCATTAAAAAGCTATGTTGATAGCTTGTAAGCTTATTTGGAGACTATGTATAATAAAGGGAATTTACAAGTGCTAACCTAATTTGCATATGATGGATTATGGGATATTCTGATGAGATTTATGAAGCAAGGGATTCTAACTCAATTTTTTATTTTTCCTTAATGTTACCAAGTGTTTTATATAATGGGAAATTGCATTATTCCTGATAAGAAATTCAAAGTATAGAGGCATAAACGCTTTGCTGGAGGACACAATTGGTTTGTTTGTTTCCATTTTCTAACCAAGATCATCATCTCAAAACACATATCCATATCTAATTTGCTCAAGCACACATGAAAACCGTTTTCCTCCAAATCATGTAGATTGTTTGAGATGGGCATTCTCAATGTCATGTTGTCTAAGTATCTAAAAGGAAGCTATTTATATTGTAGGTTTATGGTTAAAGAACAAGTAAAAAATACAAGAATTGGTCATTCCATCACTCTTTTGACTTCTCCCACAACAGGAACGAACATTTGTATAGTGATGCATATCTTAACAGGAACGGAACTGCTACCGAGCATGCAGTTCATCATGTTAATGAGAACCACAACTTGATTACAATGACATATGTTTCTAATGTAGTGCTCCCACACAACTGCTTTTGATATGAAGAAGAAATCGAAGACAATCTTCGATTGTGTTAGCTCTAAATAGGTAATTTTTGTAAACATGTTGAATTGAATTTTAATAATTTACGGTTTATTTTTGCACGCCAAAGATTCCCGAGCTTGAATGTGAATATATATATATATATATATATATATATATATATATATATATATATAAACAATTTTTTTTCACTAAATAATAAATAATAAATTTTCCCAACATTGCTCTTACCTATGTCAACATTCTGAATATGAATATATATATAAACAAGTGTTTTTTCACTAAATAATAAATTTTCTATCTTCTTGGCATTGTTGGTACCTAAGTCAGCATTCCTCATACCTAAATGAGCAATTACCCATATATAGTGCTGCTCGATACAGAACCATTCGGGCAATGTAAATATATGCAGTGTATTATATAAAAAAATATAAAATAAAGATTGTGAATTACCCTTTTTTTAGCTTGTTGGTGCAGACAGGCGCTTGTTATTGCTCGATACAAAACCATTCGGCAAAGTAAATATATGCAGTGCATTATCTAAAAATATATAAAATAAAGAATGTGAATCACCTTTTTTTCGCTTGTTATAGAATAAAAGCTGCAAAGTGCACAGGCTCATCTGCTACCAAAAGTAAGTAATTAAGCAATTTGCATCTGAACATCTTTGATATAAAAGTAGACAAAGAATTGGTTCTCATTTTTCTAATTTGTAAATACCAATTACAACTAAAACACTAAAAGCCACCTAGATATGCTATTAGGTATAATTTTTAATTGAAATATTAATAAAAGTAGGGAGATTAGGTTATAATAGCATAACCACTTAATATGTGGTCTAGGACACAAGCTATGAAACAATATATAAACATTGTGCTATAAATATTGTGTCTGTGTCCAAAGTGTTTGAGAGGTGATATGGCTTGACACATGACGTTAGACATAAGATTTAACATGTCCTAATTCATAAGACATGTTTTAGGCACATGTCTATTTATAGTGGCCAGTACCACTAACCAGCTATTAGATTCTTCCTTATTTAGTGTGGCCATTATTCACAAAAGCCCAGGGAAACACACTTTGTTCTTTGGTGACATGGAATCAATTGGAAATGTGGGTGTTCCATAAACACCCAACAATAATACATTTATTGCAGTGTATATTGCTCGCCAAAAATGTCTCTTTTGTTCACATGATAACTTAGTATTTATCTACTCAACCAATAGGCTGCATCTTAGAGCAATACAAGAAGTTTGACACAATTATTCAACTCTTTTATGGTTCAAGTTCCACATATTGTCTTATGAATGACTTGACATGTTGCGAATGCCTTCCATTTTGACAAAGACACCGGTGATCAATAGTTTGCAATCCTTATTGTATATGAAGATTGAGATGGCGATCTTGGAGCAGTGTATGTAAAACAAGTATAGGTCTTTGTGGTCTACATGCATTGTCTTGCATATTTATCAGCTTAAGGCTTATATGGATATTACCATTGAATGTAATTTCTTTGGTAGGAAACCCTAACTTATGGCAAACAATGCAACAAATAAGGGGTGTAAAATGGGCTTTGAATAACAGGGTCCATCTGAAGGCTCCATTCTCAATTCGTTTGTCTACTGTTTCTACTAAAAACACTCACTTAAACTAATGTCTTTCCCCAGAATTAGCAACTTGGTGCTAAGCACATATTAGTATTCAAGTTTGTTTAAAGAACCATCATACATTTAGGTTAAATTTGTAGGAATTTGGTGGCATCTTTATAACAGCTATATGAAATATCTCTCAAATAATTGCAGTTAATAATAATAGTGCAGAATTGCAAGAAGAAGAAATTGTTTTGACCTTATACAAAATAATGAATAGCATTTGTAAATCCGCTGTTGCACAAAGTTTGAAAGAATACATTATGTAGAGGCTTTTCTAGTCAATTTAATAGGCTCAGTTAGTTATTTAATTAGGGGTGCCAGCATAACCCTTTGCCAATGAAATAACAGGCCTCTAAATGCAAAACCCTGGGTCAGTGTTATTTGCAATTCCTCCCACATTAAATATATCTCTCTACTTTGATCATAAGATGTATACAGTTATTTTATGCATGATTTGGAATTTTTTCAATCATAATAAGACTTTTGGGAAAATCTACTACTGAGAAGATCGAACACCAAGTACATACCTACGCTCAATTTCATAACATGCTACGCAGGGAGATAGCTGATATTGATCACCAATCATTATTAGATGTTGAATGGTCGGTTCAAGCACCACGAGCAGTTGAGGTTCCAAAATCTCGGAAGCTTCTTCAACAAAAATAATTGATGGTCGAAGCTTTTTAAGAACATCCAAATACAACGTTGCTCCCTACAACGCTTAATGAAATAAAAAGTTTATTATAATCCTTTGGATTCTGCTTCGAAGTTCTAATTTAATATTAAAATAACACGAGAAAACTTACAATGATTGTCATATCCACAATCTGCGACTCCCAAAGCACTTTTAGTTGTCTTAGCTAATTGATCTCCTTTATGACCTCGCAAATTTCAGTGTATTCAGTCTTGATATCTGCAAAGCTTTTCAAAGCCTTTTCATAATTCGCTTGGGTGATCACGTGTACTAATAATACCCTAAGGATTTCATTTAAATGCCATGGATTCTCATGTAGCAGCCACTGGTACATGTCTAAATCTATCTGCAACACCGACATAGCTTAAAAATGTAAATTTCGTATTAGGAGGGCGAGGTTTAGGCACTTAAATATAAAAAGGATCTTGATCAATATTAAGTCGCTATCTTGATCTCAATCAATATAAAGGATCTTGATCTTAATACAAAGGTTTTGCAAGCTTACATCCATATTAATTAGCTTAGCCCCACCAGAGGACCAACTACCATTTGCTTCCTTTCTGCAAGGAAAGAAGTTCTCTTTCAACCATGTCTCATTTCTGGTTTCTTGATTACTTTGAACGTCTATCTCTTCCTCGTACTCTTCCAAATCACTTGTTTTCTCATCGCGGTCTTTAGATCCGGTATCACCAGTATTGGTGTGGTGTACCTAGTCTCGTCCAATCTTTGCAGCGGCTTAACAGTAGAGAAACAGTTTTCTACTAGTTCAAAGGTCTCCTTCTTTGGTATCCATTCCGTCATATTTTTTAAGAGAGTTCTATACAACAAGGTCACAAGATTTCTATTTTCCTGACCCGCTCTGCCAAGGCCGCCTCAAATAAATTCCTGAAGGGATATTTCTTGGGGAAAATGTCCTAAGAGATCTTAACCAGACTTGGTCTTAGAAACCAGTTGCCTCACTTGGTTATCGGGCATGTAATTCATTAAGGATTCTACATTTAAAAAGTTGGTTTCTCGCAGCTCCTGCAAACCTATTTCCATCTTTGCTTGCAGTTGTTCCAACTTAAGTTTACATTCAATCCAATCAGAACGATGTTCGTTCATTCCTCCAATTTTACAAGATAAATTGTGTGGCATCAAATCAGGGTCCTCACTTCTCTCTCCTATCCTCACCAAGTTGGGACAGAATTTCAAGCAGGATAATAAAAAATGATCCAACCCATGATTTTTTTATGACATGACAAGTATAGGACCGGGAGGCAAAGTATTTCATGTCAATAAATCTCCATTATCTTTACACCCACGTAAGATTTCCCTATTTATTCCATTGCATGGAGGCACACATATTAATGCTTTGTATCTAATTTTACTCAATGAAGCTTTAAACATATATAGAGCTAATCTCTCACTTCCTAAAAGGAAAAGCATAAAAAACTGTATACATAAAAGATATATATCTTCGGTCAATTTAGCCATAAGCTTTCATTACCCAGAGAGAAACAAGGGAATCGTTTTATGTATATTACCCATTATAAAGGTCTGTATAGTTTGTTTAATTTTTATAATTTTCTGTTTAAAGATAAACAAAAACAATAAATTTTTTATTTATGATAGGAAAAGTTTAAGTGAATACGGGCCTTAAGCGAGGGTTCTAAAAATTTATTTATGCAAATAAAAATACTCTGATGAATCGTGTTGACTATGCAATGTAATGAAAATAGAGAGATAATTTCTGTTGACTGTGCAATGCAATGAAGTTAATTATGAATTAACCTGCAATCAATATAATTCTGAATAAACCGGAGAACATCACATATTCCCAGATACATACCTGTTCTCGGCGGTCCTTGAATCAAAACTAGTCGATTTCTCAAAGCAAGTTTAGTTGTCCATTAATTTGACTGGCATCGAGCTTAGGTTTATAGCCAGATTTTAGAAAATTGTCCAACTCATGGATCTGACCTTTGATGGCGTTTGTCTCGTTATATTCTTGGACGGAAATGTTTGCTTCCTTGTAGCCTTGGACACTGGAAAGGCTGGACATAAAGCTCAGGCTTTTCTTTTCCTCCTTAAATAAACATGACTAGTTAAAAGTAGTCGTTGGATTAAGATAATATGGAGGCTTATTCGGCCATTTCGCGCTGTATCTTTCTCTTGCAATGCTTTTAATACAGGTTGATAGGCCTTGTAAAATGTAGGGCTTTCAGTTAAAACAATATTTGAGGTGACCGCCAAAAGTCAACCAATTGCTTTAATCTCCACGTCTTCCGCACCACCTTTTACATCGAAAATCCCTACAAAGATGACCATTCCTTCTTTTGAATCCTGGCAGTGAGCCGCAACACCCCAAATTGGGGAATCAAAGTTACCACCATCATCAAAGAGACACAGAAGGCTTCCTGACATTGGACGCTTATTATTCTTAAGCTTCTCAACCTGTATTGCCACAGTTATGCGGGAATAGCTTCCACCGAAATGGAATCCCAGAGCAACACCGTTTGTCCAAATCCTAATATTCCTTCCATTCCGCCGCGACTTCTGCCTTAGCACATAAATACCTTTTTCAGACCCCAAAAGCAGTATGCCTGGAGTAATCGAAAATAAGTGTCCATGTACACATCAACAGAGCCATAGCTTCCATTCTCCTTAACAGAAGGAAGCGCCTTCAAACAATTTTCCAAAGCCGCCTCATCTGTTTGGCTACCGACAATTTCAGGTAACAATGGCATTTTATTCCATGAAAGATTAAATTACATTACTGGACTGAGCAGTGAGAAAATCTAGAAAGAACTGACAGTGTCAACCAATATGTTGTCCACTCTTTTTTTGAAGTACCATATCGTTCAACAATGGAAGAACATCATAAACTGTTTCAGGACAGTGTTCTGCCAGGGAAACCAAGAACTTCTTGAGCAACTCTTCTGCTGTAGCTGAGTTGAATATAACTACGCCATACTCTTTCAAAGACCAATGCAAGAGAGAAGCACCACGGAAAATCTTATAAAGCTTCTTCAACCTCACAGTATATAATTCTGATTCGTTATGATGAGAGATAACGTTAACTAACTCTAATACCGAGTGTACAAGATCAAAAGGTGGCTTCTGAAAATTTAGTACCTACAAAAATCCAGCTGGGCATTTTGTAATCTCTCGCAAAACACTGCTTCCGGTGCTAGCTTTGCTTTGTTCCAAAAGTGTATACAAGTAAGAAGCTAAAAATTCCGAACTTCTAGGATTGCACTGCACTAGGCGGCCATAAATTGCCCTCGGCCTGTCTGGTGATTCATTGGAAACAAATTCAAAAATATCTCCATGCCAGTATCTACATTGCAGATGCCTGCGAATCTAAAATAGACTTGTTTGATGGAGCTACAGTTTGAACGAGAGCAAGGAAGCCATAGCCTTGTTTCAAATCCAAATTTAAAACCTTGCCCAACTATAATGCAACCGGCATGACTTGCAAACCATAATGTAACAGGTATTACGTGAAACATTAACATATTAAGTTACAAGATGCTTTTACTATCTTGCTACTGCATTATAATATCGTAAATCTATAAACCTTGCTGCAGCTGCTCAGAATCGTACACTCCAGGTGGAAGTTTGCATGGAGGTAGATGCATGCATGCACTTCGAGTGCATCGAATACACAAATCTCTGCAAATCTCTGTCAAGTCAAAGTCAATAATTATTATAATGGTTGCTTACATCAGCTCGCTGCCAGGTCTTGGGACACAAAATCCCATATTTACGTCACCTACACAGAACCAATAAGAACCAAGTTAAATCACAATTTAAAAATGCCAAAAAATAAAAATTATTCCAAACTATTAAAAAAAACATTGAAAAAACAAAAAAATTGAACCTACCTTGTGAATTAGTCTACCTGCTGATTCATATATATCCCCTGTCGAGGACATAACAATAAAAACATAATATTGTGTCATGAATTATTATTCATAAGGTATGTGAATGTTATCCAAACAAGTTAGTATTTATATATATTTTTGATAAAAACTTTATAGAATCATAGATAATTTTGAAAGTTATGATCTTTATATTTATAATTGATACTATAACATTGACCTTAAAACTAATTTATACAAAATAGTACTTAGAGTTTATATAGATTTGAACATCCCAAAGAAAGCTGAAAAAATAACAACTTAATGGTCTAGTGTGTTTTTCAATTTAACATGCACCTTATTTATACATTATATCAACAATATATTAACAAATATACTAGATGAGAATGTTTTAATTGTAAATTCATTCAATTTCAATAATGGGTATCCAATTCCACTTTCATTTTTAATTTTATCTTTGTATACTTCAACTTGAGACTATTACCACCAACTTGATCAATCACTGTATCCATAGCATTCATATAAGATATTTTAAGCTTAGTATTGTTCTTTCCACCTTGGAACAAAGATGGATACATTCCTCCTCCTCCTATTTTAAAGATAACAACATCCAGAATTTCCTCTATAAACAATACTATGTTCAATGTTGCCTTTTGGATCTCTTGAAATCTGATTAAATTAGACAACCCATTTCAATCCCTTGATGGAATTCAACATCTAAATATACAAAACTAATAAATCCATGGCATTATAGCATGAAAGTTACCCTACACAAACGAATGGAGGTCCTCCTTGGTCATGCCCATGAGTTCTAGGTTAGGTGCCGCAATGCTAAGCATGTGGCCGGGTGCTTAAATATGCATGCAATCCACCCACATTGGTGCAAGCCATAACCTTTATTGGTTCTTGTTCTCAAGAACTAATTTTCCATGGTTTTGCTGGGTGCTATGGTGTAGGATAGATGGGTTGAGTTCTTGGCTCCACTGGCATTAATTATTCTCAAATGGATGGCCACATCCAAGCTATTGAGATAAATTTGGAATCCCACATGGAGATCATTCATGTCCATGCCATGATAACCATTGAATTCTAAAATTTCTAGATAGAAAATGTGGTTGTAGAAATCACTAAAACACTCCCACCAACCATAGAAGAGACATGATAGCTAAGAAGGCAATAAATTTTACAGCATGATTACAAAGCTCGAGAAATACAAGATTTACATCATGTCTATTTACCAAACAAAATTTCAACTATTCACAATTTTGATTTTTGCATGAAATAAGGTCTTGCTTAGTTACAAGATATAGTTAATTTTCCTGTCTCTAATTCTCATTATATTTCTCTTTGTTTCCCACCCTCAAGGATTCCATCAGGTCAGAAGAAATAGAAACTAGAATAGAGAATACAATGAAAATATTTTGGCAATGAGGGTCTCATAATAGATCAAAAATATAAATTTATGGTAAGGTCGTTGATATTACTTTTCTAAATATTTTTTCTCCTTGTGTTTTAAATTGTGCCCACCAAACCTAGCTTGGATATGAAGAAATGGGTGGAGACAGAGGTTTGGAGGGAGCCAACATTAGGAAGGGAGTTTAGTAGGAGAAACATCAAGTTTGTATTGGCCTCACCATTTCCTAAATCCTCTGTGTTTTCCTCATCATTTATGAATATAACCAAGCAAGGATTCTACTCCAATGATAGTCATAGTGTCACCTAATAAGTAGTTTCTATGACTATGAATTTATTTTAATCTGAACCACACATTTTTTAGTTCAATCGCTTGTGCTAGCTACAACAATAGGTTTTTTTGCATATATTATTGAATTACAAGGACAAATCAAGGTATGCACTTATATGATTAAAGATGTAACTATTTGAAGACTTCTTGCACTTATATGATTAAAGATGTAACTATTTGAAGACTTCTTGCACAACGTTGAATATGTTTTGAACAATTATGAACAAAAATGAATATTATGGTGATTTTAAAAGAATAAACCAATCAATGAAATTCAAAGTATTTCCTTAAACATCAAATATTCCTCAATTTTCATTTTGTTATAATGAATAAAATCAATATGAGAAGGATTATCTAATACAATGTATATTATCTTGTAGGTTACATTCTCTAATAATGGGAGGATTGTGTACTATGCTACAGATTCCAAAGATATGTAGGGGAAGATTGACATGCACTGTAAGGTTGCCACACATGAATTGAGATCATTGTTAAATTTGTGAACCATTGATCTACAAGAAAAATTGAAAGTTGTAGGAATGGAATTATGCAGTGGAATAATCAAAGAGAATGTACATTGAACATGAAATTCATGCCACAAATTTTAGATAAATCAGACAAGAATTGCTGAGATAATCACAACATGAATCTTTATTCATTAATCAATAATACAATGATTATACAATAAATAGAATTCCAATAATCTGGATAGAATTTGAATCTACCAGATCAAGCTGATTGAATAGCTAACTCAGTGTGTTTAAATCACTGCTGGAGCTCACTAGTCTAACTCTGTATGTCTAAATCAGTCTACAATCAGTTAAATGACGAGGTAGGTGGGAATAAGGCGCCACTTTCCTTGCATGCATGCAAAACTGGCACTAAACTAACTGAAAGTGATATAATTGATTGTAATTGGAGGTTAACTTAGCATAACTGCTTACCTACCTCAACCAATTAAAGGAGGTTGTTGGTGGCACTCAGAGTGGGCTCCTATAATGTAGGGATTGCTCCCAGATGCACATAAACTGATGCATGCACATGCAGTAAGTGGCATATAATATCTAGTTGTGTCCCCCATACTGTAGTACAACAATAATAACTCCCTAAGTTAGGAAAAATGACCAAATAGACTATATTGGACAAAGGAGGATTAATTAATCCTAACACCCCCCCTTAATCCTAACTTTGGACAACTTGGGCCCTGGCAACTAGGCCAAACTCACCCATACAATCTAAATGAAATAAAATAATGCTTAATAAACTAAGGAAAATGGTCATGGAACCCCGCCCTCCTCCCCCCCACTCAAAATAAGCAGTGAATAAGGAAATAAGCTATACTTAAGAGAAAAATTTTCTCTTTGAGCAAAAACTTGTAAAACAATTTGCTGCAATCTGCAACGCTATGGAGTAGTAATGCAGGATCTTGGTTCTTATGTGCATCAGCATCCTGGGATTGTGCATGTGAACCTATCAATCTTCTTCTGATATGATGAATGTTGTTTTTGTTTCTTGTTTCTAGAGGAGGAATGGAATGATGCATTTTTTTCTTCAGTGGGCCAAATTGTGGATCATTTGCTATCATCAAGTAGCATATTTCTGGAAGTTTGTTGAACCACTCTGTAGATAGCGAAGCTGTGTGAGAGAGTGCAACATGTTCATTATGATACTGGGACCGTGTTCTTCTTCTAGCATCTGGATGCCCAACACCATTCCCGACTGCTTCAATGAGCTTCTGGGCCCATTTAGGCTTAGGCCATTGATTTGGAAGGGAGCTAGATTTGGATCTATATCCTCATGAGGTACGACCTCAATATCAAGATCATGCCAATCTTGTTCCTCATCATCTGAATCTGAAACATGAAACATTATATCATCATCAAATGGTAATGGAATAGTGTGTATACCTCCTTTTGCTTCAGATTGTGGTGGATCAAGCAATTGATCTTCTTCAAACTGAACATTGCATTCTATGAATCACTTCCTAGTTGCAAGTTCCATTAATTTATATGCTTTTTCATCTTCAACATATCCTAGTAGTATACATTCGCTACTTTGGAATTGGAAGGCCTTTCTCTTGTCCATAGGAATTCTGGCCCAAGCTTTGCAACCAAAATCTCTCAAGTGTGAGACATCAGGATTATGCATCAATAGTGATTTGAAAGGAGTGGTCCCAATCACTGATTTGTGGGGCACTCTATTCAAAATGTATGAAGAACAATTTATAGCTTTAGCCGAAAGAGAAGGAGGAATACTCTTTACTTGGAGAAGACAAGTTTCCATCTCCTTCAATGATCTATTTTTCCTCTCAGCCACACCATTCTATTGTGGTGTGTATGGAACTGAGTGTTCCATTAGAATCCCTTTTGATTCACATAGTTGTTTAAAATATCTTTTAACATACTCACCTCCATTATCATATCTAATGGACTTGATCTTTCCGAATTTATTTTCAACCAAGGCTTTTAAAATTTTGAAAGTTTCAAATACCTCTGATTTATGATTCATAAAATATACCCGACAAAACCTTGAACAATCATTAATAAAAGTAAGGAAATACCTGGATCCATTGATTGATGTTGTAGGCACTGCTCTTGAGACACCACTGTGTATCAGCTCAAGTGTATAGGAAGCTCTAGTTGCCTTCTCAACTTCATATATCTTCTCTGGATGCTTACCTACCAAGAAACCAGGATATACTCCATCTGATGTTTTGATGAGTGAAAATCCCTCAACCATTTCATCATTGTGAAGTTGCTAGAGATATTTGAAATTGGGATGCCCAAATCTCTCATGCCACAACTTGCTTACGTTATTGGCATGGATCAATAAATATGTCTAATGTGAAGTAGACAGTAAATGGGAGAAATCATATGCTTTGGAGACATGATTAGCAAACCCTTTCACTATGATATTCCCAAAAGATGATTCAATGATTTCTATTGTGTCAGAAACGAATGTAACTCTATTGGGAGAGCCTGTATGAGTCATTTGATAAACAGACAACACATTTGCTGCAAGAGAGGGCACATAGAGTACATTCTTTAACTCTCCATGCTAGATTTTAATAGAACCTCTCCCAACAACTAGGATTTGAGAGTCATATCCCATATGAATGCTAGGTCCTCCTGAGAGATCCAGAGTGGTGAAGGATTCCTTGGAGGAAACCATGTGGTTGGATGCTCCAGAATCTATCAAGTAATCCTTTGATTGAGTGAGGCCTGCCTTCAAGGCATGGAACCTCTCATGATCTTCTGTCGATAGTCGAGCATCAAACTTATTTGCTCCTTGTGGAAGGTTAATATTGTTCTTTTCAAGGCGTGTTGACAGCTGGTCTATGGTCTTTTTCATGCATTGACTTTCTGGATGAAAGCCTCTCATACAGTAGGGATACTTAGTCTTCTTGAATTTCTTCTTTTTCTTGGAACCCGGGGCTCCATCGAAAGATTTTTGATTCTCCTTTGTCTTCAAATCAGTGTTTTTGGTCTCCTTCCCTTTGTTCTTCCCTCTTAATTGCTCATTGTTTGAGTCTCCTATTAAGAGTGCTTGATTTTTGGAGGTCTGACTCACTCCCAATTGAACCACTTTATCTTACTCTTTTATTAAGGACTCAACAAAAGCATCTAGAGAAGGAATCTTCCAATTAGGGATGGAATCTCTTTCAGAATGGAATGTAGAGACAAAGACTGAGTACTCTAAGCTTAGCTTGCTTAGCACTGACAACACAAGCTACTCATCTTTCCTCTCTATCCCACATAGTTTGCATTGCAGTACTAGTGCTATGTACTTTGTAAAGAATTGTTTAATAGTCTCGAAACTGCTGGGCTGTAGTGCAATCAACTCATTCTCCGGTATATTCTCTTGAAACTCATATTGTTTCCCAAACAAAGATTTTAGCTTTTCCCAAGCTTCCTTTGGAGTCTTAAGTCCCTCAAGGTGGAACAAAAGATCCTTGGAGATGTGGATGCACATGAAGCAGAAGGCTTCATCGAGATGATTCAAAAACTCTCTCTTCTCAACATATTGCTGGGGCTCAGCTTCTTTATCCATTTTCATCATAAACATGCCTTGTTTGTGCAAGGATACCTGCATATATGCCCTCCACTCATTGTAGTTGAAGAGTGTAAGGATTTTTGGTATGAGAGCTGAATAATTCTCCATCTTTTTGTATGTTGATCAATCAATTCTTCAAGAAGTTACGTAGGTACCTGCAAAGAACACTACAAAACTAACTCCATTCGCAATCATATGTTAGTTCAAGTATTTCCACCTCGACATTTGCACTTTCTAAGAGTCCGTCACACTCATATAGACTTGTTTGGACATAATCCAGAGGGAGCAATGCTATGATTCCAGGATTTATGTGGAAAATCAGTTGCTTCTGGTGCACAATAGAGATCAGACAAGACTTGTTGCTAGCCTGAACAAGGCTCTCATACCATGTTAAATTTGTGAACCATTGATCTACATGAAAATATGAAAGTTGTAGGAAGAGAATTATGTAGTGGAATAATCAAAGAGAATGTACACTGAACAAGAAATTCATGCCACAAATTTCAGATAAATCGAACAAGAATTGATCAGATAATCACAACATTAGTATTCATTCATTAATCAATAATACAATGATTATACAATAAATGTAATTCGAATCATGTGGACAGGATTCAAATCTACTAGCTCAAGTTGACTCAATAACTAACTCAGTGTGTCTAAATCACTATTGGAGCTCACTAGTTTAACTATGGATGTCTAAATTAGTCTACAATCAGTTAACTGATGAGGTAGGTGGGAATATGGTGGCACTTTACCTGCATGCATGCAAAACTGGCGCTTTGCTAATTGAAAGTGATCTAACCGATTGTAAATGGAGGTTAACTCAGCATAATTGCTTACCTACCACAACCAACTGATCGAGATTGTTGGTGGCACTCATAGTGGGCTTCTATAATGTAGGGATTGCTCCCAGATGCACATGAATTGATGCATGCACATGTAGTAAGTCGCAGATAACGTCTAGGTGTGTCCCCCATACTCTAGTACAACAATAATAACTTCGTAAGTTAGGCGAAATCACCAAATAGACTATATTGGACAAAGGATGATTAATTAATCCTAACAATCATGTAGATTACAAAGATATAAAGAGAAAGATTGACACACATTAGAATGATTGAATAAATCTGCTATTAACAGATAATTCCATTAATGCTCACATTAATACCTCCACCCACCAAACCTGCAAGCCATGCCATCATCATTGAACACTTCAAACAAAAACCAAGATATATTATCCCATCAACCAAATTAAATCCAAAACTTTAACAAAACTTAGAATAAACTGGATTAATAAAAAATACTAAAAAAACATACTTTAAATTTCTACTACATAAATCGCCTTATAATAAGTGAGTAAATCTTCATGCTCATACGGAAGTGAGTGAATGTTTGATATATATCGTATTGTTTTCATACACAATATACATGTATTAAACAATATATATTATGCCATTACTCCAATAAGTCTTATTATCTTATATACGTTCAAGATGATTATTACACCATTTCAGTTTTTATTAATTTTTATTTTAACTCAATTTTCAAATATACATTATGTCATCATTTTCGTTTTTATTAATTTTATTGTACTCAATTTTCAAAAAAAAAATAACTATATAGATTGTTGTATAAGATCTTAATGGTTAGATACTAGTATAGATCCAAATCCTAGGTTCTATCAAACGGCGAGAGGGATCAAATCTTTGGAGATGCAAACCTCTTCTTAAGTATTGCACTCAACTATCAGCTTTGGTGTAATTAAGACAAAAAGAAACATTTTTTTTTTATTTAAGGTTCACATATAATATATTATTATTAATATTTAATACTATTTATGGCCGACATATAATATTTTTTATTAATTTTTATTTTGTTAGGAAAGAACATTACAAGATCTCCCCCATACATGGTTTTAAAACCATTTGCAAGGCCCTCCTAAACCATGTACAATAAAACCATGGGTTGTATAGGAGGCCTTGCACATGGTTTTAAAACCATGTGCACGACCAACATCTTTTTTGTGGATAATTCAATTTTTTATTTTTTATTATTTTGTTAAGTAGGAACATTCCAACATCTCCCCATATTAGGTTTTTTTTGTGGTCGACATGTATTTTGCAGGATAATTAAATTTTGTTATTTTTTTGTGGCAGACATTTATGTAACGTTACATAACGTTATAAGATCTCCTCATACTAGGCTATAGAGCGCCCCTTGATTGAATAACTCTTTAAAATAAAAAACAAATTATTTCATATTTTTAAATATATTTCTGAAGTGACCATTTTAAAAATTAAATTTTCGTTTGATAACATAGGCTATAAAGGAGTATATACACCTAAGCCGCTCAAACCACGATTCAAGTCATATTAATGACTAGAAGAAGCTTGTAAAATCCTATATCTATAGTTAGCACCAATGACACTAGGTGTCAAAAATCAAGCAAAAGATGTAGGTCCTAATCCACATCGAATGTTGCCTCCATAGATATATCACAAAACAAAGAGCACGAGACCAACACCCAAGTAAGAGGTCAATGGGCCTCTTAATATCAGAGGTTATACTCGTCGCTTAAAAAAATTGATAAACACCCACCACATTATGATCCAAATCCCACCTTTATTGTACTTTCAATCTCCATCTCTCAAGTTCCAGATCACACTAGAAGGAACCCTATTAATATTTCGAGCAAGCAGTAGTAGGGTGAGGGTGAGAGGGAAGCACTAGAGGACTTTTCTCTTTCTCTCCACTTCATCTTTCTTGTCACTTATGAGTAGACATTTTGAACTATTGATAATGTGAATATTGAAAAAATAATGCACATATAGGTTATATAGGTGCATATTACCTTTAAATGGCACAAATACCAATGTCATTTTCCCAAAAATGTAAATAATGCAGACTAAAATCAAATCATCGAGAAAATTCCCAATGTCCTTTTCCCAAAAATGTAAATAGTGTAGAGTAAAATCAAATTGTCGAAAATGTGAAGGTAGAAGAAAATATATGAGGTGAAAACACATGGAGTAAAGGAATGTGGTTGGAGGATCCAATGGGTGGGAAGGCCATGAAGAAAAGGAGGAAAGAGCAAACAAAAAATAAAGGATATGCTAATGAGTCTAAGGAGTAAGAGGGGACAATAGAGGAAGGTGGTAGATGTGTTGTTCAAAAAACAATGAAGAAAAGCATGTTGCATTTTTTCATGTCTCTTTCTTAATAAACATTGAAAAGTGTTGACCTTGCCAAACACCTAGGGAATCCAAAGTGAAATTAATTAATGTATCTAGGGAAATTTGTTAAATTCTTACTTAGGAGACTTATACTAAGTTTCCAATTATGAATTATTTTTATGTTTTTTTAATTAATATTTAAATAACATATGTGGAAATTAGTTGCCATGTTAAGGAGGGCGCATTGGGGCAAGTAAACTTGCCTAAGATGTCAAATAGAAATTGGAAAAATAAAGCAGTCAAAAAAAGATGGAAAGTAACCAAAAGAAAATAAAATCCAATAGTTAAAAAAGTGGAAAGTGCAGGAAAAGAAATTAGGGTAAAAGAAGGAAACTCTGGGCCAAAGGAGGGTGCCATTTCTATTTTGATGAGCAGTTACAAAAGCAGAAAGTGCAAGAAAAACAATCAGGATAAAAGTAGGAAACTACGGGCCAAAGGAGGGCATAGTTTCTATTTTTATGAGGAGTTAATAATAGGGAAGCATCATACATGACTCATACATGCTATTTTCCTCAAGGAGGGTGCACCATTGAATAAGGGTTAGGGTTTAGCAAGTGGCAACTTGCTCAACGGGTGATAGACTTGTTCAACAAGTCACCCAAGGTCTACTTAAGGATAATTGCAACACTATTATTCAGCTTGGTTTTTTATTTTGTTTTATTTTATGTGAAGCTAGGATTCAATACTGTGTGATGAACCTCAGCTCCCTTGGGTAATGCACCCCAAGTCTCCCTTCCTCCTTCTCTCTCTTCTCTCATTCTTCATTATAGATCACACAAAAGCTAAGGAGCAGCCACCTAGAGTTTTATTTGAGATATGATAGAAAATTCTAGCCATTTATTATAGTGTATCAGGTGTCTTTATAAGATCCATAAGTTTCCAGTGCTTGAGGGTTCGAATTTCCAAGTCTCTCTTTGATTTTTGCTTCTAAAATGCATTGTATTGATGCATATTGTTAAAAAGAGTGATATAGATATTTATGAGAGTTATTTTGACATCCATGGTTGTAAACGGATGTTATAATCATTCTCTATAATTTTTATAACAGTATGAATCTGTATGACCGAGTTTTCTTTCTTTTACCCAACCTACTCTAGATTTGCACCTAGAATTGACTAGTTTCACCATAAAATGTTAATTCGACCTCTAGGACACCAAATATACTCATTCTTATTCTGATGTGCTATTAACATGTATATCTAAGCCTCCAATTTCTGAAACATAGAATTCATAACCTCCCTGACTTGTTTGAGAAAGCCTGAAGATGAAGCTAGAGAGTTATCCTAAGAGCTAGTTTGACCTTTGCAACATGTAGAAGCACTTTTTCTTGCATATGATCTGTACAAACCTGAAAATATTTATATATAACTTTATTACAGAGTTGTAAAAATAACGTAATACTTTCTTAGCCAATGTTTTCTAGGAGACTGACAATAAGGGTTTTTGTTTGCACCGGTTGGGATACCCAGAAGCGTGGGAGTAGACTTCAGCCGAGATGATTTCTAAACCTAAAAGGAGCCAAAATAAAAGTTCTTAGGAACCTAAATAAACAGTTTCCTACCCTTCATTATTGATCCCACATTCGAATCCCAGTCACCCTATTCTCAACTTGTTAAATTTCCCACCTATAAGCTAGTAATTTCAAGTTTGTACTTAGAATTTGATTGCATCAAAAGTAAGAGTTATTGTTCCGATATGATCAAATATAAGGGATATTACAGTGGTATCAGAGCATTTTCCTCCATACTTTCTCTTGATAATCATTAATGAGTCCAAAATTCAATTCTGATTCTAGAAGGAAGACCTCTAAAGAAGAGGAAGCTGACTCAGTGGAAGGAAGATTCCACAAGGACATGGAGGAAAAGGATGAGTTCAGAAATTTTGTGATAAATATGTTGAAAGGGCTGCAAGATATTTCAACCAATATCAATCAGTCTGTTCAAGAGACCAGCGAGTTCCTAGATAAACAGTTAGGTCCCAAGGATGGGGAAGGGAGCTGCATTGGCTCCCAGCCGGAAGAGAGAAAGATCATGGGTGGATCTATATTTTCTAAGATAGGGGCTAATAATAGGACTCTTGAGTTCAAATATGAGCCAAAGTCACAATCCCAACCCACCATCCATAATTTTTTGGAATACCCAAAATAATACCATGAAGTGAATACTGAATCAGTTGCTTCATGGGAGGAGAAGTATGTTTCATAGCAAACCTTGAGTGAAGAGTGCAGAAGGGTTATGCCCTTTAGAGAATTTTGTGAAACTCAATATAGAGGAAATCCCAGAGGAGTTCAAAGGTTTCCATATCATAATTTTGAGCTAAGGAATGCTATTGGAAAAATCACCCTACCTTACTTTGATGGCACTTACAAGTGCACAGTGAGCTCTTGGATTCAGAAATTGGACACCTACTTCCATCTGAATCCTATGGATGAGAGGGATGCCATTAAAATCACAGCCATGCATCTTGATGGGGATTCCAATGACTAGTGGTTTCATGGCATGAAGACTTTGGTCCATAATCAAGTAGTTAGCTATTAGGAATTCACCAGGAGATTGGCAGAAAGATTTCACAAGAGAGATCCTCATATCTCTTTCCGTGAATTGGCACATGTCAAACAAGTGGGAACCTATGAATCCTACATATCTGAATTCCAACTGAGTGGTAGTGATGATCACTGATATCTCATAATCTAGGTTGATCCTTTTTTTTACAAAAGGATTAGTAGAATCTTTGAAAGGGCTGGTGAAAGCTTACCAACCCACATCTTTGCAAGAAGTGGTGAGTAGAACTAGAGATATGCAATATGCAATTACGAGGACCAAGTATCCTACCAAGACCTCCATGCTCCCTAAATTTTAGAATCAAATACCTCCAGTGAGTAACTTTCCTGCACTTGGTAAGAAAGATTGCTCCTACAAAGATTGGGATGAGCCGAGGAGGAAAAAGCTATGGTTTTCCTTCCAAGAACCTTGGGTTTCAGGCCACAAGTGTGTCAAGGGGAAGGCACACTACATTGAATTATTCTTTGAAAGTGAAGAGGAGATGGTGGAATAAATTGAACTTACGTATGGATAATATGAAACAATTGAAGAATAGGAGAAACCCCCTCAAACTAGCAACAAAATTGCAGTGCTTAATGGAGTGCCACGTTTCCATACATTGAGGATGAAAGGGATATTGCAAGGCCAAAGAATCACAGTTCTGGTTGATGGGGGTGAAAAACAAAAATTTATTGTTGCATCCCTACTGTAGAAAATAAATCTTCCAACTAAATCCTTTGAAGAGTTCACTTTGGTTATCCCAGGAAACAATACCATGGAATCCAATCGGTGGATTCCAAACATGCAAGTGAACATAGGAGATTACACTGTGAAAGACAACTTTTATGTTGTCAATGTTGCAGACACCAACATGGTTTTGGGATCACAATGGTTGTACTCCATTGGGGAACATTCCATGAACTAAAAAATAACCCAAATGAGTTTTCAAGATGCTAAAGGGAAACCAGTAATTCTAAAGGGTATGAACACCTACCCAAGCCAACTAATTTATGCCAACAATATGAGTTCCATTTTGAGGCATGGGGACATTGAATGGGATGTTTAATGTAATATTACCACTAAGGGAACTTCATTCAATGTTTCCTACCATCCCAAAGACATAAAAAAGTTGGTGCACAAGCATAAGGGGATTTTTGAAGACCTTCCACATGGAAGGACACCAGATCGTGGCAATGAGCACAAAATTGAGTTGGAAGTTGGCACAATTCCCATAAAAATATATCCCTACAAACATCCAAAGAAATTTAGGGATGATATTAAGAATACCATCAAAGAACTCCTTGATTTGGGTTTCATTAGACCAATTTCCAATCCCCTTGCTTCTTTGGTGGTTCTGGTGAAGAATAAGGATGGGACACTCAGAATGTGCATAGACTATTAGGCCTTGAACCAGAAAACCATAAGAACTGGTACCCAATCCCCTGGATTGATGAGTTAATGGATGAGTGGCATGGAGAAAAATTATTCTGCATAATAGATCTTCATCCGGGATACCATCAAATTCGAATGAGGAAGGATGACATATAGAAGAAAACCTTTCATTGTCATTTTGGTCACATTGAGTTTTTGATCATGCCATTTAGCTTGAATAATGTTCCCACAACCTTCCAATCTTGCATGAACAAGGTGTTCAGTCAGAAGCTCCATAAGTATGTCCTTGTTTTTTTTATGATATTTTTTTTTATAGTAGGACATGGGTGGAGCACGTGCTCCATTTAGATATAGTGCTAACTAGAATTGCAAATCAATCCTTTTATGCTAAGTTGTCCAAGTGTGAGTTTGGCATGACCGAGATGCTCTATCTCGGCCATGTGATTTGCCAATAAGGATTCAAGGTACACCAAGATAAAATCGAGGCCATATTGAGTTGGTCAAGCCCAAGGAACCTCATTGAGTTGAGAGGCTTCATTGGACTTTGCAACTACTACTGAAATTTTTTCAAATGTTACTCCAACTACACTGTACCTTTGACAAATCTGACCAAGAAGGGTGCATTCAGTTGGAATGGGGAGGAAGAAAAAGGTTTACAAAAGATGAAGGAAATAATGAGCATTTGTTCAGTACTTGTATTGTCTGATTTTTCCAAACCTTTTGTGTTGGTGTGTGATGCCTCGGGGGAAGGTATTGGAGTTGTTTTGATGCAAGAAAGACATCCTATTGCATATGAGAGAAGAAAATTGCAGCCTCATGAAATTCTATATTCTATCTATGAGAAGGATATGTTGGCCATCAAGAATGCATTGGCCAAGTTCTGGCAGTGTTTGGTGGGAAGCAAATTCATAGTGAAGACTGATCGCAACAGTTTTAGGCCCTTCATTACCCAAAAGGATCTCAATGATAGGAAGTAGAAATGGGTGAGAAATTCCAATGCTATGAATTTTACATTAAATATAAAAAGGGAAAGATGAATGTGATGGATGATGCAGTTTCCCGTAAACCCACACTCTCTTTGCTGTAAATGCTAACTGGATGCAAAATACTGTTGGGCACTAATTACTCAAAAAATTAGTTTGCATGTGGGATTTTGGATGGGGTAATATAAAATGAATAATACAAAGTAGTTGGAGCAGGGTCCCGCAGCTACAGAAGAAGCTGCTAGTTTTGGTGGAGAGATAAAGTTTTGGCGGAAAAGAAGACAGGGCAAAGCTACGACGCCGTAGCACGTTTCCAGCTGGAGAGCAGAGCTAGAAACCATGACTTTTGGAATAGAAAAGTCAAGAAGGCAACGGTACCTGAGCGGCCGAGAGAAGAAAGCTCAACCACTGCATTGAAGGCAGCAGCGGAAGACAGGAGGGCTCAATGACCCTCATAAAGAAGAAGGAGCAACGAGGCTCAAGCATTAAAGGCGAAGGACAGAAAGAGAAGCGGTGCATAGTACCCATGGTCAGTGCCGGGAAGAATGGAAGACTGCAGAGAGCTGTGGTGTGACGGGAAGCGGCTACCTCAAGGACAGAGAGGACCGACTATCACTATTTAGGGTTTGGGTTTACTGTTGGGACAGGCCCACAGTGTTGTAATGGCGAGATCTTCGGGCCGCCTATAAAAGCTTGCATTTTGTATTGTAAAGGGTTAGCTAATCAGTCAGTTAGCCAGTTGGTTGGCTCATAGGATTGAGTCGTTAGTTGGTCAGTTGATTATTTTGTAGACTCAGGAGTCAGTCAGACAGACTGTGCTGTAACGATCCAGACACTTAGCTTGTATGTGAGTCATTTGAGTCTGTATGTAACCATCCACAGAGAGAACAGAGAGGGAAGGATATATTGAAAGAAGGGCGATATAGAGATAGAGATAGACCAGAGATCTAGGAGAGATCTCGCGCTGCATATGCAGTGCAACAGACTGTGCTAACTTCCCTCAAGATATATAATAGAAGCACAGTTTGGTGGACGTAGCTCCCAGCCTGGGGGTGAACCACGTTAAATCTGCGTGTTATGTGTTGCATGAATGTGTTTGTACTTGCTTATCTTTACTGGTTATTATGGATGTAATGTTAAGTGCAGTAAGTGAATATATGTATTGTTCAGTTCACGGTAATGCAGGAAGATAGAGATAAGTTGAAGTATTTTAGTAAGCTGCTTAAAAGACTCCTTTACGTCTGCTTCTAATGACCATTTAATCACAATATAACTTCTGAGAAGTAGAGTTTCGCACATCGGCACAGTCAACGCTAAGAGCGCAAATTCGTAGTGGTAAGATATCGCAGAGAGGCGATATCGCACCGGCAGAGGAGATGCGGTGCGCGATACTGCGAGCTGAGGGCTTAGCGTTGAGGAGAGGGTTGGTGTTCCGCGGTGCGCAGAGGTGCAATAAGGTTGGAGGTATTATGAGTAAGTGGAAGTTGTGCGAAGCGGGAAGAAACTGTGCGACTTGCGCGTGGGTAAGAATCGCACGGGTAAAAGTGCTGCGAGTAGAAGGGGATGTGCGATGCGTAGGGCTAGTTGATCTAGTGGCGCGCAGGAGTAAGAAAGAAGAAGTAGGATGCGCAGAACCTGGTCCAAGACACTTGAGTCTTGGCCAACCCATTAGATTCACTTCGGGTGAGACTTCAGATCGCTTTGCGGTCTGTCGCCGAAAGGGCCAGCGAGTTTGGGGTGTTGTTGATTAATTATAGTAAACTTGGGTCTGCCCATGCAATCAACAAATGAGCTTTTATAGGCGGCCCGAAGGTCTCACCATTACAACACTGTGGGCCTGTCCCAATAGTAAACCAAAACCCTAAATAATGACAGTCGGTCCTCTCTGTCCTTGAGGTAGCCGCTTCCCATCACACCACAGCTGTCTGCAGTCTTCCATGCTTCCCGGCACTGACCATGGGTACTATGCACCACTTCTCTTTATGTCCTTCGCCTTCAATGCTTGAGCCTCATTTCTCCTTCTTCTTTATGAGGGTCGCTGATCCCTCCTGTCTTCCGCCGCTGCCTTCAATGCAGTGGTTGAGCTTTCTTCTCTCGGCTGCTCGGGTACCGTTGCCTTCTTGACTTTTCTATCCCAAAATTCATGGTTTCCGGCTCTGCTCTCCAGCTGGAAATGTGCTACGGCGTCGTAGCTCTGCCCTGTCTTCTTTTCCGCCAAAACTTTATCTCTCTGCCAAAACTAGCAGCTTCTTCTGTAGCTGAGGGACCCTGCTCCAACAAAAGTACATGATGACCTCATCTACTACAAGTATAGGATCTTCTTTGTTCTCGGATTAGAACTAAAGAAGAGGATCCTAGAAGTTGCAGATAATGCACCAGTGGTTGGCCATGATGGTTTTATGAAGACTTACCGGAAGGTAAGAGAGAGGTTCACCTCGAAGGGCCTCAAGGAAGACATTATAAGGCATGTGAGGGAGTGTACTGCATGCTAGCGGAACAAAGTGGAGCACACAAACCTTGTTGGATCCTCCATCCTCTCCCTATTCCAAAACAAAAATGGGAAAGTTTCTCCATGGATTTCATCATCATGATGCCAAAGGTACAAGGAAAAGATAACCTTTATGTGGTGGTTGACAGGTTGACCAAATTTTCACATTTCTTTGCAGTCACCTCCACTATATCATCTAGTGAAGTTGTTTCCTTATTTTTCAAAGATGTTTTTAGACTACATGGTTTTCCAAAAACCATAATCAGTGACCAGGACAACAAGTTCACCAATGCTTTTTGGCAAGCTATGTTCGAACTAGTGGGAACACATATTAATATGAGCATAAGCTATCACCCTCATATTGATGGTCAAACTAAGAAACTAAAACAATGGCTTGAAGGCTACCTCCATAATTATGTCACAAGACATCAGAATATTGGGACACATGGCTCCACCTGGGAGAATTCTCCTATAATACCACTTTTCATCTCTCCATCAGGATGACTCCGTTCATGTATTTGTATGGGTACCAGGTTCCATATTTTGCAGATATAATGTTTGGATATTGTAGATCCCCAAAAGACAAACATTGGCTACAGGTAAACCAAGACATTCTAAGGGGACTCAAAGAAAATTTGCAGGTTGCACAAAACCAACAGAAAATGAATGCTGACAAGCACAGGATTGATAAAGTTTTCCAAGGACACTTAGTATACTTAAGGATGTAGCCTTACAGACATACATCTTTGAAGAAAATGGGGGCTTAGAATCTCCAACTATGGTTCTATGGGCCTTACAAAATTCTAAAGAAGAATGGTGAAGTGGCTTATGAGTTGGAGCTTCCGTTAGAGAGCAAGATCCACAATGTTTTTCATGTTTCTTTCTTGAAGAAAGTTGTTTGGCCAACATATAGTTGTATCTGGAGAAATTACACCCCTTGATGATGAATTCCATTTGGTCTTAGTGCCAGAGAAAGTTTTGCATACTAGAGAAATAAGGTTGAGGAACATGACCATTAAAAAATATCTGGTGCAGTGGAAAGGGTTTCCTAGTGAACATGCCACTTGGGAGGGTGAGAAAATCTTCCAGCACCTTGGATTGCTTCTTCTTGGGGAAAATCAGGCTTGAGGGGGGAGGAATGTCATGTCCCTTCCTTAATGAACACCAAAAGTGTTGAACTTTCCAAGCACCTATGGGATCCAAAGTGACTTTAATTAATGTACCTAGCGATTTTTTTTTAAATTCTTACTTAGGAGAATTATACTAAGTTATTTTCTAATTATGAATTATTTTTATGTCATTATTAATTAATTTGTAAATAATATATGTGGAATTTAGCTTCCATGTCAAGGAGGTGCATTGGGGCAAGTCAACTTTCCTAATATGTCAAATAGAAACTGGAAAAATCAAGTAGTGAGAAAAAAGATGGAAACTAACCAAAAGCAAAGAAAATCCAGCATTTACAAAAGCAGAAAGTGCAAGAAAATCAATCAGGGTAAAAGCAGAAAAATCTAGGACAAAGGAGGGCATTGTTACCAGGAATATTTCAATCAATGCAGATACAGTTTGTTCCCCTATCTTACATGGTGCATATCTAGAAAAAAAAACCACAACGATGCATCCTTCTCCTAGATAATTGAATTACTTGAATGTTTAAGCTTTCCTTACCTCAATAATGGAGGTTGTCCTTGACTTGGGATCCTTTGTTATCAAATGTACCTGCAAAGAGTATGAAGAATAAGACAAAATGGTGAAAGTAGCAAGACAATACAAATATCTATGCAAATAATCAAGGAAAAAAGTAATAAACAATTGATATTAACACAAATCATTTATAGAAAAGGAGAACATGTTTGTATTGATAATATAAAGAGTAAGAAGCTACAACTGAATCCTTAATGTTGAAGCTTCAATCTTACAATACTTTCGACATCACTCTTACACACACTCTACAAGCTTTACAAGCCTCACTCACAATGACACTCTCTTGCCTTCTACACCAGCTATGATTCCAGCAGCATGAAGATGCTCTCTTGGTATTCTTTCCCCTTCACCCATGAGAGGAAGCTTGTATAAATAGGACAAGGGAAGCCCAAAGGGGTTGATATATTTTGGGAGAAAGGTAGGGAATGATCCCTAGGGGGTAGGAGCTCGAGTTCCACCTAATCCAAGTATTTGGGATCATCCTCCATGAGGACTTTCATCTAGAAGATTCTCGAAACCTCCTTTTTTTTTTCCTTTTTGACAGTGTTGACGCTCTCTGCATATGGGAATGTAGCACCAATGAAAATGTTTCAATGACACATGGGAAAATGTTTCAATGACACACTATGTCAGTAGGAAGAAGGCACCGAGAAGGTTTGACATCGTATGTCAAGAGACAAAGTGCGTCAGACATCCTAGGATTGGGAAAAAGGTTCTCCAAAAGATGTCCTAGTCGTGCCACTTCAGGGGATGGAGCATAGCAAGCAATTTTAGGTGTAACAGAAATCCCCCCAAAGTATGAATCTAGAAGGGGATGATAGGTGAAATGCTTTGCTAGATATGATCTGGAATCGGAGGAAAAAGCATGGTGAGTGAAGACTTGATAGACGACCAACCACAAAATATTTGACTCAAAACATGGCTGCAGACCTATAGACTACAGATCCATGTATAATGACCATGTCATGGCTACATTAATACATTGTAGATCCATGATCGATAAGACTCAAATTGGAACATAGCTATGAAATATACATAGTAGATCTATGCCATCGTAATCCAAACCTGAGAGTAGCCACCATAGATACAGTGTGGATCAATGCAATGACTTCAAACAATACTCCATCAAAACCTGAAGATAGGAACATATTCAAGTAAATACCTAACCATTCAGGGTATTCATTACAATATCAAATGATATGATTCTATCCATGTGAAAAGATTTCCTAATGTTGAACATGGTAGAAACCACTTGATTATCGGTCATTGATGTATACCTTTAACACGCGCGAGGGAAATCATCATTGATGTGAATGATTCCCAAGGTATCCCAGTACATTCCTCCGAATTTGAATAGATGAGCTGGAGTAGATGGAATATTTCAATAAGAGGCCAGTGATGAAAGCCTACTGTCGAAAGTGAGTAAACCTGCCATTGAGGCATGCGGGATTCAAGGTACTTGAATGGATTCTAAGACTAATTACCAGATGATGTGTTGGTTTCAATGGGAATAGACTTGTCAAAGGAGGGCCATGTTGTTCCCCTCATCATTGACCTGAAACTTGGTGTTGGATCTGGAATGATGTGTTGGTGTCGATGGGAATAGACTTGTCAAAGGATGGCCATGTTGTTCCCCTCATCTTCCAGATCCAGAGATATTATCGGATCAGCTGTTTTTGTACCCTAGGTTTATTGTACACTTGTCCCAGACGGGTGGTGTGGGGGGACATTGTCCCCCATGGGGATCTGGGGGGTCCCATCCCCCCGGCTGGGGGGTCTAGGGGGCCATTGGGGGATAGTAGGGGACAGGGGGGTTCAGGGGGCATAGCCCTAGAAGGAGTTTTTTGGGATGTGTGTTGGACAACAATTTTGTGGACCCATTGTATTGGGTTAACCGTAGTATTTTCCCATGGTATTTCCCCTATAAAATAAATCATTTTAAAACAATTGGGTATTGTATTATAGCATTGTAAAATATATCTGTAATTGTGTGAGAGACACTGTGAGAGTGTGAAGAGGAAGTGCAGTAGTGTTGTTGCAGGTTGTATCCCTTCATCTTTTTGGATGGTAATAAAAGGACTGGAAATTTCTGTGTGGACGTAACCCATATTTTGGGTGAACCACGTTATATATGTGTCTCTCTGTAATGCATTTTTCATCTTGTTTAATGATTTAACTATATAACTGTTATTTCTCTACGGTCCTATTTTCTAATAATTGGTATCAGAGCCAAAAGACATATTTGGCTAGTAAGCTCGCAAGAAAGAAGGGTTCCTGGTTCGAGTGGGAGCAATGACGGAAGAGAGAAATTTTAGGGTCGAGAAATTTAATGGCCAAAACTACTAGTTATGGAACATATAAATGGAGGACTATCTGTACCAGAAGGATCTGTACCTATCGTTGGTCGAAAAAACAAAACAGTCGATGGCTATGAAGGATGAAGAATGGGAATTTATTGACAGAAAGGCACTGGGAACAATATGGTTGTGCCTAGCTTCGTCAGTGGATTTCAATATTTTGAAAGAAAAAACTATAGAGGGTGTGATGAGCACATTGGCTAAGCTCTACAAAAAACCCTCGACTTCCAACAAGGTATATTTAATGAAGCATTTATTTAATATGAAGATGTTGGAAGGTGGATCTATTGCTGACCATTTAAATGAGTTTAATACACTTACAAGTCAGTTAAGTTCTGTAAATGTAAACTTTGATGATGAGGTTAGGGTTCTTCTAATCTTATGCTCATTGCCAAAAATATGGAATAGCTTAGTTATGGTTGTAAGTAACTTTGTCCCTTGTTCAAACACTCTTAAATTTGATGATGTTGTTAGTGTTATTCTTAGTGAGGAAATGTGAAGAAAAAGCACAGGTGAGACATCAGGTAATGCGCTGACCATGGAGAGTAGAGGGAGACAAAAGGAGAGAGGAAGGAGCCCAGGAAATCACAACAAATCTAGAAAGGGTAGATCCAAGTCTATATTTGGAAATATAGAGTGATGGAATTGTGATAAGAAAGGACATCTGAATAAAGACTGTAGAGCTCCAAAGAAGAAAGAAGGCAGTCAACAAGAGACTACTCAGGAAGCGAATGTAGTAGGTGATGTGTTACAAGATTCTTTTATTCTTGCATTAGATAATACTAGTGATTACTGGGTAGTATATTCAGGGGATTTATGTCATGCTACACCCCATAGAAAATTCTTTCATGATTATTTTCAAAGTGATTTTGGACATGTTTTATTGGGGGGTGATGAACCATGTAAAATTGTTGGAATGGGTAATGTATGGATTAAGGTTAATAATGGAAATGAATGGCTGCTAAAAGATGTGAGGCACATTAATGCTATGAAAAGAAATCTGATGTCAATAGGGAATTTGGGAGATAGCGGTTGTTTGTCTATGTTTGGAAAAACGTGGTGGAATATCACTAAAGGAGTACTGGTAATAGCAAAAGGAGATAGGGTAGGTACATTGTATTTATGTCCTCGCAATACTGATTATTCTATCTCTATAGATTCCACAAAAATAGGTGCAACATTGTGGCATCATAGGCTTGGCCGCATGAGTGAGAAGGGGATACAAATTCTCCGCTCAAGGAAACTGCTTCCAGATCTGAAGCAAGTAAGTTGGAATTACATGAGAATTGTGTTTGTGGAAAACAAAAGAGAGTTAGATATCTCAGGGTTGGGAAACAGAAGAAGAGTGAAAAGTTAGAGCTTGTGCATACATATGTATGGGGACCAGCTCAGGTACAATCTCTTGGCGGCTCTCGTTATAATGCTACTTTTATTGATGATGCAACTATAAAAACTTGGGTTTATTACATTAGATAGAAATATGATGTGTTTGATACTTTTAAGAAGTGGGAAGATTTGGTTGAGAATGACATAGGAAAAAAGTTAAAATGTCTCATATCTAATAATGGAGATGAATACTGCAGCAAGGAGTTTGATAGTTATTGTTCACACAATGGGATTCGTAGAGAGAAGACAGTCCCTGAACACCACAAGAAAATGGTGTGTCAGAAAGGATGAATAGAACGATCATGGAGCATGCAAGGTGTACGAGATTGCATGCAGGGTTTCCCTTACAATTTTGGGTTGATGCTGTAAACATTGTTGTTTATTTAATAAACATAGGCCCTTCAAGCACTTTGGATGGTGGAATTCCAGAGGAGGCATGCACAGGTAAAGAGATACACTACTCATTTCTGAGAACTTTTGGTTGTGAAGCATTTGTCCATATTGATAAAGATGATAGAACAAAGCTTGAGGATAAATCCAAGAAATGTACCTTCATTGGATACGGAGTTGATGATTTTGGTTATCATTTATGGGATTATGAAAAATGAAAAATAATTAGGAGTAGAGATGTAGTATTCAATGAAAAGGTTATGTACAAATATTAGTTGTAGGGAAATAAAGAGGAAAGGGAAAACAAAGAGTACATCGTGCTTGATGAAATAAAAGAAAATGAAGTTCCAAAAGCACCTGAAAATCAAGAGCAGCAGCAGGTACCTCAAACTCCTGGAAATGTAAGAAAATATACCAAGTTAAGTAGAACCCCTGAACGATTATCTCCTTCGCTATATTATTTATTGATGAGTGATTCTGGTGAACCAGAATGTTATGAAGAAGTAATGCAGCTAGAAACTAGAAAGAATTGGGAGAAAGGCATGGATGAGGAGATGGAATCATTGGTAAGAAACCAGACTTGGGTTTTGGTTAAGTTTCCTTTAGGGAAAAGAGCATTGCAAAATAAATGGGTTTACAGGTTGAAGGAAGAAGATGGAGGAAAGAAGCGTTACAAGGCTAGAATTGTTGTAAAGGGGTTTGCACAAAATAAAGGTATAAACTTTGATGAAATATTGTATCTTGTTGTTAAAATGACTTCAATTAGAACTATTTTAAGTCTAGTGGCGATAGGAGATTTGCATCTTGAACAGTTAGATGTAAAAACAACCTTTCTCCATGGGGATTTGGAGGAAGAGATTTATATGTAGTAGCCATAGGGGTATGAGGTCAAAGGGAAGGAGAATTTTGTTTGCAGGATGAAGAAGAGTTTGTATGGCCTGAAGAAAGCTCCAAGGAAGTGGTATTTAAAATTTGATAAGTTTATGATAAAACAAGGTATAGTAGATGTCATTCTGATCACTGTGTTTATTTGAAGAGGCCAGATAATGGAATATATATTATGTTGTTATTGTATGTGGATGACATGCTTGTTGCAGGGTTTAACATGCAAGATATAAATGTGCTAAAAATAAAACTAGATAAATCATTTGCGATGAAGGATTTGGGTGCTGCAAAAGTAAATCCTTAGTATGAGAATAACAAAAGACGGGAAAAATCACAAATTGAAATTGTCTCAAAATGAGCACAGGGTGACTCCATAAAGGTGGGTTACACTTTTTGGCTAAATTTGGCAATGAAAACCTGATTTTTTACTCATGTGCTAGATAGAAGCCCTCGAAACACATATATGCCATGTGAATTTCGACTTGCAATAAAAAACAAATTTTAGAATATTATGTTGGCTTCCCAATGATATTTTTTTTTAAATATCTCGACGTCATTTAATGTGTGAAATTTTGCATTTAATGAACTGTGTGACCTTAAAATTTTGAAAAAGTTAATAAGTGGCTCATGTCCAACCCCAATAATTCAATCTTACATTAATAATTTAACATATATATATATGATCTACACAAAATGCACTGTGGTTTGCATATTTTTTTGTTAATTTATTTCACAATATACAATTATTTATTATTTTTCGAAAGTGACCACATATTATTTCAGCATCATTTTATACACATTTGTGTCCATCCCAAATTTTTTTTTCACTATTTTCAAAAATTTAAAAACCAAAGATACCCTTTTGAATAGGACACGTCGATGTGTGGGTTGTCAATTTTTAAGAAATTTTTGGATGTGTATATTTTGCCCTGTGGATTTTTCTTTGACCTGCTTCAAAGTTGTTGTTTGGTTTTCTAAGTGTAAATTTTAGAACTAATTAAAAAAAAACCATATGAATGCCAAAACACATGCATGATATCTCAATGGATAGAGGATTTGGTGACGAATCTATCGGTATGAACTCCGCTCAGTTGTGTGTCATGAATGACAGGGTTTACATCCCTAGAAGACACAAAGAAACATTGTTTTTCCTGTAAGAGGGATAATTCTCTGTTTTCTAGGCCCTTGATCGAGGTATTCAAATACCTCGATTGAGGTCCCGCTTTTGCAAAAAAAAATACAAAAATGCCCGGGAATGGACTTTGGCATTGATGGCATTAATATAATTCCGACCACTCTCCTAACCTTATTTCCCACCTGAATTCCTAAACAAAATTCTATATAAACATAAAACATAATACATAATACATAAATATGTTACTAATTTTATCTTTCACAGTTGACTATCCTATTTGAAACAATTGTGTATTGTGTTTAGACATTATTGAAGGTATGAATTTGGATTGTTGATCTTTATCACAATGGGAAGCAAAAAACGTCAAAGTAAAATATCTTCTAGGAATCAAAGCAACACCAAAGAAATAAGAGAGAAATATAGAGAAAGAAAGATGACCAAAAGAGAAATCTTGAGAGGAGAAGAAGTTGCAAGTCAACCTATAGTTGGAGAATTAAATGCCATTGCTAACAATATTGGTATAATTTAGTTTTAAGTTATGCAATTTCATATTCATATATATAATTTCATTTTCCTAGTGATCTAGTTCATATAATTTCATATTCATATACATATAATTTCATATTGCCTAATATATTCAATTTCATAGTGTTCTAGTTCATAATTTGTATATATATACATGTTAAATTATTTAGAATTTAATTATAATTTTGTAATTAATTCATAAACTTATATACATTGTCCATGTGCATGTATGAATTCATATATATGTAAATTCATAATTGTATGTAAATTGTATGTAAATTGTATAATTTCATATATTCACATATTCATATAATTTCATAAATTACATATTCATATATTCAATTTCATAGTGTTCTAGTTCATAATTTGTTTATATATATACATGTTAAATTGTTTAGAATTTAATTATAATAAAATGTAAAATTGTAATTGTATAATTAATTCATAAACTTATATGTACATTGTATGTGCATGTATATATACAACCTTCTAAAACCACTTATGTACATGTGAAATAATGGTATGTGTTGTGAAAGAATTGAAAAAATATGGTATGGTATATAGCCTTACCATTGCACTTATTTTCTTCATCTTTTCTATAGCCTTATCTCTCCTTTCATCGATTTTAATATGATTTTAATTTCATATTCATATATGAGCATTTTCATAGTGTTCAAACTACAATTTTACATTACATTATGATAATGATGATAATTACATTAAAAATTTACAATTACAATTACAATTACATTACATTACAATCATGTACCAATGACTAGGAATCATATGGATTTAAGCATTGATGACAATGATGATCTCAAAGAAAATCAAAAATTACAATTACAATCACATTACTATCACATTACAATTACAATCACACTAACGTGAAGAAGCACCAGCCTTACGTCAATGGAACAGTAAGGTAGAGTAAATGCAAATACAATTTTACATTACATTATGATAATGATGATAATTACATGTTATGATAATAATTACATGTTACAATTACATTACATTACATTACAATAATGTACAAATGACTAGGAAACATATGGATTTAAGCATTGATGATAGTGATGATCTCAAAGAAAATCAACAATTACAATTACAATCATAATTACAATTACAATCACATTACAATTTACTTAAGGTAAGGTAGAGTAACATATTTTACTTAATAACATCCAGTTTGGTACATAAGTCTCATCTGCAACAACTGTGGGAAGTACTTGGGATCTTCCCTAAAACTCATTATGAGGAGTACCACAGGAACTCCAAAGTAGATGGCCATTGAGAGGACCTGCCAAGCGAAAAGGGAAACGAACCCTGCCAGATTGACTAGATTCCCACCTATGAGGAAAACCAAAGAGTTGTCGTTTGTGGTCAAGTGGTTAGCAGTTTTACTTGCGCCGTGAAGTGAGGGGTACTGCCCCAATATTCAAGCCTAAGACAGCCTTGGTGGCTGAGTGAATACCTTTGAACCAATAGGAAACTAATTTAAACCGGGGTCCATATTCATCTCCAGTTACTACAACAACCAACATTGCTCCATATTCAAGCTTATATAATTTATTTGTTAAATTTTTAACTAAAAATGACAATATGATAAGTAAAATAAAATGTTATTCTTGAGCTTGCATTTATTTGTATTTATTCCAAGAGCTTGTATTTATTTTTAAGTTTATATTTATTTATTTCTAGATCATGGCCAGTCATCATAGGATCGTGTACCCTCTACTTTCTCAAGAGTAATTGGGAGTTTCAATGACGTTGGAATGGTCGTTAATTGTTTAAGAGGGTTGGATGATTCCACTCAAGAAGAGTTTGGGAACCCAACCCCTGATCAAACAATCAGAGAGCATTTTAGTAACATAATCAAGTTGTAATTTGAACAACAATCAGTGATTACACAAGCTCAAATTTTACATGGATTGATAAAACACAAAAAAATTGAAACGTGCCACAAATTTGTTGCATTTTAAGGATGTTAAAAATAAACTTATGCATGTGAGAATGTAACAGAAAATGTAACAACTGCACTATCTGCATTTGGAAAGTCAATAAAAACTGATATCAACGCTGCACATAGGGTAATTACAACTGCTATTGTGGCATGAAGCACCTCAAGAAATCAAATGGTCGCAACAATGTCAAAGATGCTCCACGTTTCAAGAAAAACACTGCACAAATACACTAAATTTAGGGTAAAGATAGATGAAAACGATGAAACTGCTTGTTGGGCTCTTATATACAGAGAAGCATATAAAGACAAGATGGAAGAGGGCATCAAAGAGAAGGTGATAGAGTATTGGGACAACCATTCTCATGCTATACCAGATCGAAAACCTGTCCTACAACAATGTTCTAGCATAGGCATTTATAAGGAGCATTGCAAGCATGTTATGGAGATGACATGAGTTGCTTTGTTTTAGGAATTCAAAGAATCAAATCCCGGTGTCCAGATCTCATTTACCATGTTCAGTAAGTTGAAACCGTGGTATATTAGGCTGAATACGATCAGGACACTTGTTGTTGTCGATACCACTTTGAATTCTAGTTATACTATGACACATTTGTGGATTCTTGCAAAAAACATTGGGATGGTGAACCGACTCCTCACACAGTGTGGGATTTTATTTCTATGATACTATGCAATAGCAATCCTTAAAATGTGTTTTTCATTAAAAGGTGTGTAGGTGGGAGAAAATGCCATGAATGTGGTTATTTGGCATTGTTCCATAGGAAGTTTTCTATCGATCCAACACACCCTGAATTGTCAGATATCACAGTTAAGTGGAAGAGATATGAGTATGTCTCCATAAATTCATCATCTTCTTCACATGTTCCATCTAAGAGGATCGACTTGCTCAATGATGATATTCCTATTTCAGACTTCATGGAAAAGTTTCAAAGTCAGATTTACAAATACATTAAACACTCCCACGGGTCTTGGTGGCAAGCTTGAGAATTTAAGCATTCTTGTGAGGTTTTTGAGTCAGGCACAATCCTATTGGTGGTAGACTTTGCTGAGAATTACACATTTTCTCCTTAGAGAGAGATACAAAGTGAGTATTATCACTCCAACTAGGTGTCCATCTTCATACATGTATTGTATAGACATGCTCAGGCGAGCATTGATGGTAGGGATAGCACTCCTTAGTCATGCAATGTAATCAAGGAATACCATTTTTATGTCAGTGATGATCGTGAGCATGACACATTGTTTGTTCAACACTGCTTTGGGTTGATTTATGCCAAAAAGAATGGGTGTCATTTATAGAAAACTGGATTTGGTCATATGGGTTTGCGTGGTAGTTCAAATCGGCACGCTCATTTTATTGGTTGAGTCGCCTTCACAAAGAGACAGGTATTCGACACACCTGGAGCTTTTTTGAAACAGGGCACGTAAAGGGTGAACATGATGGCACGGGTGCATGCGTGAAACGAGCACTTCGGAGGTACAAAATGAGTCATAGTGCATCTTGACTCAAGTGCTCAACAGAAGTAGTTGATTGGTGCACACAAAATTTGGGTCACCAAGGTCATGGACAAGCAAGGTCGGTGCGCAGATTTGTCGGTGCTCTTCCTTCGACGAACTGAAGAACCCTGCTATAGAGATGCATCTGCATGAAATAAGGCATAATAAATGCAGTCAACATACACTATAAGATAAATGATAAATATGTCAATAGTAAAGATGTAGATTTGGGATGATTAATGTATCATCACATGGTGCACATTAATAATGGGAGAAGGATCATGAGTGTGAGAACAATCAATAAGGAAATGACACATGCAAAGGTTTTTTTCATAGATAGTTGAGCTTGATCATTCATGTCATGTGTGTGAATGCAAAAGTGTTCTTGGGACTCATGGTTTTCACTTAGTTCAAAGCTCTAACTTTTCATCCCAATTGAGTAACAGTCTCTAACTTTTCATTTCAATTTATTTTAAACTTTACCTATACACATAATTTATGTCAATATCATTTTTTTCCACTAGGTGCAAGTCAACCATTTCATCAAGGATATTCTGAAAAGATACAACAATATGTTAAACATGTCTAACTATCTTGAATATATCATAACATCCCTATCTCTGCCCTATGTTTTTATGCTAACTTCAGCAAAACGTGAAACAAACGTAGATATGCGTTATGTCTTGATATAATTTATTATTGGTAGTATACTATTGTCGTATTATGTAGAATAATAAGTGTGCCCACACTCATAACTATTAGCTAATGAATGCATGGAACCTGGGTCGACATGGCTCATGTGGACAAGTTAAAACGTCTCTATGACGGGTCTAGTACACCACTACTTTATTGCGATTGTTACCATCAATATTTCCCTGTTCCTATAGGTTCTTTGGCAAATTGAACCTCGCATATGGGGATTAACGAGATAGAGAGACTTAGTATTTTAGTATAATCCCTATGTTTTTTTTATTGTGCTTACTCATTTATTTATTTCCCAAGACCAATTCTAAACCACTGGGAATGACCTACAATTCTCTCTATTTGGGATCGATATATATGTTGTCATATGAAACACAACCAACAAACATAATGCCAACAACCATAATGTTGTACCTACCCCAAAAACCGAACTTGTTGAGGCAATTTAGAAATCAATATCCCAGGTGGGTGGTCTGGTGAATAATGTCATAAAGAAAGTAGTATAGTTTACATGGAACTTATTATTAATGCAATGAATGAAATACATGGATTTCACATAAAATCGTAATGGCAAGGAGGACGTCTAGATGCAAGTTTCCATGGATTGATAAATGGGTATGGCTATTCTCATAAGCTAAGGCAATAAGGAGGGCAATAATAACTTATCATGTATGGAAAAGGTCAACCTCTTGATGAGAGCTCATATATCAATTATATCAATGGGTTTATGCCTAGATCTATAAAAAGGGGGCAATTTCTCCTAGTAATCAGGAGGATGTGTACTTGCCATGGAAAGGATGCATAGATACGATATCGTATAGTAATAGGTTTTTATTCATAGTGAGAGATTATATGGACTTCGGCTAAAGCAGTAAGGGCGAGGCTTATTTCCTGTTAGAGGCCAGATTTCCACTAGGTAACAGGTCAGTCATGCCATGTGCTTTAGTCTTGTTTTGGCCTACATAAGGAATGTTGGTTGCTTCTGGATTGTTGTTGGTAGAATGTATAATTTTCAAAATGTTGAATATAAATCTATATATTTTTTGTAAAAATTTTTAAAAATATAATTTTATCTTAAATTATGGATTTGTATTAATTTTTTAATTTGATTTTTTTTTTCAAATTTACACACTTATTTATTAATATTTTTTTCCTTCAAAAAAAATATATCAACATTTTTATAATACATTTGAGCTTAAAAAACAAAAATACATAAATACACTTTTCAATAAACTAAAATCAAAATATGTCAACTAAGTCAAAACATACATATCCTATTTTATTATGAAAAAATTATTTATAAAAAAATATAAATATGGATTAATATAATAATTTAATTATAATTATAATTTATTTTAATTAAATAGTTAATAGTTAAAATAAATAAATAAATAAATATATTTATATTTAAATATTTTAATTATAATATATATATATATATATATATATATATATATATAATTTTTAAATATTTAAATTTGAATATATATCAAAATATTTAAAGTAAAATATATGAGTTGTTTAGATAAATTTCTCCACAGGTTTAAGGTTCATGATTGTTTTGCGTCTAGGGTTTGTATTGTTTTCAATCCTTCGTGTATTTTCAGAGGATTGAAAACAATTGGGCAGCATTTCTGCTTGCCCGACACACATTTCAAAATTAAACCGATAGCATAAATGCTACTCGTTGATAGAAATATTTATACAAACTATAAATTTAAATTTTAAATCTAACAAATTTGAATTTTTTCAATCCTTTGTGTATTCTCGGAGGATTGAAAAAATTTGGGCAGCATTTTTGCTTGCCAGACACACATTTAAAAATTAAACCGGCACCATAAACATTGCTGGTTGACAAAATATGTATAAAAAAAATTTAAAATAATAACAAATTTCAATTACGATTTTATAAAAATCCGGTAGCATTTTTGCTTGCCGGCACACATTTCAAACATATTAAACAAAAAAAAACCTAAAAACACCTATAAGAATGATTGTTTTCAATTTCAAACTAACATTTTAAAACAACAACAAAAAAGCAAAAATTTCATTTAAATTTCAAAAAAGAAGGTTTCGGTGTTACCTCTCGGATTTGACATCGTGGAAAAAGGCAGAGGTGAGCTTGGCTTGCACAACAGCTCGATCAAGGTCACAGCAGCTCAGTCGAGGGCTCTCTTACACAGCTTGATCGAGGGGTTGCTGCCTGTGCGAAATGGAAAATGGTCGTGGGATTTCTTATAATTTTTTTTTAGGAACCTCGATCGAGGTATACCTTAAGCATCAATCGAGGTACTAAGACCTCGATCGAGGGTTTATCGAAAGCTCGATTGAGGGATTGGAAAAAACTTAATCGAGTGCTTATTAAACCCTCGATCAAGGTATTAAGAACTTGATCGAGGGTACACTTGTTGTATTTTTCCGAAATTGCTTTGCCAAAAATTGTAACCCATATCCATGGATGCACCCTATATAGAAAAGGTGTTGAGGAGGTTTAGAATGCAAAATGAAAAACCAGTTAGTACACCTTTGGCCAACCATTTCAAACTAAGTAAGGAGATGTGTCAAAAGACACAGGAAGACATAGACTACATGTCCAAGGTTCCCTATTCATCAGTAGTTAGAATCTTGATGTATTCCATGGTGTGCAAAAGACTAGATATTGCACATGCAGTGGGAGTTGTGAGCAGATATATGAACAATCCAGGTAAAGAGAATTGGAAAGAAGTACAATGGATTCTCAGGTATTTGAGAGGTACCACTTCTCATGCATTATGTTTTGGAGGTTCAGAAACTGTTCTACATGGATATGTTAATGCATATATGGCAGGTGATAAAGACAGCAGGAGGAGTACCACAAGGTATGTTTTTATTGTGGGAGGAGAAACAGTAAGTTGGATTTCGAAACTGCAACAGGTTGTTTCACTTTCAACAACAGAAGCATAGTATGTTGCTGCTACAGAGGCTAGTAAAGACAACAGGAGGAGTACCACAGAGTATTTTTTACTGTGGGAGGAACAACAGTAAATTGGATTTCGAAACTACAACAGGTTGTTTCACTTTCAACAATAGAAGTACAGTATGTTACTGCTACATAGGCTAGTAAAGAGATGATTTGGTTGCATAGGTTCATGGAGGAGTTGGGTAATAAGTAGGAGAACAATAGGTTGTACAATGACAGCCAGAGTGCCATTCATATTGCAAAGAACTCGACCTTTCATTCGAAGACTAAACATATACAACTCAAGTAACATTTAATAATATTTGTTCTAGATGAATAACTTTTAAAGTTGGAAAATATACATACTAGATAGAATCCTCCAAACATGTTGATGAAGGGAGTAACTAGAGAGAAATTGAGTTCCTCCTCAGTTTTTGTTGGCCTTTAATCTTGAAGGTAAAAATAATAAATTTTACGAGTCCAATATCCAAAGCATAATCTAGCAAGTGCAGCAGCGGTAGAGTTGTTGTGATCACTCTCCAAGTGGGAGATTGTTGGTTGTGGAGCCCGATCTTATAGATACAGAGATGTTATTGATCAATTGTGTTTGTACCCAAGTTTTACTGTACACTCGTACCAGACGGGAGGTGCGGGGGGATATCATCCCCCCGCGGGGGTCTGGGGGGGCATCTCCCCCGGCTGGGGGGTATAGGGGGCTACGGGGGTCTAGGGGGAATATCCCCAAAAGAAAATTTTTGGGATGTGTGTTGGCCAATAGTTTTGCAGAACCATGGTATTAGGTTAACCGTAGTATTTTCCCATGGTATTTCCCTTATAAAAGAAAGCATTGTAAAACAATTGGGTATTGAATTGTAGCATTGTAAAAAATCTCTGTGATTGTGTGAGAGAGATTGTGAGAGCATGAAGAGGAAGTGCAATGGTGTTGCTGCGGGTCGTATCCCTTCATCTTTCTGGACTGTAATAAAAGGAATGGCAATTTTTGTGTGGACGCAACCCATATTTTGGGTGAACCACATTATATATGTGTCCCTCTATAATGCGTTTAATGTGTTTTACATCTTGTTTAATGAATTAATTGTATATCTATTATTTCTCTACGGTCCTGTTTTCTAACAGTTTGGATGTGCATGGTGCGGAAGTGACAAGGACCAAGGAAGAATGCACAAGGTGAAGAAGTTGACAAGGGTCAGCTTGGTTATATTTCTATACTTTTCAGTCTGAGTTAGTTAGGAATATAGTTAGATGTGGACCATTTTGTAAAGGCACAAGCCTATAAAAAGAGTTAGAAATGTGGTAGAAAGTAGTCAATCGCGGAGTCTATCTTTTTGTCGATCTTTGAATCTAATCTTGGGAAATTTTGGAGATCTCATGTTTGTAGCAAATCTGTCTTGTATCTATCCTGCGAACTATTTTCTGGGTCTTAGTCTTAGGATATCGAATAAGAGATGTATTTTAAATATGTATGTTGAACTGCGAAACTAATAAGATAAGAGTATTGCTGGAAATTATGTGTCTCTTCCTGCGATGAATGATTTTTTGCTTATTTATTCTATGGTGAACTCAGAATGATGTGATTTGAATGGATAATGTGTTGTGAACTACTATTTTAATGTTTTGGTTATCTGAATGGTGAGAAATCTTTGCATAATGAATTAATTGTTGCATGTCGATCGATTTTATGTCTAAAGGAATAGTGCGATGTTAGAACAGATATAATGGTGAATGAATAATGCGATAAAACCTTATTATGAGTCTATGGGTAACAATCCGATAGAGAAATATTAGTGCAAAAAGTCCTCTTCCCTTCTGTGAAAACTTGGTTCCTGCAACCCTCCCTCAAATATATCGGGTGAGGCCTTGTCTTCTTTGCAAGTGTTGCTAGATAGTGTAAAACCTGTCTAGGCTGGTGTTTAGGGAGATCACATTGAGAAGTGTGTCGATAGTGTGTGAACCCCTATTGACTGAAGTGTGTCAAAAAATGGTTCTGTTGCTGGGACCTTTGTGTGAGAACAAAGAGGACATGCTGTGGCACCCGACAAAACCGTAGATTCAGGACTCGTTCAATCAGAAGGCCCGAGAATTCACAGCAGAAGAAAACTAGAGTTCCATATTGACAATAGAAGAGTGGTTGGGAAGACATATCTATTATGATATCCACGAATATTTCTTCATCGAGTTACCGATTATCTTGTATGAGTGGTTGGTGCAGTTGAACTACCAGAAAAGAAATTTCCAAGGAGGTGAACATACTTATTGGACCCCTGAACTGATCCAACGACTGAAAGAGGTAGACAACAGGGATTCAAGGGCTATCAAAGTGTGGCTCGAAAACATTTTGGAAGGATACATTACTGAGTTTGTTGTCGACACAGTCAAATCCTATAGTGACACATAAAGGGAATTCTTCCAAGGACCAAGAGGTAGGTTTTTATTGTCTTTTCAATTATGGATTAAGATGCTTATCTGTGAAAATGGTATATTGAAGATGAACTATGATGAGTAGAGATATGGTGTGCGGAGGTTACACGTATTACGGAGATGAGGGTTGGATGGAATGATACATTGGATGGAATGATACGGGGTAGATGGATGGGAGTTACTACGAAATTATGAGGGAAGTCAAGGAAGAGTGTGGTTTTCCGCTAAGGGGGTAAGGTTCCAGAAAGAGAAGAGGCAAAGGATTGAGGAGAGTCATGGTGCGACCGAAACAACAAACTATGAGAGAATATCACAAGGGACTAAGCGACCCTACAAGGATGAAGGAGATGAACAAGCTACACTCGATCCCGAGGAAGGACCAACCCAAAGAAACAACATACCTACACCTCCATACACTGCGCCACATTGAGGAAGAAACACCAGATCATCACAAGACTTCCCGGTGTGTCACCACCAAAGTAACATTAGCAGATCAGGGAACATAGGAAGAAGGCCCATAATGGAGGGTGATGATGTGAAATTACCTTTATTCCATGGGAATGGGACTAAGGATCCAGAGCAATATTGGTTTCTCTACAAAGTTGTATGGGCTGTGAATCAATTCCAAGACGAAGACATTAAGAAAGGACAACTTGTGACAACTTTATGAGGTCATGCATTAGTACCGACAGGGAATCCGTAGAAGACTTTAGTGCAGATTCGGATTGAATTGCTTGAGGAATTTTGAAAACCTAAATCTTAGTTGTAGTACATTACTAAATCATAAGGAAATCAAGCAATATATGAACAAGTCTGTATGGGACTTTGATCAGTGATTCAAGACGGTGATGGCGAAAGTTAATTTAAATGAGCAACGTACAACACAAAGAATGGTTCATCGCAGCATTGGTACCACTCATCCAAATGCCATTGATGCAACAAAATATTGGGACACAGACTGAGGCTCTGGAAATTGTGATGAAGCTAGAAGCTTCACCAGTGGGTGAAATTGGAGATGGAATGAATCAGATCCAATCACAATTAGTGAATTTGACGATTCAGTTACAAGAAATCAAGAAGGGAAAATATGTTCACGAATAGATATGGTGTACTCGATGTCACACAAAAGGACATCATAAGGATCAATGTCCATATTTTCGTGATTACTTGCAGTCTGGCACTCCCAATCCATTAAGTCAAGGAGGGTTACCATGGTTTTGAATATGTAAAAATCGAGGACATCGGCACGAGGAATGTGTATATCTCCAAAAGTTAATATCGAAACCTGCAAATGTTTTCTTTAATTTTTGTTGCTCGGTTGGCCATGAAGAGAAAGATTGTAGGGAATATGACTTGCTCCAAGAAAGGACATTAGATACATACTACACGAAGAACCACTTATACTATGAAACGAGAACTCGACACAGTTCTCGTTTTCCTCTCTCCTAATTTTAGTAGCTATTATTACCTTCGTTTCAAAAAGGGTTGATACCAGTATCACACATTTTCATTTTGAGGCATTTTTTGGGCATTTGAATAATCTTTGTCGTAAAATATTTTTAATTTCTATTTTCAAGTGTTTTTTAAGAAATTTAACAAAATATCATACATTTAGAAGCAAGTTATAATGAAAAACATATACATTTTGCATTTTTTTATTTAAAATAAGACATTTTTATGAACAAAACAAGACAATTTTATTGACAAAATTGTAAAAATTTGGAGAAAATAAATACAATTAAAGCCATATTTAAGGGATTTACAGATATTTTTTGTATAAAAATGATACTCACTTTTATATTATTTTCCAAAAAATGACCATTCACATAAATTGAAGAAAAACTATACCATATATATGTAAATAACATATTAAAAACATTATATATAGAAATTTTATTTCTAAAAAAATGTCTGAAAGTCAAAACATTACCAATATATCTTATCAAAAAGTTGTCAAAGTTAACATTTTCTTCAAGACATGAAACTATCTTGCAATATCATGCAGGCCAAATTCTTCATCCAAATTGGAATATTACCAATATATCTTATCAAAAAGTGGTCAAAGTTAACATTTTCTTCAAGACATGAAACTATCCTGCAATATCATGCAGGCCAAATTCTTCATCCAAATTGGAATTTTTTGAGCTTGGATTTCTTCATGGACATCAATGTCCTCTTCAACCATCATCAGGAGATATGATGAAGGTGTTTGCCTTGCTTTTTTGACCTGAGGTTTCAATAAATTAATAGTAGTGAGGTGAGGAATGAAAAATGTTGGGTCAGTTTTTAGGTTTGAGGTTATTGTGTGGACCTGAGAATTTTTCATTTCAATATATGTTTTGTTTTATTTTATATGTGTTAATAAGTTAAAAAAATTAGAATCATTTAGTTTAATAATGATTATTTACTAATGGTTTATAGTTTAGGTTAAGAGTTTTTTAATAAGGGTAAGAGAAAAATTATTAAAACAAAAATAAGTTTAAAATAATTATTAATAAGTTATACCAAGTTTATTATTAAGTAAAAAGTATTTTTATTATTAAATGAAAACTTTGTGCATGATTAAATTATTAAAATTTAGGCTTTTATTAAGAATTTGTTTTTGTTTATTTTTTTATTTTGTAGTGTTTAAAAATATATAATATAAATGTTTATTTTCTTATAAAGATAAATGTAATCAAATATATTTAATGTTTTGGGTTTCTAAAATCCTCATTAGAAGCCCAAAAACAACGTGGGAATGCAAAGTGTAAAAACTTCATCGTTTAAACCACTAGCTAGCATGTTGGCTTGAAGAAACTACTATGGTCCATAATAATCCACCGTGGTGCTAACAACTTGGGAAAGCGACATGCAAGGTGTAAAAAAAGGCAGTATGGTTTGTACAATGATCAAGAATAAGAAGAATAACCACGTTTCTTACTGTTGTACAGTATGGTTTGGATATTATTGTTGCACAAAGAATAAGAAGATGCATTCATTTGAAGGCTTCGTACCATGAGTAATAACCATTCCTTACTTCCAACCAGAAGGGTCTAATACATAGATATTTTAAAATTGCTTCCCATTACTCGAAGTGGAAACGAGTTTAACTTTAATTAATGTTGCTAGACTTTATTCGTTTCCCTTCCGTCAATCAACTACCAGAGTTTACTTCTATGGATTTGAGTTGCGAATCATGTACTTTCTGCAGCGGATTTTGTATGTTGTATGAGATCTTTATAGACTCTCATTCATAGCTTTGGCTCTTATTATTTTGGCTTAAGATTTTATATACTAATCTTTATTGCTTTTGCAATAACACCACTAAATTAGTTATCAGACTTCAAAGAAACTTATTCTATTAATAGAATTAAACTTACTCTAATAAAAATTTATGACGAATTATTTTCAAATTCCAAGTGTACCTGATATCAAAATTCAAGTCAATGTCATCAATTTATCAAATTGTAATATATATTGCTATATAATCCGTTTTGAGTTATTGTCTTATCTTAAATCAATTTTATAAAACAAGTAGATCTTCCTTTATTTTAAGTTTATTTATAAGCTTAAATATGTACAATAAAATAAGCGTAGAGAACGATATCAAACCAAAGGTATATTCCAATATATCCCATTTTGAATTTGAATTATTGACATAACTTAGACCAATGTTAAACGGCTTTACTTTAAGTTTACTATTTTTAAACTTAAATATTTACCATTTATATTTTAAAATTTAATTTAAATACGTACAATAAGATAAAATTATAGAAACAAATCAAAGACGGTGAAGCTCTCACCTTATTTTCTCATAAAAAATTAGAAAGTGTTAGAAACATTTGTTATATTTTAGTATATTATATTATATTTTGTTGTTTTATTTGTTATATTATATTTATTTTGTTGTTTTATATGTGAGAAAATAAATTAGAAAGTGTTAGAAACATTTGTTATATTTTAGTATATTTTATTGTTTTATTTATTATATTATATTTATTTTGTTGTTTTATATGTGAATGGTTTTATAGAAGGGCATAAAACTTTAAGCTATTCATTGTTTTTGTTATTTATTATTTTTATGTAATTAAATAAAATATGTAAAGGTGTGAGACAAATGAAACTAATAATGCATCATCACATGGTAAAAGACTATTAAAAAAAATTAAAAAAAATAATAATATTGGAAGACACCAATTTCAGTGTGTACTTAAATGTAATGAAAGCATCGGTTAACACTACCTAAAAAAACCTTAGAGAACACTGGATGGTGCTCTAACTTTTCATAGTATTTAAGAGTAAGTGAACACATTAGATCTGTGTTTGTATGAGGGAAAAGCATACATTGGTCCAAAGTTAAGGGAAACAAGTAACGTTTGCTCTTAGGTTATGATTATTGTTAGTATATGAGGTCATATAATGAATTGAATAATAATTTCATTCACGACATTATATAATGGATAGAGTATCTTAATAAATTTTGCAACATGAATATGACATTATTAAATAATGGATTAGTATAACAAGGTATTGTGATTTATATAATGGGTGGATTCATGACAGTACATTATGACATTACATTAAATTATGTCAAAACATTATGTCATTTTTTTAATATAATGTTGTTGGGGTATTTAGGGGGTTAGGGGGCAGTGTTTTAAATTTTGTAAATGTAGTGTTGTTGGGGGGTTTATGGGGTTAGGGGCAAGGGGTTGTTTAAATTTTTTTTAATGTAATGTAATGGGGGGTCTGGGGGTTAGGGGTTTACTTTTTTATTATTATTATATCGATTCGTTCATCTGTAGAAAATATAGATTTTGATGTGGTGTGAGAATCCATGGATGAGTTTGAATAATTTCACATGAAACATTTTAGATGTATTTTACTAGTATGATGTTTGTAAAAGAGTTTTTGATTATTTATATGAATAATTTGTTCTTGTAGGCTCTAATATATGATTTCATTATGAATCACAACATAATTTGTTTTATTTTAAATGCTTAGAGTGATTAAATTATTTATGAAATATTTGTTTTTGTTTAATATACAAGTTTTAAAAAAGTTATAATTTATCTCTTGAAGAAAAAAAACATTTTCCAATTTAGGGGTTGATTTCAAAGTTTTTGTAAACAACAATATGTCATGTTTAGGCCATGGCTCTATTTTTACCCTGGGAAAAAAAAATGTGTATATTGGTATCGACACTTTTCTATTTGGGGGGTGTTTTTGGTGTTTTTTATGCAAAAATCATCGTTTTTATGGCTAAAGTTCTCATTCTTAGTATAAAGTTCTCGTTTCATAGCATAAGTGGTTGAAGGGATAAGAGCACCGATCAACAAAGAGGCCACCACCACAACATCCACCATAGTTTACGCAACCACAACCATATTTTTCTCCGCCACATCCTCAGTACAACCAGATGCAGTATGCTCCACAATAGTCGCAGTATACATAACCGAAGTATGTTCAGTCGTAGCTGAATCAACCACAGTAGAAGCATCTTAATCAACTGTAGTACCCGCCACACGGAGGATTCTAAGGAGTTCGAAATGGAGGTTTCTGTCAAGGAGGAGGACGAGGTCGAGGACCTGTGCAATGCTATAATTGCGGGGTATTGGGACACTATTAGCGTGATTATATGAATCTTTAGTCATAATGTAACTATTATACAGCTACAGATCATACTGTTGAATATTGTCCACAACTAACCACAAAGTGTAAAGAAAAGAATACTCTACCCCCACCAAAACAGAATTAGAATGTGAACAAGAATGTGAACTAGCCTGTAAATCAACTACACAATCAGAACCAAGGTCCAACGATAGGGAAAATTTTGGCAAAACCTAGGACTCAACCTGCTGATGTTGGATTCATTACTCGAGGAGGTGCAATGACAGGGGATGATGGTCCAATCCCGCAGATTTGATTGGAGGCTCGAAATAAGGTGCAGTTCAATTTCGAAGCTAAGAATGATACGTTCTTTGATGCAAGATACATCATGAAAAGAGATACAGGTAAGTTTCCTATCTACTAAATGTCATCTGCTTTTGATTCAACGTTGGTAGCAGGACCATCGCGGAAGATTGGAACATTGCAAAGTATCTTTTAAAGTTGTCTGTCATTGGCAAACGATCCTAATGTGCTAGCTGAAATAGCTAGTATGCTATATCGACAAGAGAAGGGGAGACCATATTCCATTGTGAACTCCTTGCACAAGAAGAAAACTAGAAGGGAGATGTGAATGAATGTCCAAATTGGTGATTATGATGTGGAATTGGTCATTCTGTATCTAGGCTTGGATGTCAACATTTTGACAAAGCAGACATGGGAGAAGATAGGGAAACCACAGTTGCTTTGGTCTCCTATGTAGTTGCGGCTAGCCAATCAGGGCAAAGTGTTGCTAATTGGACGCGTATTGCGCTTACTACTTGAAGTTGAAGGGTTGAAGACTTATGGATATTTTGATGTTATCGAAATCATCAATGAAGGTAGCTCATATCCCCCACAATATAGGAGTGATCAAATTCAAGAAGCGAGTAATGACTTTTGAGAACCGCGACATTCGAGTCATAGCCCCATTGGATCCAAGTGAAGGAAGAAGGTATATCGAACCAGTCAAGGAGGAATTCATAGGAGGATGGGACCATGCATACAATATTTCAGAAGACTACATCCATCCCAATGCGGATGGGGAGTTGGGATGGCGAAGCTCTAGGTTTGCATCATGTGTTGGAAAATTGGCGAAATTGGCTACATGAGCTATCGATTCGGAAATGTGGACAAGTCACTCATTCATTGCGTTGGGTCACAACGGAGGTTATTAAGCTACCGATGTAAGAAGGATTACCCAATTTGATTGAATTCATCAATGAGTTCAAAAACAAGGTATCAGGACCTTAGTGACTATTGGCATTGGAGGAAGCATTGAAGGCCACTCCTGTGTGATGGTGGGCGATGCATAAGAAATCAATCGAAGGTTGGCCACTATGTCGCAGACTGATGGAAGTTTCCTTTGGTGAAGGAGAGTAATATTAGGGCAAGAATTATGATGGATGGAATGATCCCAATGATCATTTGGTTGCATGTCAGACCGTGTGGGTGTCATGACTGAAGGATGAGTGTGTGCATGCTTTTGTACACACGTTGGGTGAGATGTCGCGACAGTGGTATGTATCAACAGAACTCTGAAGGGAGATTACAACATGGGAGGAATTGACAGTCTATTTTAGCCACACTTTCAACTTTGCAGACGTTGATCCAGTGATTGATAGTGCACTTCAGCACATCTACGATGTTGTCTTGGAAATAGTTCCAGTGGCATTTCCTATGGAATCACATGAGATACCAGTGATGCAGTTGATGATGGAGTGTTACAACGTGATAGGAGAACCCGACGATGGGGATGATCTAAGGAATATTAATATCACGAAATCCGAATGAAGTCGAGAAGTCATAGCACCAGAAATGTCAAGCGACAAAATCCAACAACCTTTGAAGATTTGGAGGGTCATCATTGGGATGGAGGAGGACCCAAAGTTCACCAATATAGGTGATTATTGGGACAAAGCTACTATGGTGAATATTACTGATCTACTGAACGAGTTCCAATATTTGTTTCCAAACAAATTATCTGAAATGAAAAATATTCTACGAGAATTAACAGAAATGAAAATCCCACTAAATCTAGATGTGAATCCAGTAAAGAAGAGCCCGTATCGATTAAATCCACGATACAAAGAACGAGTGAAGGTTGAGCTTGACAAAATTTTGGATGCCGGAATCATCGAACTTATGGAAGATTCAGAATGGATCATTCTAATGGTCATTCGATACAAAAATACAGGTGAAGTTTGGATATGTTTCGACCTATAGAAACTAAATGACACATGTCTCCATGATCCATTCCCCACGTCATTTACTGACGAAGTGGTATTAGGAGTTGGTGGCCAAGAGATCTATTCATTCAGAGATGAATTTTAAGGCTATCAGCAGATAAATATTGCAAAGGAATTTCGACATAAGTTGACTTTTGTGACCGAATGGGGATTTTTTCAGTACACGTTGATGTCGTTTGGCCTCAAGAACGCACCTTCGATATTCTCAAGGATCGTAGTTGCTGCGTTTAAGGGATTCATTCAGAAATTCTTGGTGGAATACGTGGATGATTGGACTGTCTATGGGCTAGTGAAATACCACATTGCAAACCTGTGACTGATGTTGGAAAGATGTCGACAACACTAGATTGCACTAAATATGCAAAATTGCATATTATGTGCGCCATTTGGAATTTTGTTGGGACACATTGTCTATAAGGAAGGAATGTTAGTGGATCTCGCTAAGATTGTGATAATTATTAATCTACCTCCACCAATGAATGTGAAACAACTCAGGGTTGTGTTGGGCCATACAGGATACTATTGCAAGTTCATAAGGGGATATGCAACAATTACTGCACCAATGGAGAAGTTGTTGAAGAAGGATGCAAAGTTTGAATGGAGCCATGAGTGTCAAAGGAGTCTTGACACCCTCAAAAATAATATGGTCACAACGCCTATCTTAGTCTTTCTAGACTGTGCGAAGTAATTTCATGTCCATGTCGATGCATCATCAGTAGCATTAGTGTCACATACCCCAATTTTGTAAAATTATGTAATTTGTTTTATTTTATTTCTGAGACATTATGTTAAACTTAATCCTAAGTAGGGATTGATGACTTAGCAGAGTCAACAGTTATGGAGTGTAATTGAGAATATTTTATTAATAATAAATAAATTATGGAGACAACAGCATGGGAGAGCTGTTAAAAGAGGTTACTGGTCAAACTGGTGGATGGAACTAGGTGGAAAGGCAAAATGACAAGTGGCAGCATCCTCAAACACTTCCTAAGTTGCAGGTAGCAACTTCCCTATATTTGGGATCATGATTCCCCAAGAAAGTGGAATGTGAGCAGGTGGCTCATTAAATGACAGTTAACCCAACTAAGACCTAGGCAATCTTTAAAAAGTACTCAATGAATAGAGCTGGGGGTTGCTCAGTTTTTATTCCAGAAAGAATTCATTCAGCTGGATGTTATTCAGGAATTTCATTTGAGGAAGAGGGAAAGATAGTAAGGAAGTGTTTTGAGTGAATGTTTGCAGTAACTTGATGCTGATTACAGCTACTTGAGCTGAGGGAACTGACTAATAGTTCTAAGTTGATACTGAGTTGAAGACTGTATCTGTTTTGCTGCACCTAGTTCCAAGCCAGGGAGACCAGAGCAAGCTCGGGGGTCCTGAGAAGTCGCTGTCTGAGCGCTCTCCAGGAATTGGTAGGGAGGAACGGCCTCCCATTGCTATTGTTGTCCACAGCATTAAACAGGTTCTTCATTCATTTCTTTATGTCTTTCTGTGTATAAATGGATGTATGTTATACTTATTTTATGTCTGAGTAGTATCTGTAAAATTAGTATCTTGGAATGTTAGTAGTAAAACTTGTTAGTAACATTGTGTTTTTCCACATCTGGAATCACCAGATAGTACTCTAGCATAGTATCTCAGTGTTAGAAGCAGTATACTTCTGAACTGAGCCCTATTTTTACTTAAAGTCAACATAAATGATTTTTCTGTTTAATTCATTAGCTATTTTCTTACAGCTTAAAATTATTACAGTCCTGTAACCTTGTTTGATGAAAATATTGCAGTAAAGAAAATGAAAGTTAGTCCAAGTATTCTTACAGTCAAGTTATGGTTGTTCTTCTATCTTGAAAGGAATTCAATTTTTATAGAGTTAAAATGAAAACATTACTGACAGCAGAACATATGCATGTATCTGTTATTTAGCTAATTGATGTTACAAGTTTAAACCTTTTTGTAACCGACTATATTTTTTTGTAAGAGAATGCAATTTTTATTTTCAAGTAACCTACAGCCATACGCTAGCAGAGAACCAAAGTAACCACAGAAGTGCACCCATTCATCACAACCAGCAAGGAGGTATGCCACGGTTGGGACAGGGCTTACCGGTGGAGCTATAAGCCGAAGAGTTGGGCGTTCCATTCTGCATTGAGGAGGAGGTCGAACCTGTCAACAATAGAAACAACTATAAGTTAGAAACCCTAGCATTGGTATAAGTTATCTTAAAAATCTGATTTACAAGTCGTGAGATCAGAACTGTTACTTACCAGCTTGTTTGGAAACGTACAGCCACTGGAAAACAACCGAATAACCAAGAGCCGGGTACCAAAACCCTTTCTCTTTTCTGCTAAGACGAGCTGACAGTAAACCGAGAACTATTCCCAAATGGAGACACAACAGGTAAGAAATCAACAATCTCACATGCATGCCGTGACCGAATAGTCACCAAAACTCATCGAAGTAACCCTAAGTCTTTTCCATGTCTACAATGCTGCCATCGACCAGGCCATAAACTACTGCACAGAGCTGTAAGGGACGCGACGAATGAGAGCTTCAATCGAACAAGTACTAGGGCAAGAAATCGACCGTGACAAAATCACCAGGGTTTGCAGAGCTCAAGCCCGAAGGCGAGGGAGAACTGAAGCAGGTAAAAAGGGCGAGTCAACATTATAAGCATCCAATGCATGGCGAGGAGACAGCCACGACATCGTTCAAATAATTGCTAATGAATGGGTCGATTGGTAATGTTTCAAATCATTTGGATGGCAAACCAAATCATGGTATGGAGACATTCATAAGGTCGAACCTTTGATTTACCTACATTACAATATGCATATCATAATGTTAGACTTTAACATATAAAACAATGCATGGCAAACTATGAATTATAAAATTTCCATGATATCAATAACCCTAGCTTGGAAACTATAATGTAGATCTCACATTGGACCTCGCTTGAGGGTAGGCCCTTGTTTAATAACATAGCAAAACAAATTCTACATTATAGGATTATAAGAATATGGATATGAAGTTAGGTTAACTTAGTTCTTAAGGTTTAATGCCTTATGATCTTTTACTTTAGTCCACCATCAAAGCATTTAGTCTAATATTCTTTTTATTGATGAGTATTGTTCACCCATGATAGGACTTAGAGAGAGTTGTAGAATAAAAGGAGGGTTTTGTTATAACACTGTATACTCCTTCTATTATTTAGAATAGCTTGTTCTTTATAAACCATTAGAATTGTATTTAGCTTATGGTTATTAAGTCTTGACAAATGCAAATCCAAAGCTTTGATAGAAGTTATAAGAACTCTATTCTTTTTAGCTAAAGTTCGTATGATGAATAGTATAATTATAACTATGGTCATGTGCAAGGAATTACAAGGACTAATATGTGATAATTGGATAAATACTTATGCAAATTGCTTGTACCTTTTTCTTGATGTTCTTTAAACTTGAGAGGTCTTAGTAAAAGAGATTACGATAATATATGATAGATCCCAAGGTGCACATAAAAACTTGGATCAGTTTATTTATCGTGGAAATGAGATAATTTCCATCACTCCTCACTCATGAAAGTTTACTAAGATTAGACTTTTAACTAAGCAGGAAATCCTGTAGCTGCTAGAGGTAAAGTATATATGGACTTTACTTACTACAATCTTTATAATTGTTATCTGCAGACAAAAACATCCTGACTTTGTATACTGAGCATAACATGTCAAACAGTAAATATTTAAAAATGAAATAAAATCAAGTATGATAATCCAGACTTAAGCTTTGAATCAGAAAATAAATAGCTTGAGTGCATTACAGTAAACTCATTAGATTCAGTATTCCATAAAGATAGTTAATGTTACTAGTATAAATGAAAATGGCTATCTATTTCTCTAGTAACTTGAAAACTATCTATCTTTGAATTTCTTCTTTATCAAAAGGAGTACAGGGAAAGCTTTACCTGCAGGAAGCTGGATAGTCTGGCTAACATGCATTATATCTATATTTCTTTATGGAATGAATTTGGTACAGCATATGATTTCTATTACTTTAAAAGATCCGTTAAGCAGCAATCCCAAAACTTTACCTGGGTATCTGTAAGAGAAAGAAAACTGTGTGCGTTAGCTTAGTAGCTAAGTAAGCCCAGTCTAACATCGCATATCCCCTTGCTGTTGCAAAAAAAAAAAAAAAAAAATCAGAAAACTGACAAGAAAACTCAGCTTGTATTTCTAAACACATATAAAGATTATTTAGATAGAAAAATGATAGCGTTAACTAATCATTATTTAATTATTGCATTAGTGTGAGTTTACGCTATTTACAAAAGTTTAAATTTTTTTGAAAATTTGGGGTTTTGACATGTGGTATCAGAGCATGGTTCAAACACTAGGCATTGATGTGGCTCAATTACTTTCCGCATAACAGTAAAATAATATACTAATATGTATTTTGTTTATGTGAAAAGCAGAAAATTATTTTCTTTTCTGAATTTAACAGGCAGGTATGGAGAACTTAGGAGCTTATGCAACGGAGGAGTCTCCTAACACTGAAACCCAACAAATACCCAGAGAACCTGCGATAGAGGAGGTAACTGTTCACTCCTCAGAACAGATGCAGACCATAAAAGGTCTAAAGACTGAATTAGAGTCAGTTAAAAGGGATAATGAACGAATTCTGAAAACTCAAGAGGAGTTAAATCAAATTCTGATAGAGAAATTTCAGACTGAAGGGAAAAATAGAAGATCTGAATCTGAAGAAGCAAGTCATCAAAAAGGGTCCAAAAAGATGAAACTAGCTAAATCTGATAGCAGTTCCTCATCTGAAGACCTTAAGGAACAACAAAGCTATTATTCTACCAGTGATAGTAGTGAAGTAGAGGTGTATAAGAAAAAGAAAAAGTATAGACCTTATGAAGAGATCTCTGGGGAATTCAAGAAAATAAAACCCCCAACTTTCAATGGAGAAACGGAAAAAGGAGAAGAGGCAGAATCCTGGTTATCCGGGATGAGAAAATACTTTCAGATTTACAATTATTCAAACCAGCTGAAGGCGAGAATGGCCATATATAACCTTTCAGGGAAGGCAGATATATGGTGGCAAGATTTGAAGAGGGTGAAAGGGATTAAAGAAAAAGAGGTCAACTGGAGTACATTCAAAAGGTACTTCAAGAAGAAGTTCCTATCTGAACAGTACTATGAAGAAAGGGCCAAGGAGTTTTATGAGTTAAAGCTTGGGTCCATGACAATGAAAGACTTAAACAGCAAGTTTTTAAGTCTGTTGAGGTATGTGCCGTATTTAGTTGATGAGAAACCGAAGGTATAGCGGTTTCTCAGCTGCTTGCCATACCATATAAAAGATAGAATCGAATATGACAACCCCAAAACTCTGGAAGAAGCTATGCGAAAAGCAAATTTCTGTTTTGAACAGAACAAAAAGAAGGAAGGAATAGCCAATTGGAAGGCTAAAAAGAATGGTAATCAAGCTGAATACAAGAAAAAGGAGTTTATACCTCAGAAAAATTTTAAGAACAACAAGAACAGAAACCATTCTAATGGCAAGAACTTTCAAGGAAGCAAGAATGGTGCTTCAAATAACTCCAACAGCTTCAAGAGCAACAAGGAGATTTCCAACAATCATGGAAATTTTACTAAAAAATTTCGAAAGGAAGGAACCTGTTAAATGTTGGGAGTGTAATGGCCCACATTATGCGTCAGTTTGCCCAAACCGTAAGAAGCCAAACAGCAATATTCATACAATACAAGATGAAATGACAGTTGGATATTTTGCAAGGACTATGCCCCAGATCAATGCCGCATTGGAAAATCGACAAGCTGAGTACCAAACTTCCATGGTGGAAGTAGAAGGTATGGTTAACAAAACTTCTGTAACTATTTTGATAGATCCAGGTGCTAGTTTAAGTTATATTTCACCTCAGATAGTAGAAAAGTGTCATCTGAATGTTGAAAAGTTTGATAACTCTTGGCTGGTTCAACTAGCCACAGGGGCAACAAGGAAGGTAAATTGTTATGTTAATGATTGTATTTTAGATATGAATGGTTTTAAAACTGCTGTTAAATTAAATGTGCTACCACTTGGTTCTTATGACATACTTATACGTATGGACTGGTTAGAACAACATAGCGTAGTGTTAAATTGTTTTGATAAAATGTTTACATGTGTAAATAATCATGAACAGTCTGTAATAGTTAAAGGAATCCCTAGGAAGACTGTGGTTAGGCAGATTTCTGCCTTGCAGCTCAAAAGAGCAGTCAGGAAAGGATGCAAGGCCTATGCTATAACTATTACAGATGAGGCAAATAAGGTTGAAAAAGATAAAATAAAAATAGAGAATATTCCTGTGTTAAATGAATTTATTGATGTTTTTCTGGAGGAAATCCCAGGATTACCTCCTCAGAGGGAACTGGATTTCACAATAGAGCCGGTACCAGGTGCTGTACCTAGCTCGAAGGCTCCGTACCGAATGAATATTCTGGAACTTAACGAATTAAAAACACAGTTAAAGGAATTAATCGATAAGAAATATATTAGACCTAGTGTTTCCCCTTGGGGAGCACCAGTAATATTTGTTAAAAAGAAGGACGGGACTATGCGACTCTGCATAGATTACCGTCAGCTTAATAAAATGACAATTAAAAACCAGTATCCGTTGCCCCGCATAGACGATCTGTTTGATCAGCTGCGCGAAGCTATGGTATTCTCTAAGATAGACCTGAGATCAGGCTATCATCAGGTGAGAATAAAGGAAGAAGGCATATTTAAGACAGCATTCAGGACGAGATATGGACATTACGAATTTGTCATAATGCCATTCGGGCTGACTAATGCCCCAGCCGTCTTTATATGCCTAATGAACAACATAATGCATAAATACTTGGACAAGTTTGTTGTTGTATTCATCGATGACATCTTGATCTACTCTAAAAATGAAGAGGAACATAAGGAGCATTTACGGATAGTCTTACAAGAACTACGGGAGCAACAACTCTATGCGAAGTTCAGTAAGTGTGATTTCTTCAGGGATGAAATCCAATACTTAGGACACGTGGTGACTAAGGAAAGGATTTCAGTTGATCCTGAAAAGATCAGGGCAATTGAAGATTGGCCAGTACCTAAAGACGTAACAGATGTTAGGTATTTCATGGGGATCACCGGTTATTACCGGAGATTCATAGAAGGTTTTTCTAAGATAGCCAACCCAATCACTTCTTTGCAAAAGAAAGGCAAGAAGTTCGATTGGAACGTAAAATGCGAAGAAAGTTTTAAGAAACTAAAAACTTTATTAACAACTGCGCCAATTTTAAGAATAGCGGATCCCAATAAGGATTTTGTGGTTTGCATAGATGCTTGTAATGACGGTCTAGGCGGAGTTCTGACTCAGGATGGGCATGTCATTGCCTATGAGTCGAGGAAACTAAAGATCCATGAAAAGAATTACGCTACTTACGACTTGGAGCTGGCTGCTGTTATTCATGCCTTGAAAATGCGGCGACACCACTTAATAGGCAGAAAGTTTACTTTAATGACTGATAACAAGGGTTTAAAATACCTTTTAGATCAGCCTAACTTAAATGCAAGGCAATCCAGATGGCTAGCCTTTCTAAGCGAATACGATTTCAAAATTCAACATATAAAAGGGAAAGAAAATAAAGTAGCTGATGCTTTGAGCAGAAATGCAAAATTGAATTTCACAACAGCAATCAGTACTTATAATTCTGATTTGAATGAACAGCTAATTGAAAGTATAAAATTGGATGAAATATATCAAAAGTTACAAACTATAACTAAGGAAGAACCCTTAGAAAGTTTAACTAAAGGTTATAGTTTAAATAAAGAAGGGTTTTTACTGTTTAAGGACAGACTGTATGTGCCAAATGTATCTAAAATTAAATTGCTGATTCTAGATGAAGTGCATAAAACCCCTTATTCAGGGCATCCAGGTTATCAGAAAACTGTCACCATGTTGAGAAAAGATTATTTTTGGCCTAACATGAAATCTGAAACAGCTGAGTATATAGCTAGATGTTTGGACTGTCAACAAGTAAAGACAAAACATCAACATCCAGCTGGGTTATTGCAGCCCTTGCCTATTCCTAGCTGGAAGTGGGAAATAATTAGTTTAGATTTCATCACTGGATTACCCAGAAATCAAAATCAGAATGATTCAATCATGGTGGTGGTGGATAAATTAAGTAAAGCAGCACATTTTATTGCTGTTAAAACCACTTTTAAGGCTGCAAATATAGCAGACATTTTCTTAAAACAGATTTTTCGGCTACATGGTGTACCGAAAGTTATTATTTCAGACAGGGATCCTAAATTCACTGGGAATTTCTGGAGATCCTTGTTTAAAGGACTAAACACAACATTAAATTTTAGTACTTCTTTCCATCCTCAAACAGACGGACAAACTGAAAGAGTTAACCAAGTGTTGGAAGATCTGTTAAGAATGTATGTTAAAGATCAGCCTGGTAAGTGGGAGGATTATTTGCATTTAGCAGAATTTGCATACAATAACAGTTATCAATCTTCAGCTAAGTTCAGCCCCTTTGAAATTCTGTATGCGCGAAAATGTAACACTCTAATCTCTTGGAATAATCCAGTAGACAGATTGGTGTTGGGGCCCGAATTATTAAAAGAAATGGAACAGATTGTAAAACAGGTGCAGGAGAATTTGAAGGTTTCCCAGGATCGGCAAAAGAGTCAAGCAGATCCGAAAAGAACTCCTAAATAGTTCCAGGTGGGTGAGCATGTGTTCATCAAGGTAAGACCAAAGAAAAGCTCCCTAAGGTTGGGGAGTTGTGCAAAACTTGCACCACATTATTGTGGTCCATTTGAAATTTTATGTAGAGTTGGTCAAGTTGCTTATCAGTTAGCGTTACCACCTAATTTAAAAGTCCACAATGTTTTTCATATTTCTGTTTTAAAAAAATATGTACATGATGCTACTCATGTGATTGATTGGAACGTTGTACAGGTAGAACCAGAAGGGGAAGTTCTGGTGGAACTGGATTGTATCCTTGGGAGGAGGGAGATTACTCTGCAGAACCGCACAATTGGACAGCTGAAGGTGCAATGGAAGCACCTTAGCCCTGAAGAAGCTACTTGGGAACTGGAAAGCAAGATGCGGGAAGCATACCTGAATCTTTTTCAGGAGGTTCCTGAGGAAGAAGAATAAGTAACATCGAGGACGATGTTACATTTAAGGGGGTGTGTATGTCACATACCCCAATTTTGTAAAATTATGTAATTTGTTTTATTTTATTTCTGAGACATTATGTTAAACTTAATCCTAAGTAGGGATTGATGACTCAGCAGAGTCAACAGTTATGGAGTGTAATTGAGAATATTTTATTAATAATAAATAAATTATGGAGACAACAGCATGGGAGAGCTGTTAAAAGAGGTTACTAGTCAAACTGGTGGATGGAACTAGGTGGAAAGGAAAAATGACAAGTGGCAGCATCCTCAAACACTTCCTAAGTTGCAGGTAGCAACTTCTCTATATTTGGGGTCATGATTCCCCAAGAAAGTGGAATGTGAGCAGGTGGCTCATTAAATGACAGTTAACCCAACTAAGACCTAGGCAATCTTTAAAAAGTACTCAATGAATAGAGCTGGGGGTTGCTCAGTTTTTATTCCAGAAAGAATTCATTCAGCTGGATGTTATTCAGGAATTTCATTTGAGGAAGAGGGAAAGACAGTAAGGAAGTGTTTTGAGTGAATGTTTGCAGTAACTTGATGCTGATTACAGCTACTTGAGCTGAGGGAACTGACTAATAGTTCTAAGTTGATACTGAGTTGAAGACTGTATCTGTTTTGCTGCACCTAGTTCCAAGCCAGGGAGACCAGAGCAAGATCGGGGGTCTTGAGAAGTCACTGTCTGAGCACTCTCCAGGAATTGGTAGGGAGGAACGGCCTCCCATTGTTGTTTTTGTCCACAACATTAAACAGGTTCTTCATTCATTTCTTTATGTCTTTCTGTGTATAAATGGATGTATGTTATACTTATTTTATGTCTGAGTAGTATCTGTAAAATTAGTATCTTGGAATGTTAGTAGTAAAACTTGTTAGTAACACTGTGTTTTTCCACATCTGGAATCACCAGATAGTACTCTAGCATAGTATCTCAGTGTTAGAAGCAGTATACTTTTGAACTGAGCCCTATTTTTACTTGCAGTCAACATAAATGATTTTTCTGTTTAATTCATTAGCTATTTTCTTACAGCTTAAAATTATTACAGTCCTGTAACCTTGTTTTATGAAAATATTGCAGTAAAGAAAATGAAAGTTAGTCCAAGTATTCTTGAAGTCAAGTTATGGTTGTTCTTCTATCTTAAAAGGAATTCAGTTTTTATAGAGTTAAAATGAAAACATTACTGATAGCAGAACATATGCATGTATCTGTTATTTAGCTAATTGATGTTACAAGTTTAAACCTTTTTGTAACCGACTATATTTTTTTGTAAGAGAATGCAATTTTTCTTTTCAAGTAACCTACAGCCATACGCTAGCAGAGAACCAAAGTAACCACAGAAGTGCACCCATTCATCACAACCAGCAAGGAGGTATGCCACGGTTGGGACAGGGCTTACCGGTGGAGCTATAAGCCGAAGAGTTGGGCGTTCCATTCTGCATTGAGGAGGAGGTCGAACCTGTCAACAACAGAAACAACTATAAGTTAGAAACCCTAGCATTGGTATAAGTTATCTTAAAAATCTGATTTACAAGTCGTGAGATCAGAACTGTTACTTACCAGCTTGTTTGGAAACGTACAGCCACTGGAAAACAACCGAATAACCAAGAGCCGGGTACCAAACCCCTTTCTCTTTTCTGCTAAGACGAGCTGACAGTAAACCGAGAACTATTCCCAAATGGAGACACAACAGGTAAGAAATCAATAGTCTCACATGCAAGCCGTGACCGAATAGTCACCAAAACTCATCGAAGTAACCCTAAGTCTTTTCCACATCTACAATGCTGCCATCGACCGGGCCATAAACTACTGCACAGAGCTGTAAGGGACGCAACGAATGAGAGCTTCAATCGAACAAGTACTAGGGCAAGAAATCAACCGTGACAAAATCACCAGGGTTTGCAGAGCTCAAGCCCGAAGGCGAGGGAGAACTGAAGCAGGTAAAAAAGGCGAGTCAACATTATAAGCATCCAATGCATGGCGATTCTGACATAGAGATTGCTGAAGTTTTTCCTGCAGTAAAGGTTGAGATAATGTATGAAGACACCAAAGAAGTTACAGGAGCAGAGCCCGAGTTGAAATGGGGCCAAATATAACCTATGATGTTCGATAAGAAAGTGATAGAAGATGGATTGGGGGATCATGCCTTATATGAGAATATTCTAAGATATGGGTTAACCAAGATAGCCACCAGGCCAGAGGTTTTTCCTTGCACCGAGGTCATTAGTTGGCTTTTGCTGAAGATAGACACGGTGGGTATGATAATCAATGATGAAGAGGAAAATCCTATTGCATCATTTGCACCAACATTGATTTCAAAAGCATATAGTCTCCCAGAAGTACAAATAAGTGTGACCACAGATTGGGTCAAGAGTATTAATTTTGACTATACCACCATAGTGAAGGGGATCATGACTGAGGGAAAAACCTTCAGACATAACTAGTCAGGAGAGTATGAAACAACTAATCTTTGAACCCCATTCAGATTAATAGCATTGATGTTAAGTAGGCTGTATGGTAGGTGTGATGGAAAAACATACAATTTTGGGTGGATTCCACTCATCTACTATGTGGAAATGGAGGGAACAGTCTTTAACTGGGTGGACATTGCTACCAAAAAAATTTCTAAAGGTATCAAGGCAGCTCAGGAGGGTCTAAAGCAGAGCAAATCAGAATTCTATATGTCATCCTTTTTATTAGATTGCATACTCTATATGTATAAGTTTGAAAAGCCAAATTGTGTATGGAAGGAAGGGAAGGCTCCTATTTACATTGCATATCAGATTATGGGAGCCCACAAACATCACACTCATTATTAGTTAATTTGTGAAGAATTCATAAGGCCGCTTTATAGGTTAATATTTTTAGAACATTGCTCATGTCTGTCAGAAAGAGCAGTAGAGTCTATAAAAGAATTTGGTGACTAGTTTTTCACCAAGGAGGTCACTTACCTGAGAATGTATGGAGGTACCAGAGCACCTTCATTGCCGCCTAAGTATGCAACAGACTATATAGTATTGAAGGAGGTAGTTGAAAAGGTATTCCTAGATGGTTTTGGAAGCCGTTTGTTTGATATCAAGAAAGTGGTTTTCCCACCAGTACCCTTTTACATGGGACGTTACAAGTTCAACAAAGTCAAAAGCACTCTAGATTTTGTCAAAGAGCTAGAAATATTCCACTTTGGGCAGAAAAGCTCCCATAGAAATGATTCACAGGGAAGGGTGGAAGCTCACAAAGTAAATTTTGAGTATATAGATTACATAGACAAAGAAGATAAAGTATTCAAAAATGTCTATAGTATGGCAGCTTTGAGCAAGAGGTTAAAAGGAAAAGCTTTTGGTGCTAAAGGAAGTAGCAGCAATAAACCCAATCCAGATGAAGGAGATGAGGAAGCTGCAAAGAAATCTCAGGAAGAAAGCACTCGTAGGATTGCAGTAGGGGAAAAAATTTTATTGGCAGAAGAAGCACAGAAGGATCAGGCAAAAGCTGATAAAAGAATGAGCACAAAGGTTGTTCTGAAGAGAATGGTAGAGTTGGAGAAGGTTTTGGATAAAGGAGATTCAAGCTCTGATCAAGGAATGCGGGATACAGGATGGCAAGGACAGGATACTGAGGAAGGTTAAGGTGATGGAGTTTCAGAAAAAAACCCTATGCAGGCTAATCCAAAAAACCTGCCAGCCACATCTAGCAGGATCCTAACAAGAGGTCATGTTCCCATAGATGAAATGGGACTCGTACCTTTTACACCTTAAAATAAATACGATGTAGCATGTTTAGAGGATATTCATTTTGATCCTAAAATGAAGTGCATTGTATGGAGGACAAAGAAAAATTTGAAGGTAGGATCTCAGCCAGCGGTCACTATAGTGACGAAGAGAACAATCATGAAAAATTTAGAAGAGCACCCCAAAGAATTAGCTTCTATGGGCCTTTCAAATGCCTATGCAAATGCTCACAATGTGGACAAGCTTATGGAAAACATTGAGCAATACAAAGGAAATATAGATGAAATGAAAGAATTGTTGAGGAAAGAAGAAAATGTAGAAAGAGAGTCAAAAAGAAAATATGAGGCCACCTTGACATAGTTTGAAAGATTTTAGCAAAGACATCAGATCTTAGAAGCAGAATGAGATAGTTTGAAATCATTAATTGAAGAAATGAGTAAGCAAAAAGGAAGTCTGGAAAATAAAGTGGGAGAATTAGAGCTGCAAAAGACTACTATTGAGGGGAAATCCAAGCATTATGAAACCCAAGTAGTAGCATTGGAGACCCAAAAAGATTCACTAGAAGTTTTATTAAAAGAAACAAATGAGCAGAAAATGGATATTGAGCCATTGAAGAAGCATGCTCTCACACTCAGAAGTAAAATTCATTAGACGCAACTTCAAATAGCAGAAGAGATGCTGAAAGTTAGAAAGTAGAGACAAGGTTGGAGGAAATTGTGAGTACAACTTCTTACTTTTTAGACAGGACCCAGGATATCTTGGAAATTCTACGAGGACGTTTGACTTGGTTGGAAACAACCAAGGAACCTCCAGCTGATGCACCCATCAAGGACTTAGAGATAGTGAAGCTGGAATATGAACTAATTGAATTCGAGAGTAAAGTAGTAGAGGAATTGGTAAAGGTAGTCCGAAGGACTAAAGGTGTTTGTGTAGAATTCTGCAGAAAAGTCCACACAACTTACAATCATTGTCAAGCATATGCAAAGAGAAGGTTAGAAGAATTGCCTGATCATGAAGGATTTTTGAAGCAATTGCAGGTCATATGGCAGGAGGACGAACAATGTATCTACCTAGTCAAAGGTTTGGATGAGAAGGTGCTAAAAACTGTAATATCCCAGGAAGTAGTGAGCAGTCATTTATTGGAAGCTCAACTTCATTTGATTCCATCCAGAGTGACAAATATAAAAGCCCAAGTTTCCAAACATGAGATCAATGTCAGATTCCTAGAGCCATTAGGGTTTGAGACTATAGCAACAGGTGAAAATATTTGGAAGAAATTTATAAATGATGTGGCTGGGTCCACTTAGTATTTTGTTTTATTAATACATTTTGTAATATTTGCCTAAGTTAGCGAGTCCACTAGAAGACAAAGGAATTTTTTGTAACTGATTTGTAAAATAATCCCAAAGGGCAAGGGAGACCAAGAGACTTTTGAATTTGTATAAATAGAGATCAAGTCGATAGAGTAGAGGGATTTTTTTCATGCTACCTTTCTAAACTGTTATTGTAAGAAGAACTACTTCCTCTTATAATAAAGAAGATATATTTTATATAGGAGAAGGCACTGTGGAGTCTCAAATGCTTGTCATAGATTGGTTGAATGTTGAACTACTTATGTTTCAGCTATTTCTATGAACTATGAGATTGCTCTAACTTATGAATTATTTCATGCTATGAATGTTTTCCTATTTATTTCTATGAAACGTGTGCGGTATATTTGATTAATGAATGTTTTAATTGACAATGAGCCATCTCTTTGTTTATCTTTCTACTTATATTCATGTATTCTAAAATATGAACAACTATCTATAATATTCTAAATGCATGGTTTACAATACATTACTCATCATTAATTACAATATTGCTCCCTAGGGATAGGTTAGATAGAATTAGTTAACATTTGTATAAGTTGTTCTTTGGTTATATTTAGAAGTGAAAGAGGTAATATGAGAGGTAAGAACTTGCGCATCACATTGTGAAACTCTTCGTTATCTCTATCGATTGCACTTAATTAGGAACTTGCATATCATACATAAATATAAAAAACTAAAAATACACTTAAACGATGGACCAAGCCACAACCGGTAAAACAAGCTTTAATCGTTACTTGATCTACAGTAGCTGGACTGCAAACTGGATGGATTCCCCATAACAAACAATAACAAGCTAATTGGGAACGTTTATTTGGGAGAATCCCTACTATTGTTACCTGGGATTTTCTAGGCCTTAACAATTTTGGTGCTGGAAGGAGGGCTGCCAGTGCATGGATCACCGAGAAGATTTGTTTTCTCGAGAATACTCCACTGGTGACAGTTCTAAAACCAGTGTCCCTCAAATACCTAGTCCTGAAGAAAAAGTCACAGAGTATCTCTATCCCATTGATAATGAGGTGGTGGATGATTTAAGGAGAATTAAAAGGGCATACGCAAAGAATGTTGGAGGATTACCCATTATTCCCGATTTTTTGAGAAGAGAGTTTCATAAGAAAGGCCGTCCTTACTTGGAGAAATTAGTATTAGTGTAATATCTTGAAGAACTAGTAGAAACAGCCTTGAAATAAGTTGTCCAACCTCTAGATTAGTTGGGAACAGATTCCCCTCATTGCTCACCTTTTCAGACCCCTATCCAATCTCCTCCTCAATCTCCACTTAGAATCATGGCAAATGTGAATGCAAATCAGCCTCCTCCACCACCTGCTTGGAGGGCCAGATCCCCTCTAAATATTACTCCTCCATTACATGCTATGCCTCAGATTTTTTATAAGGCATTACCCAAGTCTGAACCAAATGAAGGAATTGTTGTGTATGATCATTTGCAAAGTTTTTATGTATCTTTGGAAGGCTTACAAGTAGCAGAGCATGAATACATTGTCTGTAGATTGCTCCCGCATACTCTTAAGGGAGAATCAACCTCATGGTATTTTTCCCTACAGGAAAATTCAATTACAAATTGGAATACCTTTGAGAGATTGTTTAGAAACAAATATGGAATCCAGAAAACTCACACTGCTTTAATGAAAGGGTTGATTGCCCTAAATAAATAAAAGAAAGAAAGGGTGCATAACTTCACTTAGAGGTTTGTTTCCTACATGAATAACTTTGATGCAACTGACAAACCGACTGAGCATGCCCTAATTGAGTATTACACCTCAGCTCTTGGGCCTGACTTAGCAATGTTTGTCAAAATATCAGTTAAGCCCACCTTAGTAGAGACTTATGAAGAAACTGAGAAGGTGGAAGCAAAACTGGATAGTATAGACCAATATCCTGTACAGTTAGAAGAAAAAACTTATGGGAACAGAAATCCTCTATTGTTAACTAAGCCTAAAGATGAGCAATCACAAGAGTTAAATGGTGTGGTAAAAATGATGCAGAAATTGTCAAATAGAGTAATTGATCTGGAAAAGGAAAAGGAGGCCCATAAACAATACAAACCTTATTATAAAAAGAGAGATGATAATGGTCAACCCAAGCCTCCCCCACATAGTCCCTCGGCTATGAATTTGACAGAGGTGGGAATGGACAATTTCCATACATTCCATTAGTAGCCTCACTCTGAGAAATATTACCCACAATCAATAAATTCTACGGCCTTAGTGATGAACTAGTTATTGGATTCCAAGTGTTATCCCTAAAGTTGAACCTAGACTATAGGGGTTCAAGCTTAAAGAAATCTTTTTTAAAAATACAATTCAATGAAATCAAGATAAAAATATGGGCTGGTATGTAATCAAATCTATAGGAAAATCACATAATTATTAAAGAAATGTATAACATAAAACAAGATACAAAATCCAATATCAAAGGAAATACGATCATGAATTTATGAAATGAGACTGACTGTGTTATTAAAAGTTTAAAATATAATTGTATTTCACCATAAGAATCATGTAATGGGATTCAATTGACCATATACAAGATAAATCATAAGAAACACAATTCATAAGATACACAGTCAAATCATAATCATACTCATATCAAAGTAGAACCTGTATTGAAGATGTAGAGTATTTCATGTCATACAGAATGTTATCAAAACTGGATCTCCATCACTCCAATCGCCACCCCCTTTACAATATAGCTACTATCCTTATATACAAAACATATGAGCTTCTAAGATAGTTTTCAAATCCTACTTCTATGGATCAAATTTCTTCAAAAATAGAAAAGTCAATCTTCTAAAACTATCTGCCTTCATTATCTGGAGCTCATTCTGATTTTCTGCATGAATAATTGGATCTAGAATTAATATACTCTACCATTCGGTATTTGTGTTGACACATGGGTTTCTTTGATGATTGAACTCGGTTTCAGGATTTAATACTTAAAAGATCATGGATCCTAGATCCTATGACTCATGCCAACCATCTCATCAGGGGTTGTGTCCTGCATACATCAATTAATTGCAGGAACCAACAGCTTACAACCATGTTGGATTATTCAAAGAAGAGACAATGGATTTAACTCGAGGGATGGATGAGCTGGTACAACACCATAGCTACCACCTCCATGACCAAACCATGGTCTTCCACCCAAGCCCCTAAATGAAGGTTGAAATTCTGCAGGTACCCCAGCCTTGTCACCAAATTCTCCAGGAGCTCCTCGAGGAGGGCCTCCACGGTATCCTTCTCGATCTCCAAAACGTGGTCTATCTCCTCCTTCAAAGCGAGGCCCTCTGGGAGGACGATCACCGCCAGGTGGACCACCCATAGGTCTGCCAAGAGGCTTTGCAGACTTTTTCAAAATTGCAGGAACAATATCTGAAGGTAGATTTAAATATGTTCAGAGATATTCAATTCCATCATTAGTTAAATACCAGTAATAATGCATCCAAGCAAAGGACTCCCTCGCATACTCTTTGGACTTGAAGCTCTGCATCAACTTGATGACTTGCAGATTTGGAACATCAATTTTTGGGTGTTTGGGAAGATTATAATCCTTCTTTGCATATAGCACACCCTCTTTGAAAAGGTACTTGTAGACCTCATTGCGATTCTTTTTAGGTATCAACATTATGGAATACAACAACAACTGCTCCTTTGTCTAGAATGCAGATGAGTAAGCTTGCACAGCAAAACGATATCCTTTGTTGGCCGAAGAGTCACCAACCATGGACAATGGAACAAAAGAAGCTAATCATATACCCTTCTTTCTTCTAATGCCACTCATTTTATAGCCACCAAAAGGTATACCAACATCAAAAATGTCAAAGCAATTAACCCAAACTGTTCCTACATGTAAGGCATGAGTAAGAGTGTTTGTGGATTCTATATTCTTTGTAAACACTCCTACTGCCAAGCCATAATGACTAGCATTCACCTGCTTTATCAGTTCGTTTAAATATTTGAATTTCATAATTGATTGTAAAGGGCCAAATATTTCATCAGTAGCTATGGCCATGTTATCCCCCAAAATGTTATTCCCATACCTGAACTTCTAAGAAAATTCTAGGCATAATATAGAAGCCCTTGGTACCAATTTTATCCTTCCATGTTACAAGTTTTGCACCACTCTCTTTCCCAGCCTTAATATAACGCAGAATTTTGTTAAACTACTCTTGGTCAATTTTTTAGCGTCTGCCAACATATTAACAATATATCAAAATCAAACATGGGCTTATTAAATGCTTTCCAAAATGCCACATGGCATTCCTGTACCCTTGTGAAGAGTTCGTCAGCTTTCTCATCATACACTACATTTGCACACATTATAAAAAACTCTTTTTCTATCAAGCTCGGACTGTTCAAGATAGAATGTAACTCCTCATAAAGTTACCTAGGCACTGATCCACGGCCCTTGTTAAGATGTTGGTACTTAAGAGACACGTCATTTGTTTCATTCTCTGTCTTCCACTACCACATTGCACATCTAAGGATTGAAAAGTTCTTGATTAACTGTCTCAACTGCTTTACAATAGGGTTCACTTGATCATTCAAGGGCAGTAAATCTCATTGACTTGGTAGAAAAGCACGGTAACAACTGGGGGTTTAAATTTCCAGAAAAGATGGACTTCAACTCTTCCCAAACAGATTCAAGGCATTTTCTGACTGGATGGTCCTTTGCATCATCCACCATTATCACAAAAGATTTGAAGAACGGGTAGTATTGTGCAACTTTAGCATCAAAAAAATTAAGCCACTACAGGTGAAGTCCCAAATCACTAAAACTAGCTTGCTCTATCATCCACTGAGGACCTTGCTCAACACCTTTTCTAAAGGGATCAACAACAACACAACTAAGGCACCGTGCTTTTTCCTTTTCTACAAATTCATCAAAACACACAAATTGTAAACTTTTATTCCGCATGAGTGCCATCATGATTGCTTTTCTATCTGATCTCGGTATTCAAATTGAAACATGAGTGGTCACTTTGACATTTGGATGCTGCCAGAAACTAAAATTTTGTTGGAGCAAATCTGATGATAACATCTGGCTTTGTCTGGGGATGGCATGCTCCCTGTGAGCTGCCAAGAACAAGTAGACCTGTCCCTTTCCAATGAAACCATCTCAGATAACTACACCCTGTCCTCTCATACACTGCTTTGAAAATAAGAAATACCAGTGCCTTGTTTCCATTGGGTTGGAGTCTTTTTATCTTATTCCTAACCTATTTCAATCTTTGAAAACTTGCTCTTCTTATACTACAAAAAAAAACTGCAAATTCAAACTGCTCATACTACAAACTTAAGGAACTGCTTGAAGGATCAAGCTTTATTTATTTACAGCTCCCATTCTAATCATCTGCTTTCTTTTGACTAGGTAAAATCATGCTTCCAATGAAGCCATACAAATATTTGACTAACTGGTAAAACTTTTGATCTAGAGATGATGGATAAAAGAGCCCATGGAATATCAAAATTCATTTCAAAAGAAGAGAAAAGCCAACCTTCATTTGACAAAAACAATCTGACATTTGAGCTGCTCAAAGACTCCATATAATCAACAAATGGATCAATGAAGCTATAAGGAAATACCTCTTGCTGTTGTTTAAGTTGAAGATCAAAATATCTTTGTATATCCTCTTCCTCATAATGGCTGCCACTTTCAGCTACCTGCAAATCTAAACATGGCTACAGATTGATTTTTTTGCTAATAATAGGTTGTTTGATATTTTCTGCAAATCCAATATGAAACATGATGAATGTAGGCCTACTGAATTGCAAATATGGCTGCTCAATGTCTTCTACGGATTCAGGATGGTTGATTTCCACACAATGTTGTTCCCAATCAAAATTTGATTCATAGTTGTCATACATCTGTTGGCTGCTCCTCAAATCAACAAAAGGTGATGTAGGGATCTGGGATTTTTCATCTGAATACGCATCATAGATTGGCATATCGTTAGAGTGAATTGGTTGATGCTGATCCCAATCTAGAACTTCAATGTCTTCATCATAAAATGGGGCATTCTGATCGATTTCTAAAGATAAAAATTTATGTTCTATGATGCTATCATCAACTTTAATATCAGAATTTTGAAAAATTTCTTGATGTAAAACAAAACTAGAGGAAGATAATAGATCTTCTTTCTTCTTCATAGCGTAACCACCAACTTCATCTTTACTACTAGAAGAATCTACTTCTAAACCCTGGATATATAATGCATATCCCCTACAACAATACTCAAAAAGACACTCAGCTGGGTAAATCCTCTTACAATATGAATAAAAGGCATCATGAAAATCTTTCAAAGAGGAAATACTGGAAGTAGGAAGAGTTATGTACCATTGTCTTGCACAACCATATAATGAATACATAAACATTTTCATCAATACATCTTCATGATGTATGCTCAATTGATCCATGTATTGATGAAATTTAATTACATGGTGTGCTAGATTGTCTTCTTCCTTTTCTCGGAATCGTGGAAGAAAATCTCCCCATTCATCAATGATAGGTACTGTATTTGGAAATCTAGGAACATTTGAGAAATTGAGCAGAGCAAATCTCTGTGCCAACATGGTTTTAAAACCCTTTGACATCTTAGAATTATAAAATCGCCTCTGGATTCTTCAAACATGGAGTTGCCCGGTGAATAAATCTGTAGTTAAACTAGTGTCCTTCTCATGTCCACCATCAAGAATTGGATCTGATCATTGTCATTCTTTCTCAAGGAAGATATATTCACTCCTCCATCCTTGGTAACGATGCCATAATATGTTATCCCTAAAGTTGAACCTAGACTACAGGGGTTCAAGCTTAAAGAAATCTTTTTCAAAAATATAATTCAATGAAATCAAGATAAAAAACTGCGCTGGTATGTAATCAAAGCTATAGGAAAATCACATAATTTTTAAAGAATTGTATAACATAAAACAAGATACAAAATCCAATATCAAAGGAACTACGATCATGAATTTATGAAATGAGACTGATTCTGTTTTTAAAAGTTTAAAAGATAACTGTATTTCACCATAAGAATCATGTAATGGGATTCAATTGACCATATACAGGATAAATCATAAGAAAAACAATTCATAAGATACGTAGTCAAATCATAATCATACTCATATCAAAGTAGAACATGTATTGAATTAGATGTAGAGTATTTCATGTCATATAGAATGTTATCAAAACTGGATCTCCATCACTCCAATTGCTACCCCCTTTCCAATCTAGCTACTATCCTTATATACAAAACATATGAGCTTCTAAGACAGTTTTCAGATCCTACTTCCATGGATTGAATTTCTTCATAAATAGAAAAGTCAATCTTCTAAAATTGTCTGCCTTCATTATCTGGAGCTCGTTCTAATTTTCTGCCTGAAGAATTGGATCTAGAATTAATATACTCTGCCATTTGGTATTTGTGTTAACACATGGGTTTCTTTGGTGCTTGAACTCGGTTTTAGGATTTAATACTTAAAATATCATGGATCCTAGATCTTGTGACTCATGCCAGCCATCTCATCAGGGGTTGTGTTTCACATACATCAATTAATTGCAGGAACCAATAGCTTACAACCATGATGGATTCTTCAAAGGAGATACAATGGCTTTCACTTGAGGGCTGGACGAGCTGGTCCAACACCATAGCTACCACCTCCATGACCAAACCATGGTCTTCCACTCGAGCCCCTAAATGAAGGTTGAAATTCTACAGGTACCCCAGCCTTGTCACCAAATTATCCAGGATCTCCTCGAGGAGGGCCTCTATGGTATCCTTCCCGGTCTCCAAAACATGGTTTGTCTCCTCCTTCAAAGCGAGGCCCTCTGGGAGGACGATCATCACCAGGTGGACCACCCATAGGTCTGCCAATAGGCTATGCATACTTTTTCAAAATTGTAGGAACAATCTTTGAAGGTAGATTTAAATATGTTCGAAGATATTCAAATCCATCATTATTCAAATACCAGTAATAATGCATCCAAGCAAAGGACTCCCTCACATACTCTTTGGACTTGAAGCTCTGCATCAACTTGATGACTTGCAGATTTGGAACATCAATTTTTGGGTGTTTGGGAAGATTATAATCCTTCTTTGCATATAGCACACCCTCTTTGAAAAGGTACTTATAGACCTCATTGCGATTCTTTTTAGGTATCAAAATTATGGCCTACAATAACAACTGCTCCTTTGTCTAGAATGTAGATGAGTAAGCTTGCACAGCAAAATGATATCCTTTGTCAGCCGAAGAGTCTCCAACCATGGACACTGGAACGAAAGAAGCTAATCATATACCCTTCTCTCTTCCAATGCCACTCATTTTATAGCCACCAAAAGGTATACTAGCATCAAAAATGTCAAAGCAATTAACCCAAATTGTTCCTACATGTAAGGCACAAGTAAGAGTGTTCATGGTTTCTATATTCTTTGTAAACACTATTGCTGCCAAGCCATAACGACTAGAATTCACCCGCTTTATCACTTCGTTTAAATCTTTGAATTTCGTAATTGATTGTACAGGGACAAATATTTCATCAGTAACTATGGCCATGTTATCTCCTGAAATGTTATTCCCATACCTGAACCTCTGAGAAAATTGTAGGCATAATATAGAAGCCCTTGGTACCAATTTTATCCTTCCCTATTACAAGTTTTGCACCACTCTCTTTCCCAGCCTTAATATAACCCAGAATTTTGTTAAACTGCTCCTGGTCAATTTTTAGCCTCTCCCAACATATTAACAATATATCAGAATCAAACATGGGCCTATTAACTGCTTTCCAAATGCCACATGGCATTCCTGTACCCTTGTGAATAGTTCGTCAGCTTTCTCATCACACACTACATTTGCACACATTATAAAAAACTCTTTTTCTATCAACCTCAGACTGTTCAAGACAGAATTTAACTCCTCATAAAGTTCCCCAGGAACTGATCCACGGCCCTTGTTAAGATGATGGTACTTAAGAGACACATCATTTGTTTCATTCTCTATCTTCCACTGCCACATTGCACATCTAAGCATTGAAAAGTTCTTGATTAACTGTCTCAACCGCTTTACAATAGGGTTCACTTGATCATTCAAGTGCAGTAAATCTCATTGGATTGGTAGAAAAGCATGGTAACAACTGGGGGTTTAACTTTCTAGAAAAGATGGACTTCAACTCTTCCCAAACAGATTCAAGGCATTTTCTGACCGGATGCTCCTTTGCATCATCCACCATTATCACAAAAGATTTGAAGAACGGGCAGTATTGTGCAACTTTAGCAACAAAAAACTTAAGCCACTGTAGGGGAAGTCCCAAATCACTAAAACTAGATGCTCTATCATCCACCGAGGACCTTGCTCAACACCTTTTCTAAAGGGATCACCAACAACACGACTAAGGCACTGTGCTTTTGCCTTTTCTACAAATTCATCAAAACACACAAATTGTAAACTTTTATTCCGCATGAGTGCCATCATGATTTCTTTTCTATTTGATCTCAGTATTCAAATTGAAACCTGAGTGGTCACTTTGACATTTGGATGCTGCCAGAAACTAAAATTTTGTTGGAGGAGATCTGATGATAACACCAAGTTAACGGAAATTAAGGATGAGAAAGAGAAAGAGTCATGAACCAACAGAAACTCAAGAAGAAGACACTTTGGTTTTATGGGATTGTGTTTCCATGTTTAATATAGAGGACGAGTATCTCACTGAGGAAGAATAAATACTAGAGACAAATGTTACAACAATGAGTCAGAGCTCATTGAAAGAAGATAACATGATACTGCCTAAGATTAAGAAACTTCAGGAGAACATGAAAAAAATAAAGAATAGTACTCAAACTGTTAACATACTTGAGTTTTTCATCTCAAGCCAGAGTCCCAATAAAGTCAATATACTTGTAAAGTCTACCGAAAATAAATTTGAGAATGTCAAGAAGAATTCTACTGAACATGAAATGGGATATGACATTGTAGAATACATTAAAAAGACTAAACCAAATATCTCCTTGTTTGAAATGTGTAATCTACCCCAACAAAAAGAAAAACTGTTAAAGGCACTTGAGACTCCTATGAAGGAACCCCGGAATGATAACCAAGCTGATGAAGAGATTGGTGAAGCAAGTTTAGGAAGAAAGTCTAAATATAGAACCCCAACATTCCTCCTTACTTTCAAAATTTTCAATTGCAACGTGCAGAATTGTTTGGTGGACTTTGGAGCATCAGTAAATGTCATGGCACTTTCAGTTTGCAAGCAAATAAATGGTCAACCTAAGCCAACTATAGGTCAAGTTGTCCAATTGGATAGGAATGTAGTGAAAGTGGTAGGAGAAATGGAAGATGTCCTGATACATTTATCAGTAGATGAGAGGGTCTGTCAATATATAGACATTGTTGTAGCAGATATCCCAGACGCATATAGTTTGGTTTTGAGTTGGAATTGGTTAGGAAAATTGGAGGGATATTTTGCATCAGATTGGTCACATGTATGGTTACCTTATAAAGGTTGAAGCGCACTAAAACTCTAAAACCCACATGAATTCCAGAAATTAACCATAGTAAAATTGAATATTGAATGATGATTTAATTACAATGATGAGAAGACCTTTTATAGGTCAAAATACATTGTTTCACTGAAAGGGTGTGATCCTATGTTTTAATTAATACTACATTAATATTAAAATAATTGATCGTAATATTGGATACATAACATTGCCGTCGTCTTTTAGAATTCTTTGTCTTCAAAGCAAGGGTAAGGACGGGTATTGTTGACGAAATTGTTCTGTCTCCCATGATGCGTCTTCATCTGGAAAATTCTTCCACTTAACGAGATATTCCTTGAGTGTTCAAGAATGAAGTTTTATTTCTTGGATTGCAATGGTTGCCTCGGGTTCCCAAATGACCCTCCCTTCATCATCTAATATAGGAAGTATTATTTGTATTGTTTGATGTTTACCCAACAATTTTTTGAGACATGATACATGGAAGACATTGTGGATATGACTTTTATCAGGTAATTGTAATTTATATGCCACTTGACTAATCTTTTGGATAATTTGGTACGGTCCATAGAGCTTTGGGGCCAACTTGTGTTTCCCTCCACTTTTAAGGGATACCTATTTATAGGGTTGGAGTCTTACGAATGCCTAGTCTCCTACTTCAAATTCTCTTTCGGTTCTACGTTGATATGCTTGTTGCTTCATGTGATTTTGTGCCATGATTAAGTTATCCTTGAGTAATTCAATTGTTTTTTGGGATTTCTCTAGTTGGTTCCTTAATTTTGGAACATTAGTGTCATTCAGAACTAACTCCTTCTAATTTGGAGGTTCATACCCATATAACGCTTGGAAAGGGGTCATTTTTACGGAGTTGTGGCATGTTGAATTGTACCACCATTCTGCTAAGTGTAACCATTGAGACCAATGGTTTTGTTTATCTATTACGAAACAACGTAGATATGCTTCTAAGCATTTATTTACGACTTCAGTCTAACCATCTGTTTGGGGGTGGTAAGCTGAGCTCATATTGAGTGATGTACCCATTTGTTTAAAGAATTCCCTCCAGAATTTTCCATTAAATTTTGCATCTCTCTCACTGACGATGACTTTTGGGAAGCCATGCAATTTGTATACATTTTTGCAAAATACTTCTGCAATTTGTTTTACTGTGTCTGTTTTTTTTATTGCCATGAAGTGAGAAAATTTGGTTAATCGATCGACCACTACAAGGATCTTGTCCTTTCCTTCTAATGGAGGTAACCCATCGATGAAATCCATTGATATCTCTTCCCATTTTTTGTTTGGAATGTGTATGGGTTGGAGTAACCTTGGGGTTAAAACATTTTCACTTTTGTTTCTCTGGCAATTGTCGCATTCTGCCACATATTGCTAGATATCTTTCTGCATTCCCTTCCAGAAAAATGACCTTCTTGCATTATAATAAGATTTGAAGAACCCTAGATGTCCGGCGGCTGGTGAATCATGGGATTATTTTATTTCTTTAACCTTGAATTTATAGTTTGAGTTCAAATAAATCCTCCCCTTATAACAAAGAATATTGTTTTTCCATTCAAACTTGGGGTCACAGTTGGAGTTGTTAATTATAGTGCTTGTTTCTAGGTCCTTCGTGTATTCTCTTTGTATTTCATTCATCCATTCTGGAATTGCGACTGAGATGGAGTAAGAGGTAATATCCTCATCTTTTCTGGAGAGTGCATCTGTGAATACATTTTCTTTCCCTTTTTTGTGAATTATTTCCATGTCAAAAGCAACGATTTTTTCTATCCACTTCTGTTGTTCTGTGGACAACGTTTTCTGTTGAAGTAGGTATTGAAGACTATTATGGTCTGTGTGGATCATGAATTTTCTCCCTAAGAGGTATTGTTGCCACTTTACCAATGCCTGCATAATTGCCAGCATTTCCTTATCATATGTAGACTTCAATTGTTCTCGCTTATTTAATTTCTTGCTCTCAAAAGCTATCGGGTGTTCATCTTGCATTAGTACTGCTCCCAACCGATAACCTGAAGTGTCACATTCTATCACGAATGTTTTGGAGAAGTATGGGGTAGATAATACAGGTGTGGAGGACATAATTCCTTTTAAGGCTTCAAAACATTTTTTCGCTTCTTCATCCCAATGGAATGCATTATTTTTTAGACGGTTGGATAAGGGTGTGGTTCTATGCGCATAATTCCTAATGAATCTTTTGTAGTATCCTGTTAGCTGAAGGAATCCTCTTAACTTGGAGATGTTAGTAGGTTTGGGCCATTCTATGATGGATTTGATTTTTTCTGGATCAACCTTGACTCCTTCTTTAGATATTACGTGTCCAAGATAGCTCACTTCTTCTTTACCGAATGTGCATTTGGACATCTTGGCGTAGAACTGATTTTCTTTTAAAATAGAGAGCACTTGTTCTAGGTGTGTGAGATGATCCGTTCATGTCTTATTGTATATAAGGATGTCATCGAAAAACACTAATACAAACTTCCTTAGGAATGAGTGGAATAGGTTATTCATGGTTGCTTGAAATGTCGCTGGGGCATTAGTTAGCCCAAAAGGCATTACCTTAAATTCATAATGTCCCTCATGGGTTCGGAAAGCTATCTTCGCCACATCTTCTAGCCTTACTCTAATTTGGTAATATCCTGACCTTAAGTCTAATTTTGAAAAGTACCTTGCGCCATGCATTTCGTCCAACAGTTCATCGATAAATGGAATGGGGAATTTGCCTTTAACAGTTATTTTGTTTAGTCCTTTGTAATCGATGCATAGCCTAAATGATCCATCCTTCTTTCGTACCAGTACTAATGGTGCAGCATAAGAACTTTGACTTTCTGTAATCACTCCACATTTCAATAAATCACGGATTAATCTTTCAATCTCCGTCTTATGGTGGTGTGGATACCTATAGGGTTTAACATTGACAGGGCTGGATCCTGACTTGATTTCGATGACATGCTCGATCTTCCTTTCTGGTGGTAACTCCATGGGGAGGTCTTCGAATACTTTTTTGTATTTTTGGATTAATCCTTGGATCTTTGGATGATCTTGTTTAACTACTTTTGAAGTTAATAATTCCATCTCCTGGCATTGTACGACATATGCTGGTGCTCCTTTTCGAATTAGCTTCTCCATTTTGTGGGATGACACAATTTGCGTGCAAGGGGGTTGGAACCCATATAATTTGTATCTTTCTCCTTTCCATTTAAACTTTATAAAGTGTTCTTGGTGGTTTTCTGAGTAGGTACCTAGTGTTTGCAACCACTGAATTCCTAATACTGCATCAACTCCTCCTAAGGGCACTGCATAAAATTATGACTCAAGGTTATAATCTTGTATTTGCAGCTTAACTTTGTGGCATCTCCCTAATTTTTCGATCTTCTTTCCATCTTCTACCATTACTTTCATGTTGGGTATTGGATATATGAAAAGGATAAGCCTCTTTGCAACACTTACGTCGATGAAATTATGGGTGCTTCCTGTGTCGAATAGGACTACATGATTGTTATTTTTTATATGCCCTTTTAATTTTAATGTTTGTGGTTGGTGTATTCTTGTTATGGATGCCATTGATATATTGGGAGTTTCTTCATCTTCTGAATATGACAAGTGATTTTTGATGTCACGAGTTTCATCTATGTCAGATTCATCACTATCTGACTTGTCTTCTTCTTCTGCTTCACATTGATATAAGTTCTTGGTGGTCTCTTTTTTTAAACATCTGTGTCTTGGGTCCCACTTCTCTCCGCAATACTTACACTTTCCTTCTTTCATTTGTTGGGATTCTAAGGTGGTTTTGTTGTCATTCCTTAGATGTGGTGGCTGGTATTTGGTGTCGGTTTTGGTATTTGGAATAGACCTTCTAATTTTGTCATGGTTTTTGTTCCACACCTTTTTAAATTTTTCTTCAATGATTTTTTCCTTGTGTCTTGCCTTGTCCAAGGTTGATACATTTAGAAGCTCTAGTTCATCTCTTATATAGGGTTTTAGTCTGTACACATAAGTGTGGAGGTGTTGACTGTCTGTGAGTTCTGGCACACGTGTTGCTAGGGCTTTCCATTCGTCGGTGTATTCATCGACATCGCCTTTTTGCTGCAGTCTAGTAAGTTTTGCGAAGAAGTCTTTTTTCCTTTAAGTCTTCAAACCTCTTGAAGAAATTGTTTTTGAATGTTCTCCACTTACGCTTAGTTTCCTGTGTTGTAACCTTCCACCACATGTACCAATTGTAAGCCCTCTCTTCTAGTTGCATAGTGGCATATTTTATCATTTCCACGTCAGCTGTGATATTGTGTATGGAAAAAATATCTTCTGCCTTGTTGATCCACACCACGCTCTGTTTTGTGTCTCCATTGAATTTTGACAATTCTAAATTGGGTTTCATTTGATATCCATTAAGTTTTGGAGGAGAAAGTGACTGCTCATGATTTGGAGAGAGATCATGATCGAACTCTTCTTGTGGACTTCCTCTTTTGGGAGGAATTGTCTCATGATGCCTTGAATTTGAGGATGGTTGGTATTCCTTTAACATATTGCACACTAATGTAGTAATTGTGTTTTCCAAATGATTATAGAGTTTGCTTAACCCAGATTCAAACAATACTGTGATGTTTCTTTTTACACCTTCCATCTCCCAAGATACTGCTTCGTTGACTTCTTTTTTGACAGTCTCTGATAATTCAATTTTGCTTGTGTGTAGTTCTCCTTCGATTTGGTTGAGTCTTGAGTGTAAACCCTCAATATTTTTAGAACCTTGGGCTTGGTTAAGCTCTAATTTTTCCATTCTTTCTTTAATTTCATTCATTTCTGCCATTTTTCTTGTGCATGGAGGAATTTTGTTTTATTAAGAAAGGTGAGGTTTAAGGAATAATAATTAATTATTGTATTAATTATTATATAATAAAATATTTATTTTATTATTTTATATAATAAAACAAAAAATTGAACTATTATAAATATATTATAATAATTCAAATCAAAGTAAAACCCGGTTGAAGCTGGAAAGCAAAACCATGTGTTTGTTTTACTTTAAAAGCAAAACCATATGATTGTTTTACTTTATCTTTTCTTTTTTTAACTTTTAATTTTAACTTATGTTTTTTTTTTATTCTTTATTTTTCCCTCTAGTTCTTGCTCTGATACCACTTGAAGCGGACTAAAACTCTAAAACCCACATGAATTCTAGAAATTAACCACAGTAAAATTGAATATTGAATGATAATTTAATTACAATGATGAGAAGACCTTTTATAGGTCAAAATACACCATTTCACTAAAAGGGTGTGATCCTATGTTTTAATTAATACTACATTAATATTAAAATAATTGCTCGTAATATTAGATACATAACAAAGGTTGTCATAATCAAATAAAGGTGTTAAGGGAACCTCAAATGAAGCACAACGTAACTCAGTTGGAAGGAAATAATGAACAAATTAATTTTGTTTTGGGAAACTATTTTCTTGAGCTTGAACCGGAAAATTACCAAAATGAAGAAGCCAATAACATATCAGATATCCAGCCCGATTTCCTTCAGTTCTCACGAGCTGATAAGATTGATTGTAATATAGTAAAGTTAGTCTCAGATGTAGTTAGTAGTTCAAATTCAGTAGGAGTAGAAAATTTTTGGATTCTTTATTTCGAAGGTTCCAAAACCATGGAAGGATCGGGGGCTAGCTGTGTCCTGGTCGATCTAGAGAAAAATAAATATTTTCTTTCATGTAGATTAGAATTTGAGTGCATGAATAACACAGCCGAATATGAAGCATTAGTCCAGGGATTAAAAAGGGCAATGGAATTGAAATGAAAAAATCTAAAAGTATACGGAGATTCCGAAATCATTGTTAAACAAGTTCGAAACAAAATTCATTGCATATCACCACATTTGAAGGCCTATCAAAATGAAGTATGGGATTTATTAAAAAAATTTGATGCATTCAATATCTTTTCAATTCCTACAGTGAAAAATGCAGCAACTGATTTGTTAGCTACTTCAGCTGCAAGGCTGGTACCTACGAATAACAGATGTTCGATTGAATTGCTTTTCAGGTCTTCTGTTCCAGACAATATCACCAATATGAGGGTGTTTGATGATGATCAACAAATTCTAGAATGTCTAATGAATGATGAAACCTTCAAGGGAGCCATAATAGATGATGAAGAACATCAAGCAGACCTCCATAATGGAAACTTTATTCCTAAAGGAGTTAGAACTTTGGAACAGATGTTTGGTCTAGACAACAAGTTTAGAAAACCAGCAAATGTCAAGAAACACAGTTCGTCTTTGCAATTCGAGTTGATAAATCTAGGGTCAGAGGATGAACCCAAATATGTGAATTTGGGGAAGAATTCTTCACCTAGGGAGAGGAGTAAATTCATCTGTTTATTCAGACAATACAAAGATGCATTTGCTTGGACCTACAAAGACCTAAAAACTTATGACACCAAAATTATACAGCATGTTATTCCAATCAAAGTTGGAGTCAAACCTTATCAGCAGCCTCTGAGAAATATGCATCCCAAACTAGAACCCCTAATTCAAAGTGAGGTGAAGAAGATTCTGGATTCTAAGATCATATTCAAAGTTAGACATTCAGAATGGGTTTCAAACTTGGTGCCAGTGCAAAAGAAGTCTAGAGAGATCAGACTTTGTGTTGATTTTAGAAATCTAAACCGTGCATCTGACAAAGACAATTACCCTGTCCCACCCATGGAATAGATATTACAAATGGTCTCAGGTTCTGAATTGTTTTCTCTATTAGATGGATTCTCAAGCTATAACCAAGTGCTAGTAGCGGAAGAAAACAGACTCAAGACCAACTTCAAAACCAAGTGGGGGACTTTTGCATATAGAAGAATGCCCTTTGGACTCATTAACGTTGGAGCAACTTTCCAAATGGCTATGGATATAGCTTTACGGGTTCTAATTGGCCAGAGTGTTGTGGTCTATTTAGAGGATGTTATGATATTTTCTAAGAAGAGAGAAGAACATGCATTTCATTTGAAACAAATTTTTGAATGTTGTAGAAAATATGGCATTTCTTTAAATCCTAAGAAATGTGTGTTCATTGTTACCGAAGGAAAGCAACTGGGTCATGTTATTTCGAAAAAAGTATCTCAATAGACCCAGAGAGAATTAAAGCAATAGAATAGATCCATTTACCCCACAATAAAAAAGGTATTCAGTATTTTATGGGGACAAATAATTTTGTGCCAAGGTTTGTGCCAGACTTTGCTCAAATAGTCAAACCTTTGCAACAAATGGTCAAGCAAAGTGTTCAATTCAAGTGGACTAATTCAGAGAAGGATGCATTTAATAATATCAAGACATCCATAGCTCATGCACCATCACTTAAAAGTCCCAACTTCGAAAAGGATTTTATCTTGTACACTTTTGATTCAGATGATTCATTAGCAACGATGCTTACACTGAAAGAAGAAGGGGGAGATGAGTACCCCATATCGTTTATGAACACTGGTCTACAAGGGGCTGAATTAAACTATTTCATAGTTGACAAGAAAGCCTATGTAGTTTTTAAAGCGGTGAAGCAATTCAGACCGTATATACTTAAGAACCGTACCAAGGTAATAGTTCCAGAACTGATAGTACGATCTCTTTTTGTACAAAAAGAGTTGGGAGAAAGTAGAGGTAACTGGGTAATTGCCTGCAAGAATATGATATAGAATTCAAACTAGCAACCATAGTTAAAGGACAAGGGCTTTGTAAATTGATGGCTGAGAGTCAAGACAATGAAGATAACAATCTGGATAATGAAGCTGAATTACACATGGTGAATGTATGTCCTTTATTTACAGCTCCAGACTCCTGGTATAGAGATTTAATTCATTATCTTCAAGAAGCATAGTTGCTGGAACATTGGAATTCCAAGCAAAGGAGAGCATTATGTATAAAATCAACCTTATATCATATTATTGATGGAGTGTTGTTTAGAAAAAACTACGATGGAGTTTTTCGTAGATGTTTGGAACGTGAAGATGCAAACAAGGTTGTGGCAGAACTAAATGATGGACCTGCTGGAGGTCATTTCTCCGGAGATATAACAGTACACAAGATTTTAAGGACTGGGTATTACTGGCCAAATTTGTTTAAATATGCTCACGCTCATGTCAGGAAATGTGATACTTGTCAATGGAGTGGTGGAAGAAAAGCAAAGGCAGCAAGACCTCTGAAACCAATTATTATTTCAGAACCATTTGAGCAATGGGGGATTGACATTATCGGAGAGATCAATCCAAATTATTCATTGCAGCATAAGTACATCCTAACAGCAACATACTATTTCCAGATGGGTAGAAGCCATTCCTTTACGAAAAGTGAATGAAGATGCAGTTATGGACTTCTTGCAAGACCATATTACGACTAGGTTTGGGGTTTCGATTTCCCTGGCTTTTGATAATGCTTCATATTTTTCATCCATTAAATTGACTGCATTTGCAAATGAAAAAGGAATTAAGATACACTATTCTATTAACTACTATCCACAAGGAAATGGTTTGGTAGAATCTACAATAAAAAATGTCATTAGTATTTTGAAGAAAACGGTCATAGAAAATCAAAGGAGTTGGCATCTAGATTTTCCTAATGCACTCTGGGCTGATAGAGTCACACCCAAGAAATCCTTGGGTGTGTCACCCTACACTCTCGTCTATGGGAAAGAAGCTATCCTGCCTCCTAATATTCTGTTACCATCCTCTAAACTAGACCAAGACTCTAGGGGAACTGATAATGAATTTTTGCAAATCCGAATCCATAATCTGCTAAAGTTAGAGGAGTCTAGATCCAAAGCAAGAGAGAGGTTTAAACATCAACAAGAGCTGGTGAAGAGATGGTTTGATAAGCACAAAGCCATGAAAAGGGAATTTGAAATAGTTGATTTGGTTCTTAAGTGGGATCACTCACATGATGAGAAGGTAAAGCACACTAAATTTCAGAAATTATGGATAGGGCCTTTTCAGATTGCAGAGAAGTTAGGCTCCTCAACTTACAAATTGAAATATTTATAGGGGTGGGAAGAGAACTTGCCAGTAAATGGTTTAGTTCTCAAGCCATATTTTTCTTAATACTTTTTGAGTTTTATTTGTACATAAATAAATGGTTTGATTGTTTTTTGCTTTGCTTTATTTATATTAGTTGTCTTGATTTACATTTTACTTGCTTAAGATTTGATTTCTTGTAATTTTTGGTTTGCTTTACCTTATGTTTCAGAAAACCAGTACAACTTTTGGTTTTGGAGTTCATCAAAGTTCTGGATAAACTAAAATATTTGACCAATTACTGCCTGTTATTTGCACATACATAATGCTTAAGGATCCTTTAAGATTAGCATATTATCTGAATAGATTATGAACACATTGAAGTCTTGTTTAATCCCTGTAAAATAACTAAGGTCAGAAAATTCTAGAATGCTATTTTGAGGCTCCATTCACATCACACTAAAGTTTGTCCTAGGAGGCTAACAACAAAAGACCCGTGAAGAGGAAGCAATGTAAGCAGTTGTATTATATTTAAATGATCCCATGCCACAAGTGAATGTTAATGAAATTGTCATTGATGCCAACATGGCCTTGCATCAAGAATAGAGAGGAGAAAGTAGAGGAGGATATGTGAGACTACATGCTACAACTAGAGAGCAACAACTGGGGAACCAAGCCAATGCCCTCAACAAGATTCGGAAAGACATCGCAAAGAATCATCACGTGAGGAATTAGTATGCAATCCAGCATGGCGAAAATGAGATGGTTTAGAAGGAGTTGGCTTTGCTGATAAAAGATGCAATATTCCTATCTAGCCAAGTCAGGGATGACAAAGCGAAGCAAATCAATATAAATTATAAGTCAACTCACATGAGACGCTGGATAGAACTCTTATAGGATTGGAGGAACAACAAAATTCCAAGAAAGAGGAGATACTAAAGATACAACAGCGCATGCAAGTCTTTCAGTCTGGAAAGGCAAAGGCTTAAATATTTTGCAGCGTTGGTTGAGGTGTGTTTTTCCACCATCTGCGGTGTACATGCAATTCTGGGCAGACTTCAATGCAAGAACATCATGGCATTATTGGCTTGTGCATTTTTTATGCCAGTGGACAAGGAATTGTGATCTAGTAAGAGGCAAAAGCAGATCGGGGTTAATGTTTCTATTCGGCTCCAAGGTCGGCTGCAAATAAAATCTACTAGTCGGCTTCAATTTAAAATTAAGGTGTCAGCCAAATGAAGATATAAGAAGTCGGCTCAGAATTTTCATTAAAATAAGAATTAAAAATTGATTTTATTAGCAGGTCGGCCCTCAAAACATGGTCAAAAATTCATATAAAAAGGGCATCACCTTTTCACTTTAGTGGGTGTGAAATTCGATGGAGCTTCTAAGGAAATTATCAGTCGCAGCTTGACTGAGGAAAAAATCTCATGGAAAAGAAGGACGCAGCTACAGCAGTGGAGTTCATGGGAAATTTTTGCTCTGAATTTTTCTTTTACTTGCTGGTTAATAATTTTGTGGTTTTGATAGCAGAAGAAATAAAGATGGCTATGTGAAGCAGGGCATAGTTGGAAGACGCCCTTGTTTGAAGAGAATCCAACTGCTAGCAGAGAAGGCACATTATTTTATGTTAGTTCTTGGTTGTTTGGGAGGGCAGCATATTTTTTTTATGGACGGCAAGAGAAAATCGCAGATTTTTTTTGAGGAAAGACTCATCTGAGTCTTGGTGAAGACGTGGTGAATTCAACACCGGCAGGGATAAATTCCACAGGGAATGCATGCCTTATGGTGAACAAGATGCTGCTTATTTCAGCTCATATTCCCATTCACGAGGAGATGATCAAGTCACATGAGCGGTATCAAGGAATATAACCGAATTCTATCAACACAACTGCAGGACTGAAGGCTCCAGCAATTTAATTTAATCTTAATTAAATTTGCAGAAGTCAAGATTAACCAGTGTGAAGAATAGATCCTCTTCATCAATGATTCTCAGAGAGTCAAAGTATGTAAAGGAGGAATTCATGTCTTGTAAGACCCCACGCACTTCTGTATCTGCCAGGGTTTGAATCGGGCATACTAAGTTGAGCCCACGCTATTGATTAAGGAGCTGAGAGTTATTTTTTTGTTTGCATGAAGAGTGGAGTCGTATCAGGATTGAAAGGGTTCACGGGTGATAATCTGAAGGAGCAATTTGATTTATACAGTTACTGAGGCAAATTCGTTGAAACAGTTCTGTTTTTTTTTTTTGTGATCACCAATGGCTGAGGGCGCATTCATCTAGGGAGTATTGCTGTAAAGAGAAATGCTCTTTCTTGTTGATTGCATGAGTGTTTTTTCAAAGGAATTTAATATCTCCAATTTGTTGAATGAATTGCAATAAGACCATATGGAGAGGGCACACCATTAAAGAGAATCAATCTCAGATTTCTCATTATTCTTCATTGTCGAGGTATGAGATTGTTTTTCTTTTTATTTCTAGATCTCTGATTTGTGAAGATTTGTAGAGGCTTCAGTGTTCCCCTATTGGAGAGAGGGTGTATCTATGAAGACCAAGACCACATGGAGAGGGCGCACTGTCATCATAGATTCCTCTACATAAAGTGTGCAGCTGCTATTATTTTGGCCATGAAGGGAAGTGCACACCCCTAGAGAGAACATTAAGATCAGTTCATTCATCCCTGCTTTAGTACAGATCTTGAGAAGTCTTTAGAAGACCTGGACCAGTCTTAAAAAATAAAATAAATTCCGTGCATTGGTTGATGACAATAGCTTGACTTGACTAAGATATCAGATTGACATGATAGAGATGTACTTGACAGTAACAATGATAAGGTCAGACTTCCTCAAGGCATATGAAAGTAGCTGTGTGTGAACAGATCTCAAGCTACTTGTTATCCTGGATAAGGAGTGCATGTGACAAATATCTATGGTCAAGCAAAAACTTGTATATGAATGAGTCATCCTTGAAGACCTATTAAAGATTAATATGATGACAAGTATAGCAGAGGTTTGAAGTGGAGATGCAACAAAGAAATGTTGAAGAGCAGTGTGAAAGAAGATGATATGTTGAAGATGATGCACCCTATCAGAGATGTATGATGATTTGACAAAGATCAGATAAGAGGATGAGCAGCAGTGAAGAATTGATGGACAGAATGATATGCTGATAGGGCAGCAGTGCTTGTGTGAACAGCAGAGTAGCAGAGCTACAGTTCTATGACAAACACATTCATATTTAGGTGGAAAGGTAATGCAAGCAGAGCAGAGATGATAAGCAGCGTTGATGATGACCAGCAACAAAGATTGACCAGCAGTGATGAATAGTGTTGACCGGAAGAAGATGAACAGAGAAGATTGAGAAGACTATTGCAGCAGTGTTGAGTAGATTGACAAATAGTTGATGTGATGAGCAGAGAAGATGAGCAGCTTTGATTTCTTGATGGTAACACATTGTAAATGCAAGCTTGTCTTGCCCTTTGAGGTTAGGATACCTCAAACCCTTCTTAGCAGGGTCTAAGAAAACCAGGCAAGGTCCTGGATACAGAGTAGGTGCTCTATGTATCAGTAGGTGCTGATTTCGCCTAACGGTTGTAGCCGGACAAAAATGATATAAAAAGATTACAAATTTATATGGTGTGGTGTTCTTTTGTGTTCTTCTATGTTATGGTTTTTGATAATTTAAATGCTATGTGAATGATGATGTTATGAAATGATTATGGTAAAGTAATGGAATGATGAATAGGTAGCTAACTGAGAAAAGTTGTAAAAATTGCTTTACATTGATGCACCCCCCCTCTCAGTGTCAACAGTGAAAGCCAAAAGGCTAAAAGAGTCAAAATATCTTAGGAAGAAAACATATATCAAAAGACATACTGAACATAATCGGTTTGAATGAGATTGCTCAAAATATCTTCTCTGTTCCTGAGTTGAAATCAAAATATCTCTCACACAAAAGGACACTATGGATAGAAGAATCTAAACCAAATTTTAGAAAGAAAGCAATCAAGGAGGACTCAAAAGGACAAAAGTCCATAAGCATCAAAATAATGCAAAATGGCATGGGAATGAGGAACAAATGAATATATGTGTTCACCATCTGTTACAATCCTATGGTGTCTAAGTTGGAAGCTATCCGAAGGCAGAGGTAAAATAAACTTCATGGCTTGGCCTTAGAAGAGTTATCGAGACTTGGAAAGCCTGGTTCTCTTGTCCCATTGGACCTTAATCAATATTGAAAAGTTCATAAATATTGTATTCTAAGAAATCTAATAGAATAATCTAACAGAATATTTTAAAGCTTTTGCTATTCAAAAGTAAGTTTTTAGAGATCCGTGTTCGCCAATTAGTTGCCAATTATTGCTGCTGCAACATTTCCCAAAAATATTTTTTAAATATTTCTTAATTGCCTTTGATTTTATTGACCTTTTGATTTTCGTGTCCATCATAAACTTTCAGAAAAATTTTCATTTTACCAAGGAAGAAAGTCTTTTTTTTTACCTGCAGCAGTGGACGGTTTCTCAATTTTGAGCTGCTACAGCGGGCTTTTCTTCGCTTTCAAGCCACTACGACAAGCCTTTCCCTGTTTGTTAACCACTATAGTAGGAGGATTTCTATTTTCGGGCCGCCACGGTGGTTATCATTTTATCTTATGTGCCGATGTTTTCATACTCCCGCTATGTCGATGAGTGTTTCACATTGCATCCACTATGGTGGCAGGTTTCTTTTGATTTTTTATTTGTTTCCCCACGAGCCGCTATGGGCGGAGTTTCCTTGGTCATGAGCCATTATGACGGATTCTTTTCTATCTCACAAGCCATCTTCATTTTGTTCTCACTATGGCAGAAGGCTTCATCCGTCTTGTTCGCTACGACGATGGACTTCAAAGTTCGTTTCACTTGGCATCAAGGGAGCTGCTACGATGAGTTTTTCTTTAGGTTTGATCCTCTACGACAGATTGTTCTGCGTATTTTATGCAGAGGTATCATCCAATGCGTTGTCATGGGAGAAGTTTGGTTTTCGAACCGCTATTGCGGATGGGTGTTGATTTTTGGGCCACTGTTGGGGGGATTTGCTCATGATGACTTAAGTCTCTGGCCCGCAGTTATTTGGTGCCATCAGTCTCTTGGGGTTCGCATGTGCAATGGTTAGGGGTTTTAACAGCTCAAAAATATTTTATTTTCCCACTTTGTTTGTTTCTTTTACCTTGTGGTTTTTGGACGGAGTTTGGTGAGCCTAGAGAACGCATATTGTTGAGGTTGTCTACTCATTTTTGGTGGTGGAGATCACGTGGGTCATGTGTGTCAATGATTTCTCAGCTGGGTGGCACTACTATTGACCGATAGGTAGGTTTTCCCATCTTCTTCCCAGTAAATGATTCTGTAGGGTTTGCAGCTGCCATCGTCATCGGTGGCTAGGTTTGGCCGAGTCTATAAAAGGTTTCGTTCCCATTTTGTTTTAGTTCAGACTATCCTCGACGTTTTTCTTTCCCTAGTAAGTACATAGGAATTATGCATATTCAGAGGCATTTTCTCCCAACTTGCTAGGTCAGAGATAATTTTTCAGAATGCCTAGCTTCGCGTCGGTATGGAGACAGTCGGCCGCTCACGCGTGGGCATTGGCCTGGGTTGCGGTTTTCTTTGTCTGAGCAGGGCTCGTAGGGGGAATTTCCTTAGATATAGGCCATGGGAATTGTGGCATCGATTTTGCCCTAGGGCATTGCCGCCATCATTTTTTTTTTCGAAGCTTCACTACAGCTGTGAGAGAGTTAGGGCCATTTTGGGATTTTCAATTTTAAAGTAGAGTGTGGAGGGTTTTTCAGCAGTAGTTTCCTGTGGTTCATTAGGATTTTTTTTTAAACCGTAACCTTTAGCCGATTTGGTAGTGTTGTTCCTAATGGAAGGAAATGACAGGGTAAAGAAGTTTTATATTTTTTATGCTCAAATGGTATGTATGTATGATCGATTTCACTTACATTGACTATATGGATGCAAAGACAATTTTTTTGCAAGTACTGTTTACTACCAAAACCATGCCGAAGAAGGGGAGGAAGAAGCTTAAAATCGCTGAGAGAAATTCTGACATAGCGATTGTTGAAGTTTTACCTGTAGTAAAGGTTGAGATAATGTACAAAGACACCAAAGCAGTTACAGGACCAGAGCCTGAGTGGAAATGGGGCCAAATATACCCTATGATGTTCGATAAGAAAGTGCCAGAAGCTGGATTGGGGGATCATGCCTTATATGAGAATATTCGAAGATCTAGGATAACCAAGATAGCCACTAGGCTAGAGGTTTTTCCCTGCGCTAAGGTCATTGGTTGGATTTTTCCAAAGATAGACATGGTGGGGATGATAATCAATGATGAAGAGGGAAATCCTATTGCATCATTTGTACCCGCATTCATTTCAAAAGCATATAGTTTCCCAGAAGTAGAAATAAGTGTGACCATAGATTGGGTCAAGAGTATTAAGTTCGACTATACCACCATAGTGAAGGGGATGATGACGAAGGGAAAAACCTTCAAACATAAGCAGTTAGGAGAGTATGAAACAACTAATCTTCGAACCCCATTTAGATTAATAGCATTGATGTTAAGTAGGCTGTATGGTATGTGTGATGGAAAAACATACAATTTTGGGTGGATTCCACTCATGTACTATGTGGAAATGGAGGGAACAGTCTTTAACTGGGCAGATATTGATACCAAAAACTTGTCTAAAGGTATCAAGGAAGCTCACGAGGGTCTAATGCAGAGAAAATCAAAATTCTATATGTCATCCTTTTTGTTAGATTGCATACTCTATATGCATAAGTTTGAAAAGCTAAATTGTGTATGGAAGGAAGGGAAGGCTCCTATTGATCTATATGGATATCGGTGGCCACCCACCTATTCCACTGGCTCAAAACTATTGTCCATTGTGGCAGTTCCCTAGTTAATTTTCTACGGTTTTTCAGGTCCCAAACTTCTGGGGCCATTTTGAGGCCCTAAACGATGTTTTTTGGAGATTTGGGGGCCAAATGGGTTTCTTTGGAATCCATTTAGACAATTAAAATTTGTAAAGCTTAGATAGACCTTTCCAATGAGCTATTGAATGCCAAAATCGGAGATCGTATGCAAAAGTTATGACTGCAAAAAGTTGATTGTTCAACTTACCACCTTGGGGCTGGAAACTTTATGACAGTTCATCTTTTAGGGTTACGTTTTGGACTTTTGGAGTTCTCACCCTCATTCTTATTATAAATAGGACCCTTTGGCCTCATTTTGTATTCATCTTGGCACGGATGGGCGTAGCAGCCACATCTCTTCTCAGAGATAGCTACCACCATTCTAGCAATTGTATTACAATCTGTTCTATTTCCACAATTTAATAGAATATTTGTTTACTGTATCTTTGTTATCTTTGCAAAATGTCTATTATTATGACTTTGTAGTTGTTCTTTCATTTCATTCACACATAAATCTGGACCACCTATTTACGTTGCATATCAGATTATGGGAGCACACAAATATCACACTCATTATTAGTTAATTTGTGAAGAGTTCATAAGGCCCCTTTATAGGTTAATGTTTTTAGAAGATTACCCATGTCTGTCAGAAGGAGTTTTAGAGTCTATAAAATAATTTGGTGACTATTTTTTCACCGAGGGCACTTACCTGAGAATGTATGGAGGTACCATAGAACCTTCATTGCTGCCTAAGTATGCAATAGACTATATAGTATTGAAGGAGGTGGTCAAATAGGTATTCCTACATGGTTTTGGAAGCCATTTGTTTGATATCAAGAAAGCAGTTTTCCCACTAGTACCTTCTTACGTGGGAAGTTACAAGTTTAACAAAGTCAAAAGCGCTCCGGATTTTTTCAAAGAGCTAAAAATATTCCACTTTGGTGAGAAAAGCTTCCATAGGAATGATTCACATGGAAGGGTGGCAGCTCACAAAGTAAATTTTAAGTATATAGATTACATAGATAAAGAAGAGCAAGTATTCAGAAATGTCTATAGTATGTCATCTTTGAGCAAGATGTTAAAAGGAAAAACTTTTGGTGCTAAAGGAAGTAGCAGCAATAACCCCAAGCCAGATGAAGGAGATGAGGAAGCTGCAAACAAATCTCAGGAAGAAAGCACTCGTAGGCTTGCAGCAGGGGCAAAAAAGTTATTGGCATAAGAAGCACAGAAGGATCAGGAAGAAGCTAATAAAAGAAAGAGCACAGAGGTTTTTCTAAAGAGAATGGCAGAGTTGGAGAAGGTTTTGGATAAAGGAGATTCAAGATTTTATCAAGGAATGCAGTATACATGAGGGCAAGGCCAGGATACTGATGAAGTTCAAGGTGGTGGAGGTTCATAACAAAGACCTGTGCAGGTTAATCCATAGAACCTTCCTGCCACATCTAGCATCATCTAACAGGAGGTTATGTGCCCATAGCTGAAATGGGACTTGTACCTTTTACACCTTCAAAGCAATATGATGTAGCATGTTTAAAGAATATTCGTTTTGATCCTAAAATGAATTCCATTGCATGGAGGACATAGAAAAATTTGAAGGTAGGAGCTCAACCAGCGGTCACTACAGTGACATAGAGAACAGTCATGAAAAATGTATAAGAGCACCCTAATAATTAGCTTCTATGGGCATTGCAAATGCCTATACAAATGCTCACAATGTGGATAGGATTATGGAAAACATTGAGCAATACAAAGGAAAGATGGCTGAAATGAAAGAAGTGTTGAGGAAAGAAGAAAAGGTAGGAAGAGAGTAAAAAAATATATATGAGTCCACCTTGTCAGAGTTTGAAAGATTTCAGCAAAGACATCAGATATTAGAAGCTGAATGAGACAGTTTGAAATCATCAATTGAAGAATTGAGTAAGGAGAAAGGAAGTCTGGAAAATAAAGTGGTAGAATTAGAGCTGCAGAAGACTACTGCCGAGGGGAAAGCCAAGCATTATGAAACCCAAGTAATAGCATTAGAGACCTAGAAAGATTCACTAGAAGTTTTATTAAAAGAAACAAATGAGCATAAAATGGATATTGAGCCATTGAAGAAGCATGCTCTCACACTCAGAAGTAAAATTCATCAGATGCATCTTCAAATAGCAGAAGAGATTCTGAAAGTTCAGAAAGTAGAGACGAGGTTGGAGGAAATTATGAGTACAGCTTCTTAATTTTTAGACAGGACCCAAGATATCCTGGAAATTCTATAAGTACTTTTGACTTGGTTGGAAACAACCAAGGAACCTCCAACTGATGCACCCATCAAAGAATTAGAGATGGTGAAGCTGGAGTATGAACTGATTGAATTCAGGAGTAAAGCAACAGAGCAATTGGTAAACGCAGTCCAGAGGACTAAAGGTGTTTGTGCAGAATTCTATAGAAAAGTTCTCACAACTTACAATCGTTGTCAAACATTTGCAAAGAGAAGGTTAGAATAATTTCCTAATCATGAAGGATTTTTGAAGCAACTGCAGGTTAGATGGTAGGAGGATGAACAAGGTATCCAACTGGTCAAAGATTTGGATGAGAAGGTGCTGAAAACTGTAATAGCCCAGGCAACAGTGAGCAGTCATTTATTGGAAGATCAACTTCGTTTGATTTCAGCCAGAGTGGAAAATATAAAAGACCAAGTTTCCAAACATGAGATCACTATCAGATTCCTAGAGCCATCAAGGTTAGAGACTATGGCAACAGATGAAAATATTTGGAAGAAATTTATAAATTATGTGGCTGGGTCCACTTAGTATTTTGTTTTATTAATACATTTTGTAATATTTTCCTAAGTTAGCGAGTCCACTAGAAGACAAAGGTATTTTGGGTAACTAATTTGTAAAAGAAGCCCAAAGGGAAAGGGAGACCAAGAGAATTTTGAATTTGTATAAATAGAGATCAATTTGATAGAGTAGAGGGCTTTTTTTCATGCTATCTTTCTGAAATGTTATTGTAAGAAGAACTACTTCCTCTTATAATAAAGAAGATATATTTTCTGCTAGAGAAGGCACTGTGGAGTCTCAAATGCTTGCCATAGATTGGTTGAATGTTGAACTACTTATATTTCATCTTTTTCTATGAACTGTGAGATCGTTCTAACTTACAAATTATTTCATGTTATGAATGTTTTCTTGTTTATTTTTGTGAAACTTCCACGGTATATTTAAGTAATGAATGTTTTAATTGACAATGAGCTATCTCTTTATTTATCTTTCTACTTATATTCATGTATTCTGAAATATGAACAACTATCTGTAATATTATAAATGCATGGTTTACAGTACATTACTCATCATTAATTACAATATTGCTCCCTAGGGATAGGTTAGATAGAATTAGTCAACATTAGTATAAGTTGTTCTTTGTTTATGATTTAGAAGCGAAAGAGGTAAGAACCTGCGCATCACATTGTGAAACTCTTCGTTATCTCTATCGATTGCACTTAATTAGGCACTTTCATATCATACATAAATATAAAAAACTAAAAATACACTTAAACGGTGGACTGGGGCACAACCGGTAAAACAAGCTTTAACCGTTACTTGATATACGGTAGCTGGACAGCAAACCAGATGGATTTCCCATACCAAACAATAACGAGCTAATTGGGAATGTTTATTGGGAATAATCCCTACTTTTGTTATCTGGGATTTTCCAGTCCTCAACAGGATGTTAATGCCACGATGTAGCGATTCGACCTTCTTACTCTCAACATCAACGAGTTCCCTACACATATCCTTGTAATATTACAGAAGGTCGCGAGCCAGGAGATCGTAGACAGGGAAGCAATTATAGGTGATCACCTTGTGAAGTCACATGAGAAAGTGGCACTAGCTAAGGAAGAAATTGAGCACATGAAGAAGGTGCAATAGGTGGAGGTGATGGAAAATGAGAAGGCCTTGGATGATCAAGAACGACTGGAGAAAGCCATTGCATTCACATGTCAATAAATTCCTAACATCACGGAAGAGATGTTCTTTGAAGAAAATATTTTGCGACTTTGACAGATTATTGCAAATTTGAAGAAAGATAATGAGGAGCTGAAAATGTGCATAGTTCCAAGTACATCGCTAGAGCAGATCGTAGAGTGCAAGGAGAAGATCAAGGATGCAGTTTCCCAGATTGACAACTGCAAGAAAAAAACCAAGACATTGGCGGATGAAACCACAAAATTTTGGATGAGTGTGGTATAAAATGAGAAGCTGCAGTAGCTAAGCACACAAATTCATGAAGTAGAGGCATAGTGAACAGAAATGTGGGAATCCCTCAAAACGATGCCACTAGTGGTGCAGGTGAGTAAGGAAGAAAAGAGAAAGCAAAGTACGAGAGCGACATCAGCATCAAAAAACCCAGTTGGATGAATTATAGAACATCGACGAGTAGTTGGCGATGAAGGCTATGAACATGCTACAAGCTGCTCATGAGGGCTGCAGACAAGGGGCCAAGAAAATTGTGGAACACATGATAGAGGCGGATACAAAAGAATACACAACAATCAACATGCAGAAAAAGGAAGCGGTTGATGTGATAAAAAATGAATATGATGACTTTAAGATCAATATCAATGCATACACAATATCCAGTTGATGTGGATCGAGGACAAGCCAAAAAATTTTGTTGGGGGTCTGTTGGAAGGTGGTCTGGATGCGCATGGTGCAGAAGTGACAAGGACTAAGGAATATTGTGTAAGGCAAAGAAGTCAACAAGGGTCGGCTTGGTTATATTTTTGTACTTTTCAGTCTGAGTTATTTATGAAGTTAGTTAGATGTGGACCATTTTTTAAAGGTGAAAGCCCATAAAAAGAGTTAGAAATGTAGTAGAAAGTAGCCAATCATGAAGTCTATCTTTTTTTTAATCTTTGAATCTAATCTTGGAAAATTTTAGAGACCTCATGTTCAGAGCAAATCTTGTCTTTTATCTATGTGAGAACTATTTTCTGGGTGTTTGTCTAAGGATATCGACCAAGAGATGTATTTTGAAGATGTATGTTGACCTACGAAAGTAATATGATGACGATATTGATGTAAATTCCATGTGTCTCTGTCTATGATGAATGATTTTCTACTTATTATTTCTGTGGTGAACTCTGAGTGATGTGATCTGAATGGATAATGTGTTGAGAACTACTGTTTTAATGTTTTGGTTATCTGAATGGATAATGTGTTGAGAACTACTATTTTAATGTTTTGGTTATCTTAATGATGAGAAATATTCACATAATGAATGAATTGTTGCATGTCGATATATTTTATGTATAAAGGAATAGTGCGATGTTAGATATGATACAACGGTGAATGAATGATGCAATAAAACCTTGTTTTGAATCTCTCGGTAAAAATGCAATAGAGAAAGATTAGTACACAAACTCATTTTCCCTTCTACAAAAACTTGGTTCCTGCACCCCTCCCTCAAACATCTTGGATGAGACCTCATCTACTCACAAGTGTTGCTCGACAGGGTAAAACCTATATGGTCCAATGTTTAGGGAGATCACATCAAGAAGGGTGTCAACAGTGTGTGAAACTCTGTCGACTAAAGTGTGTCAACACTTGGAACAAACATGATGTTGAAGGGATGAAAACAACCATAGGACTGATTCATATATGACTGACTCGAAGGAAGGAAAAGCAACTGCAGAGTTGGACTGTGATGAATACTTCCCTTGAATATTGGATGTCATGACAAGTGACTTGGCAACATTGACTTAACGAGGCATAGACCAAACATAACACAAATTCAAGACAATGCATTCTTTGAATTGACTCAAAGGAGTTAATTGACTCATGAAAGTGGATCAAATCAATGGCAAGCTGAAAACCATATTGTTTGAAGAAAAAAATAGACATGTTCCATGTTCAAGGATGGACTGTGAGTTTCCATTAATACAAATGAAAGATGTTCCCCATGATTCCCTTAATTTCCCCATTGCAACATATGAGTACCTATTTTCTTTTTAACAATCTTGAAAAGGGTAACAAATGCTCGATATATCTCATTAGAAGATGAGTCCATTATCATATTTTTTAGAACTTGAGAAATGAGGGGTTCATTCCTAGAAAGGATCCTTCAACGTTTAATTTTACGAGTCCAAAGAAGGTAAAATCACATGTTGTTTCATGTTTAGAGAGTCTGAAATGACTAAGAAGACTCCAGAATGTACTTTTTCGTATATTTAGTCCCCAAGGTCCGAAAAAATATAAACAGATACCTAGGAGAACTCTTTTAGTGTCGAAGAACTATAGAGTTTTCCCTTTTTTGTAATCCATTTTAACAAGTCCGAAAAAGTAGTAAAAGCACACTCAATACCTTTTCACTAGATTTTTAACAAGTACATCGAGGATACGAAAGGAACTCAATACTTTTTCAACTTGAGCTAAAGGGTGAAAAATACAAAAAGGAAACTCGATCGTAACCAAAAATGCCCCGTTTGTGCCCTGAAATCCTCAAAAACAATGTTAGAACACTTTTACTATGAAAACTATCACAATGAAAACCCACCATATTTTAATAATCCACTAATTATTTTAATGAAAAATAAATAAATAAACAATATAAATAGCAAAACAATAAATCTTTTTTTTACCATTGTGTTATTTACCATAGCAAATAGGGTAAAATTGGTGCTTAAGAAAGGATTTTGCAAAGAAGATTATGGGAAATTTAGGCATCCATTCATCGAACGGTCGGAAGCAGGTAAGAACTAAGACCCTACATTCCCTTTTCATGGTTGGAAAGTTCAGTTTCATGGTGTTGTTTAGAGTTTTGGGGTGGTTTTCCAAAGGGAAAGAGTGCACCTAGAGCGACGCTCTTTTCCCTTTTAGGAGGTGTGCCGACACACTCCTTGAAAGAGGAAAGAGCATCAGGGGCGCTCTGTGCTCCTAAGGTAGACATCGTCGTCGCTATGTTCCCCAAGGGAAAGAGCGTCGGTGGCTGTGGGCTCCCGAATACTCAAAATTTGTCATGAAATTTGGAAATTTTTTGCAATGTAAGGTTTCTAATGGCTTCTTTGTGGATGTTCCACAGGTTTTGGACCAACAAGATGTTGATTTGAAAAGAACATGAGCACAAGCTCGATCCTATGACTATAAGGGACCTAATAGAATGTGGGATCTTAAAGTACTTTCGGGTTTCGGGCATGAGAACCCATGTACATTTATTGGAGCATCTTATTCAGATGTGGGATACAGATCAACAACACTTTCAGGTTGATGTTGACCCTCATTTTATCATCATTTTTCGGCTAATAATTTACATATTTGACATATGTTTTGTTATCTTTTTGCACATTTTCTATCATGCAGCTGACTATTCAGCATCAGGTATGAATGAATTTAAGGTTTATGTAAAATATGTTTATTATTATCATTTTATGATTTTATTGATTAAAATTGAAATTGTTTGAAGCACATTTGATATATTAATTTATGTGTATATTTGTTTGCAGGTTATATAGTATTTTGGATAAGTTAACAAACAGACACGCATTAAATTGGATATGCGTAGAGCATATCCAGCTCACCGTCCAGATTGTTAACCAGACTGTGCGCTACTTTTAATAGATTATTGAGTGTTAAAAGCATGAAACAGCTGGTAAATGGCTTGTTGTCCATGCGCCCGATTGATAGCACGAAATCCCTTTTGGAAGATCACTCGTATGATGCCTCTGCATGACACCTTGACACCAGCCACACCAAAGTAAAGCTTGTATGCCACATCACATGCCATAGGATAACCAACTCATGAAGAAGGAGGAAAATGTTAGAATAATCAACCCATAGTTTACTACCTTAGACATTAATTTAATTATTTTTGTCTTATTTTCCTAGTTCATGTGTCCCACCTTATGCAGGTTGTCAATTACCTATCCATAGTGGTCCAACTTGCCTAATTTGACCCATGTAGCGCTTGGGAAACCTCAAGGAATCAATTCTACTTTATTCCTGGTCTCCTAGGCACCCTTCTGCTTTTTCTGCTTTATTGCCTACTTTTTCAGTGTTTTAAGGCAATAGGGAAAGTTTGACTAAGTGAGGTGAACTAGTTTTTTGTCCTCTTCATCCTCCACTCTTTTCTCCTTGCAAAATCATGTATGAGTTGTCATTCCATCACTATTTATCTTGCCTAAGCCATTTTGCTAATTTGTGAGCTCCATGACAGATTTGGGATCAACTTTTTACACCTATGGGGGATTTGCTTAATTTTAGTAAGCCTGCTTTATGCTAGATTCGAATTGCTCCTCATGCATTCGAATCCCTGATGTATTTTATTTATTCAGCAACCTATTATGTTACAGTGTTGGCTATTATACACTGAGTTAATATAGTTTAGTGTTCAGCTCCAATTTCAGTCTCTTTTGTGAGTGATTTTGCATGATCAATTGTTAATTGTTGTGAGTAAAATTAATATATCACTGGGTTCAATTTCCACATGGCATCAGAGCCATTGTAGATTGATTTATCTCCTTCAAAATTGTTTTGCAGGTTTGACATCAGTGACTGGGAGCCTTCTACTGACAGCCGGGACAGATTTTCTAAGCTATGGATCAATCACAGAAAACTATCTTGACTCCTTTCAATTTATTTGAATGGAAAGCAGAGATGGAGATATTGTTGAGAGCGAAATGCCTCTACAAGGTGACTATGGCAATAGAAGCAGAGCCCAATGCAGCTACAGAGAAGATAAAATGGCACAACAGGAGAGATGAGGCCTATGGTCTCCTGTGTCTGAGTATTTCCAGAGACCTCCTTTTCCATCTTAATGGATTGACATCACCGAATAAAGTATGGGAGAATATTGCTGATATTTTTGGAAATACAGATGAGATGAGGGGACATCAAATCGAAAATGAGCTGATTTCTCTAAGTCCAAATAGCTTTGAATTCCTGCAGCTATATTTCTCCAAGTTCAAAGCACTAGTTTTGCAGCTGAAACAGTGTGGGATAGAAAAGAAGGATGATCAGCTCGTCTTGGACATTCTCTCGAAGCTAGGCCCTGACTATTCAGTGTTTGTTTCGACCTTCTATGCCACAAAATTGACAGCTCGAACCTGGAAGATGCCTAGCCTTACAGATTTCATGGAATCTCTCACACAAGAATAGGATAAGCTGGTGATGATGGGGACCATCAAACCATACAAAGATCAAGCTCTGATTGCTGGAGTCGATTCAAAGGTGGATTCAAAAAGCAAAAAGAAATCTAAAAAGCCACATGAGCAAAAGAGAGACAAGAAATAGTCTCCGGAGGAGCCACAAGGTTCCAAGAAGAACTACCAGAAGAAGAAAAACAAAGGAGAAATGAGCAAGTGTGCATACTGTAATAAGGGCAATCCAACTAAAATCTCTTGTATGAGGAAGCAAATAGACATGCTGACCCAACTCCTGGAGAAGAATGGCATCTCCCTTCTAGACAGCTCAAAGAAAAGAGAAGGAGGATCAAGTTCAGATGACAGAGAGAGAGTTCATGCATTGGTTGCTGGCACATCAAGCTCACCCAGTTTTATCATTGATTCTGGAGCTTCAAGACACATGGTTTCGACCAAGGAGGCCTTCTCCTCACTTGAGATGTCGAAAGGACCACCTATAGTACTGGGAGATGACTCTCTCACTGAAATTTTGGGCAAAGGGAGGATTGATCTTGATCATGGTCAGTTCAGCAATGTGTTGTATGTGCCTAGTCTTGCCTCCAACCTCTTGTCAGTGTACCAGATGACCCACACTAGGTCTCCTAAGAAATTCATCTTCTCCACTGATGAAGTTGAGATCACAGAGATCTCAAGTGGTAGAGTCATTGCAAAAGGAGTTGCAAATGATGCTCAAAAGGTATACATGTTCTCACACTTCCTACCCTATTCAAACCCCTCTGCTCTTCTGATTCATGCTAATGAGGCAAGCAAGCTTTGGCATGAAATATTTGGCCACCTAAACTACAAGTATCTTTCTGATCTTAGTGAAAAAGAGATGGTCATAGGGTTTCCCAAGATAAAATTTTCCAAAGGAGTCTGCCAAGGTTGTATTCTAGGAAAACACCCAGAGCACAAATTTGAGAGAGCAAGTCATGAGAGAACCTCTGCACCCCTCGAGCTAATCCACATTGATGTTTCTGGCCCATTCCCTCATATTTCCATGAGTCAGGCCAAATATGCATTGACTTTTATTGATGACTTTTCCATGTATTGCTGGGTTTACTTCTTGAAACACAAGTCTGAAGTTTTTGGCCTCTTCAAAGTCTTTAAGGCTTTGGTTGAAAACCAGTCTGGGAGGAAACTCAAGGTCCTCAGATCTGACAATGGTGGTGAGTATTTCAAGTATGATTTTATTAATTATTTTGCAGATGCAGGTATTCAGATGCAGCATTCTATCCCTTACACACCACATCAAAATGGTGTTGCTGAGAGGAAGAACAGATCACTGAAGGAGATGGAAACATGCATGATGGAGGCCAAAACTTTGCCACCAAAATATTGGGCCGAAGCTATCAACTATGCATCCTATATTCAGAATAGGGTGCCTCATAAACAGCTTGATGGTATGACTCCCTTCGAAGCATGGAGTGGGCACAAGCTAGATGTAACCCATTTCAGGATTTTTGGCTCAAAGGCTTGGGCTAGAATTTCAACAGAGAAGAGGAAGGCTTTGCAGCCCCAAAGCCAAGAGTGTCTTTTTGTTGGATACTCTGAAGATTCAAAAGGGTACAAGCTGATAAATTTGAGCACAAACAAATCCTTCATTGAAAGGTGTGTTCAGTTTGAAGAAGAACCCCTTGTAGCAGTGGAAGTTGGAGAAGCCTCTTCTCCACCTGAACCTCAAGAAGTAAGTAAAGAGTTTGTTGAACATGCTGATTCTGATTTTTCTAATGGAGATGAGTTTATTGCAGACCCTAACATCCCTACAAGGCCAAAATGGGCAGCCAAGACACTACATGCAGCAGGAGAGCTAACTGGGGATCCCAATGACCCAAGGAGGACTAGATCTCAATTTGAGAGTGGTATGTGCATGAAGGATCCTATGTTTGCTGAAAAATGCTATTTGATGGTGAAGTATGATCCTAAAACATATGAAGAAGAAGAAGGAGATCCAATAAGGCAAATATCCATGAAGGAGGAGTTCAACTCACTCCAGAAGAGCAACACATGGGAGCTAGTGGATCTTCCCCCAGGGAGAAAGTTAGTCCAGTGTAAGTGGGTCTATAAGACCAAATTTGCTGCTGATGGTTCACCACTAAAGTACAAGGCTAGATTGGTAGCCAAGGGCTACTCACAGGTTCATGGCATAGATTACAATGAGACCTTTGCCCCAGTGGCAAAGATGGATTCCATCAGGCTAGCCTTAGCCATTGCAGCCTCAAGGCAATGGGAGGTACATCACATGGATGTAAAATGTGCCTTCCTGAATAGAGATCTCACTGAAGAGATATATATGCAGCAGCCTCAAGGTTTTTCTACTAACCCTTGTCTTGTGTGCAGGTTGAGAAAGTCATTGTATGGGCTAAAGCAAGCCCCCAGGGCTTGGTATGCCAAGATCAATAGCTTCTTGCTATCACTGAATTTTGTTCGGTGCAAATCAGATCCAAATGTCTATTTGAAGTTAGTTAATGGTTCATTAATTATAATTTTGTTATATGTTGATGACCTCCTCATTACAGGAAGCTCAAAGGATGAGATTGCTTCCTTAAAGGGTGTTATGAACCAAGCCTTCTCCATGACAGATTTGGGGCTCTTAAGTCAATTTTTGGGCCTTGAGATTGCTCAAACCAAAGCTGGAATCAAGGTGCACCAGTCCAAATATGCCTTGGACTTGCTGAAAAAATTCAGAATGAAGGATTGCAAAGCAAGCAAAACTCATTTCCTTTCAGGAGTGAAGCTGGAAGAAGCTGATTCTTCACCTATGGTAAACAATATACTGTATAGGCAATTGATTGGATGTTTATTGTATCTGACACATACTAGACCTGATATTTCTTATGCAGTAAGTGTGGCTTCTAGATACATGGATCAGCCTCATGAGATCCATTGGAAAGCAGCCAAAAGGATCCTTAACATTGTTCAGGGAACAAGGACACATGGGATCTTCTACAAAGAAAAATCTGATCTTGATTTGATTGGATTTACTGACAGTGATTGGGTAGGTGATAGCACAGATAGAAATTCCACATCAAGATATGTGTCCATGCTTGCAAAAGGGCCAATCAGCTGGTCAAGCAAGAAACAGAGTGCCATTGCACTCTCATCTACAGAAGCAGAGTACGTAGGAGTTGTTAATGCATCAACTCAATGTTTATGGTTGCAGGGTTTACTTGGAGAGTGTGGCTTTGAATCAGAGTACTCAACTACCATCTACTGTGATAACCAGAGTACCATTCAAATCTGCAAAGATCCAGTTCATAAGCAGAGAACCAAACACATTGAGATCCATATGCACTACATCAGAGAGCTTGTGCATGATGGCACCATTCACCTTCTCTTCTATTCATCTTCAGAACAAGTAGCTGATATCTTCACCAAAGAATTTTGTGAGAAGACCTTCAGAAATCTCAAATCACTGCTGGGGATTTCTGATCATGCTGTGAAGCATGAGTGAAGACAATATTTCCAAATTTTGTTTTACAGTCCATGTTTAAGGGCGGATTTTCCCAAGTTGGTTTTGCCTCTTTCCTTGGTTGTATGGACATGCAATATGTAAAAGGGTGACTAAGCATTGTTGCTAGGCCCTATAATTTTCTGATATACTACTCATAAGTCAGGCTTAAGGGGGGGTGTTAGAATAATCAACCCATAGTTTACTACCTTAGACATTAATTTAATTATTTTTGTCTGATTTGCCTAGTTCAAGTGTCCCACCTTATGCAAGTTGTCAATTACCTATCCATAGTGGTCCAAATTGCCTAATTTGACCCATGTAACACTTGGGAAACCTCAAGGAATCAACTCTGCTTTATTCCTGGTCTCCTAGGCACCCTTCTTCTTTTTCTGCTTTATTGCCTTCTTTTTCAGTGTTTTAAGGCAATAGGGAAAGTTTGACTAGGTGAGGTGAACTAGTTTTTTGTCCTCTTCATCCTCCACTCTTTTCTCCTTGAAAAAGCATGTATGAGTTGTCATTCCATCACTCTTTAGCTTGCCTAAGCCATTTTTCTAATTCGTGAGCTCCATGACAGATTTGGGATCAGCTTTTTACACCTATGGGGGATTTGCTTAATTTTAGTAAGCCTGCTTTATGCTAGATTCAAATTGCTCCTCATGCATTTGAATCCCTGATGTATTTTATTTATTCAGAAACCTATTATGTTACAGTGTTGGCTATTGTACATTGAGTTAATACAGTTTAGTGTTCAGCTCCAATTTCAGTCTATTTTGTGAGTGATTTTGCATGATCAATTGTTAATTGTTGTGAGTAAAATTAATCTATCACTGGGTTCAATTTCCACAGAAAATGTAATGCTTTGGTTATTTGTTTAGTTATATTCCATAATGGTTGACTTATCTTAAGAGTAGATGACCACTGAAAGGGTTGAATTGCTCTCCCTTTGTAAAACAGTATATATACAGACACTTTCATGCGAGAATATGTTAATGGGGATAATAGGGATAGAAGGAATGATAGTGATATAGTTACCCATTTCTATATGTAATCAATTGGTTCCAAAAACTCTATAATGGTTTTGTTTGATTTAATGGAAGTTATGTTACGTTGTGCATGATCGTGTTTTAGTAGCAAGCCACCATTCTGATTGTTGGGAGGGCCCCCGACAACTAGAGATTTACATTTTCATGTATTTTTTCGTTATTTCCGTTTTCTGCAACTAGCATAGTTTTATTTAGAAAGTGTTTATGTAATTCCATTATTGTAATCATTTATGTCATTTAATTCCTGTATCATAGATTTCACTTTAATATCATGCTGATTATGTAGTTTTCCTTTGTGAGTAAGCAACCGGTTGCACATAGATTAGTTTTCAATTTCCTTTTCAAAGTCTTTCCAATTTATTGATTGGTTTTATGATTGGTAGAATAGATTGGTTTGATCAAGTTACAGTAGATTCAGCTTCATTTACTTCTGTTTTTGTCATGAATTTATTTAAATGTATTTGAGTTTGTTCAATGATACAATGAATAACAATTTCCTTTTTATGAATTAGTTTAGATTATTTTTCTATGAAATTCAATCACTAAGTAGGTTTAATCTTCATCCTTTACACTTTGCTATCATATGCATGGGTCACCTGTCCTAAAAAATCATTTAGATTAACTGTTTTCTTGGAGTTTTGGTATTTTCTTCAGACAAACTGTCATTCAAACAGCCTATTCCACCTGTTATTCAGACATTTGTTTCAGTCTGGTATCCAGTCTTTCATTCATCCCTTAATGTATTTAATTTGTTTTAATCCTATTTCTTTAGTTTTTCAATTATGTTTTGATTATGGTAGTTAGTGTAGTGAGAATTTCTCCTCACTACAGGGGTAAAAATGGCTCCCTTGTGCCCATAGGGCACAAGGGTAGGTTTCTACCCTTAGAAAACAGTAAAAAACGGAAGTAAAAATGGCTAAAATAGAGCTGCGAATTAAACCTAAGCTACTTTAAGCAAGTGGCTACAATAGTAAACTGAATCTACTAGCTAATGACAAGAAAATCAAAGAGAGGAGATGATGGAGCTTTTTTGAACCCCTCTGCACACAATGGGTTAGGGTTCCACCTCCAAAACCTGCAAAAGAAACCTCTACTATCATGGAGAAAACCTGCAAACAATTGTTAATGGAAAAACCTACAAATGACAATCTGAGTTATAAAATAAAACAAGTAAATAAACATGCATAAACAAAAGCTATACCTCACTTGGGTGGAAATGGGCCACCATGCCCTAGCTCATGGGAGCACCTCTCTCTTGGTTGGGGAGCAATGGCTTGGAGAAATGGAGATGGAGGAGAGGGAGAGTGGGTGGTTTGAGAGAAAGAGGTCTCAAAGCATCCATGAGCAGCATAACAATATGCAAATGAGGAGTGTTTTGAGAGTGACCCCCCACCCTCCTTATATAGTTTTTCCAAGGGATTTTAGGGTTTTAAGCCCTTGGTCAGGGCTTTAGCCCCTTTCAAGGTTTTAGCCCTTTTTTGAGGGATTTAGCTCCTGGGGTCTATTTTGGGCTCTTTTTTGGGGTTTTTAGCCCTTTTATTCTTCGTTGGGCTCTTTTGGAGGTGTGGGGGTCAAATGGAAAGTCATGGAAGGTCTCATGGAGTGAAATGAGTGCTATGAGATGGTGTCCTTAGGTGGTGTAGGCCATTGCGAGCTGTGTGGGGGATTTTTGTGTTAACAGTTAGGTAATGTTTATTATTGTCATTAAACCATTAGGTTAGACTATTTTATTAAGATTGATTCCTATTTTCCTTCTTTTTACCCTATGTTTAGAATTATGTCATGTGTTTTAGTTTATTATATTGCTTTGTAATTCTATCTTTGGTTTGATTTTATTTATCCTTTTATATGTGAATTTTAGGGTTAGATGGGTAATAGACTAGTACCTTGTAAATTGTTCATAGAAATAAGGCTTGTTCTTTCCATCATGTAGTTATTGAAGAAACCTATAGGATAGGATTTAAAATAATTTTCCTAATTTTTCTACTTGCTCCTCTTTATTTAGTTTTCTGCTGGTTTATAAGTTAGGTCTACCTTCTTGCTGTCTTGTTCCATATTTTTCAAGTTAGGAGTTATTTTTTTATGAAGTAAATCATCATGTTTACTATTGCTTGCAATTGGATGTTTCTTAGTCTTCACATCTTTGTAGAAATTAAGTTAGATCTGATTCCCTTTAGTTTCTTCACTTCTTTTGAAAGTCACTTTAACACTTCTCCTGCTCCTATTCTAATCACAGTAAACCCTTATCCTCAAAACAACCAAGGAGAATGGAACTAGATAGTTTAGTTTAAACCATTATGTACATCCGATAGTTGCATGTATAGTTCTTCTTAGAAGTATATCTAGTTGTTCTAATTTTGTGCAGTTAGTCTTTAAGGTTGTTTAGCAGTGAAATAGATCTTCTTATAATGAATAGTTTATTGTCTATATATTTATCTTATAGTACTTGTTTACAAAGTAGAGTAGTATAACTTGATACCACTTTGGTCTAGTACTGTGTTTTGGTCTAATCATCCTAGTGAGTTGAATTTATAGGATTTTAACAAGATTTTTCATTTTGAAATATCTTTCGATCTTTTGTTTGTTAAAACAGTTCCCATGACACCATAGGAACCCTTCTACCTTTGCATATACTTTTGTCAACTCTAAGTTTACCAACCCTGGTCGATAATTAAATATTAGGTGAATTAATCAAGATGATATTTTACCCAACAGTTGGAACTCACATTTTGGCCCTAGATGTGGAAGACATATGCTTTGTGACTAGATTGTCTCGGAGGGGAAGTCCAATGTCACTTACAGGTCCTCTCGGCAGGGAGATATCCATTGATGACCTCATAGATGAGAGTTGTGTCATCAGGACAAGGTCCCAAGGGGGTAAAATAAAACATATTGCGAACCAACCTTTGAGATCCATGGCCTTCATGATAGAGAAGGTGTTGGTTGTGGAGCCTAATCTTCCAGATTCAGAGATTTTATTCCTTCGTGTTTGTAGCCCAGGTTTACTATACACTCATTCCCTAACTTTGGGGTTCAGGGAAGCTCCCTGAAAAATGGGCTTAGGGGGCAATGCCCCTGAGGCAGCTCGCTCAAGAAATGGGGGTTCAAGGGTGAAGTACCCAAGAAACATTTGGGATGTTTGATGGCCAACAGTTTTGCAGACCCATGGTATTGGGTTAACCGTAGTATCCCATGGTATTTCCCCTATAAAAGAAAATAATTGTAATACGTATGGGTATGGTATGGTATTGTATTGTATTGTAAACAATCTCTATGATTGTGTGAGAGAGATTGTGAGAGTGTGAAGAGAAAGTGCAGTAGAGTTGCTGCAGGTTGTATCCCTTCATCTTTCTAGACGCTAATAAAAGGACTGGAAATTTATTTGTGGACATAACCCATCTCTTGGGTGAATTGCATTATATCTATGTCTCTCTATAATGTGTTAAAAGTTTTTTTGCATCTTGTTTAATGATTTAACTGTATATCTGTTATTGCTTCGTGGTCCTATTTCTAACAAAAGGTAGTAGGTAGTCGATCTCCACACCAGACTACCCATGCACATATTTTAAATGCATTGGATTGCATCTATCCAAATGTTTTCAATTGGAGTGGGGGATTATTGTTCAGTCTCAAATATCAACTTACAAAGTGCAGACGAGGTGAGCTCAAACAATTTGGTTACGGAGTGGTGGTGGTATATTTCTTTCTCGAGAGGTTACCCTTACTACACCCACATGTGCCTCTTAACATGATATATGTTGAGGATTCATGGATGCTATAGTGGGTGTTATATTTTTATCATTCAAGCTAGCATTATGATCTTAGGATCTTATATGAGAGAATAACATGCACAGCAATAAAACACAAGAGACAATGAACACAAAGATTTTCCTTAGGGAAACCATAAAGGAGAAAACCCCGCAACTTCCTCAGATATAGAATCAGCACCAAAAGTAAAATCCGAAAACATAAATATGATCTCCCAACAGCAGTAGTCTCTCTCTCTGATCCCAGCAACTTCTCTCTCACTCATGCGCCCCAATGAGTGAGTGTGTGTGTGATAAATAGAGAGGCTCACTCTCTATTTATATTCTTTTGTTCACTTGAAATCCACTCCAACATGTCAAACTCACTTAACAATTACTTACTAGAGCTAACATCTCTAAGAGTGTCTAATAACCCTAGTGCCCCACAACTTGTGGGGACTTTGCCTCCTCCGACCAACAAGGAGGGTTATCTTTAACACAACGGTGGGGACTATTGCCCTGAATGACAATGAATCACCTAGGTTCGACTTCTCTATGATAGTGCAATAACCATAGGGCCCCACAAATACGGGGACTTTAACCCTTGACCAATAGGAGAGTTACCCACAATGACTTGACATGACTTTTTTACATTATAGAACCTCTCTATGGGAACATCAGGGCATGACATGACTCAATTACATTACAAATACTTCCCAGAATAAACATCAGGGTACAATACATAATATATACAAGTGAATACATTCTGAAGTTACAATTACATCAACACTCCCTCTTAATTAGGAAGGTATTCTCTCGACACAATTTATCATCACAAGTCTTCTTCTCTGTATCATCTGGGTCATCATGAAGTTCTCGTCATCTTCAAGTCATCTTCATCTTCAGGTCATCTTTATCTTCAAGTCATATTCATCTGGATTTGGATCATCACTAGATCTAGATGATCATCACTCGATTTAGATCATCTTTGTTGGATCAACATCAATAGATCTGGATCATCATCACTAGATCTGAATCATCACTCAATCTGGATCATCACTACTGGATCATCATCACTGGATCTTGATCATCACTCGATCTGAATCATCAATATTGGATCATCATCACTGGATCTAGATCATCACTTGATCTGGATCACCACTACTGGATCATCATCAATGGATATAGATCATCACTCGACCTGGATCATCACTGTTGGATCATCATCAATGGATCTAGATCATCACTCAATTTGGATCATCACTACTGGATCATCATCACTGGGTCAACATCATAGGTGCTCTCTCATGATTCTTCTCGTCATAGGAAGTTCTACAGAGCTAGCCCTTTTTCATGTTGGTTGTAGGCCCAGCCTCCTTGTAGGTCTTCTTTAGCACTTATATCTAACCCTAAGTCAGAATGGCCAGCACTCACATCTGACCATGAGAGGAACACATCCAACACCATGTCAGAAATGCAAGCACTTACATTCACCAGCATGATAGTACACAACTACTATCATCTGTGAAAAGGAACAGCACTCACATCTGACCTTGACTCGTTAGAAAGACACAACACTCACATCTGACCTTGACTCGTCAGAAAGGCACATCACTCACATCTGACCTTGAATTGTCAGAAAGGCACATCACTCACAATCACCATCATGATAGTACAGAACTACTATCATCCGTGAAAAGGCACAACACTCACATCCACTAGCATGATAGGACACAACTACTATCATCTATGGAAAGGAACAACACTTACATCTGACCTTGACTTGTCAGAAAGGCACTCAGTCCTAGACTAAGGGTTCCTAGTAACTAACCAGGTGCCTCCATTCAGAGAATGGCAATAGCCCTTATATCTGATCATGTAGGAACCAATCCTGCAATCATATCAGAATGGCTCAGCACTCACATATGGAATGGAAGCAACCAATCCTCTCACCATGACGAAATGGCAAGAACCCTTATATCTGATCAAGTGGGAACATGTCCCTCAATCACATAAGAATGGCCCTACACTTATATATGATCATGTGAGACTACATCCCATAGTCATATCAAAATGGCCCTCAGTCCTAGACTGAGTATTCTTGGTAACTGACCAGGTATCTCCATTCAGAGAATGGAAATAGCCCTTATATCTGATCATGTAGGAACCAATCCTACAATCACATCAGAATGGCTCAGCACTCATATATGACATGGAAGGAACCAATCCTCTCACCATGACAAAATGGCTCAGCCCTTACATCTGACCAGGGAAGGAACCTAATCCTCTCACCATGTCAGAATGGCTCTAGGTCTCATCATTTCCCCTTGGAGGAAACCTTGATATGGAGAACACCAATCTTCTCCCTGAAGTACTCAAACTTCACTTTGGCCATTTCTAGCATAGAATCACATCAGGGCTGATTACGTCCAAGGATGACCTGCGAGCTTCATCGGGACCGATTACATCCGACGACAAAATACAGGTCTGTTTACATCTGAGCAACCTACAAGCTTCGTCAAGATTTATGCTCAGACAACCTATCTCACTGACTATGCTAGAACTCCCTCTTTCAAGAGATCTTGATCTGGATCACATACTAGGGCTTCACTGCTCCTCTCTCCCAAATAACAAGTGGCAACATCTTTTGTCTTAGTTGTATCCAGCGCCATGCAGGACTCCATCCTGCCAAACCAAGACATCACACTTGATCCCATACTGAACTAGCACCTCAAAGTGCTCTTCCTATCAATGGAACTACCTGCCCAATACGAATCCACATAACCTTTCAGGTTAATCTTCTGATTCGCCTCATACTTGATCCCATACTCAACTATACCCTTTAGGTACCTCACAGAATAATTTGTAACCATTAGGTGAACATGTCTCAATGTGTTCACAGCAAAGCAAATATTTGGTCTTGTAATCATCAGGTACATTAATGAACTAATCATCTGACAATGCATCGCAACATCAACAGTCTCTGGTGAAGCAACACTCAATAGCTTCAGGTTCGATGCCATAGGTGTGTTCATGGTCTTGCAGTACATCATCCTCAACCTCTTCAGGATCTCTACTACATACTTCCCTTTTCCACACCTCCATGCCAATAATGTAGTGCATCATCCCCAAGTTCTTTATCTCAAATGCGGCAGCAAGTCTTCTTCTTGGAAATTTAATGAGTTCCTCTTTTCTGTTAGGAACAATTCATCGACATATAACAGGAGCATCACTGGTCTTCCGCCTTCAACCTTGAAGCAAAGGTTGGAATCCTTTTAACTCTCAGTAAAGTCTAGAGTCATCAGTAATCTGTCCATCCTGTTGTACCATGTCGAACCTCAAGATATTCTATAGTCACTCCTCTGAAGTGGAGCATCATACTCCCTCTGTCTTTTGTACTCTATGCACTGAAACATTCTGTATCGGAGTGACAAGTAGCTTCCTATGCTACTAATATTCTATGTATCCATCTAGTGTATACACTTTCATCTTCAACCTTGTAGCAAAGGTTAAGATCTTCATCAAGCTCATCATGTATGTGTTTCAACTCCCACTGGTTGCAAATGTCTCTTCATAGTTTATGCCTTCTTTTCATGAGAAGCCTCAGGCTATGAATCTTTCCTTGTATCCCACGATGTTTCCATCTACTAGATAATGGAACTATGAACTTCCCTTCACGTATCGATACTGCATCCTAGACATTATTCTTCTTGAACTAGTCTTCCCTTTCTTCTTGGTTACTTCTTCATAGCTGGAAGGTTCTACATCAATGATGTCGCTGCATTCATCATATTATTCTTCATCTTGAACTGTCGTCACTTTTTCTTTGGAGCAAGTCTCGTCCTTCTTTGGTTGTAGGAGATTATGTATGCAATCTTTCCTACAAGTCAAATGCATTTGTATGGTTAGAAACATTTCATAAGGAATATTCATACTGGAAAATTCTTATGCATAAATATATAATCATGCAACTATTTTAGCCAATACAACATTCATCCATATCTCACGGAAACTTTCTAGATGCCTTCCATCTCTACCAGGACAACATTGAGATTGTACACTAATCCAATATGTCAGCAAAGAGGTTTCATTCTAGATAAGCAGCAATGGAGAGTTGTATAGCACCATGAGCTACTTACCCATCACATGCATATTAATAGTATATCGTTATTAATGCAAACATTCTATCATGCATAATACATTAACTGAATATAAACAAATGCATAACAAAACAATATCATGAAATGAAAATTGAATACTTATCTTTATTTGTTTCGTGGGTAGACTCCTTCTTGAGCCTTTGGCTTTATCATCTTCCTCAATCATAATAGCATCGTTTCTTATCCAAATGCTAAGATGGATAAGAGGTTCTTCAATATTTGAGTCCTTCACATTCCTCATCACTTGAGGGATCTTCTTTGGATGGTGAGAGCTTCATCTTCAGTTGCTCCCATCTTCTCTTCTCTTATTAGGAGTCGAGCTTCTTCTTCTTGTGTGTGCTCTTCCTAGAGTCTACTGAAAGTAATCACTTCCTTCTGGCACACATTCCTCACATGAATGAATCCCATGATCCTGGGAGGCTATTCAAGGTGGCTATCATCACTTCTTCTTCTACTGCTACAAGTTGTTCTTTGATTTGAGAGACCCTTGTGAAGTATGACTGTATGGTCTCTCTATTATGGATCTTCACATTCTTCAACTGGTTTCTTAGGGTCATATTCTAATTTATGTTCTTCTCTTCAAATATCTTGGTCAAGGAATCAAACATCTCTTTTGGTGTCTTTAGGGAAGACACTTGTGGTACAAGTTGATCCGTGACTGAATCAGTAATGATCTTCTTGGCCTTGACCAAGTTCTTCTTTTGTAAGGCCTTTAGCCTCATCTCCCTCTGGAACTGGAACCTCTCTACTTATGTAGGTGTCCAATTCATTTTATTCATAGAGATCATATAATTCCATGCTCTGGAAGTTGTCAACTTCACCAAGATTATCATCATGCTGATGTGATAGATCACTTTGAAATGGGAACTTCAAACGAAAATAGCAAAAGATTAGATCTTACTGATTTGAGGTGTCCATCTTGGTTCTGGAGCTGGCTGATCTAGGGTTTGTCAGTGAAGCCCTAATTTTCAAAACTTGGAATCTTTCATATTTTATGAGATAGAAATATAGATCTCTTCAAGGTGAGATGTCCAATGTACTCCTTTTCTGAAAACAGTGGAGGGAAGCTCCCAGAATAGAAAGCCCTAATTTTTCAATTTCTTCTGCATAAATGCTTGATACCATTTCTATGATATCTCTGAAATTATGGCTCCTATGTGTCTAAAACATTGCATTGAGGTAGCCTCACCGGTCCCTGTTCCAACACCATAGGTTTCATCAGAATTGGTTTCACCAATTGGGAATTATGATAGTTTTCCCAAGGTGACCTGTTACAGGACTATTCAGAACAACAAAGTTGTATTGACTTCCATGTGTCACTATTTCATCTTCTAGGTGTGAAACTTGAACCACAGAAAGTAAAGTCCGTGCCCTTTCTAGAACATCTGTATAAATTTCATTTGTACCTTTATAGCCCAAGATATAGCAATTTGTCCTAGGTGTCCTGTTTAGGGATGAATCCTAGAAAAGGAACCCTAACGTGAAGGGATCATATCTCCCAGAATATAGAGAATATGAGGCTGAATTCTAGATACTGTGTAAATCAGGATTTTATCTTCGGCCTGTGAAATTTGTAGCTCCTGATATTTCTCCAATCCCGAGATATAGCGAATGTACCAAAACTTATCAGTTTTAGTATTTAGGGTTTTTCCAGCTCAGAGTCAAACTAGGGTTTGACTTTCCCGGAGTTTCACCCAACCAAAAATATTGACCCAGGTATCTAAAATTCAATTTTGATGAGGAGAGTAATCCTACGCTGGGCTCACTAAAAATTTCCTCTTATGTAGAAATCCCTAATTTTCCACACCAAAAAATGAAAATGCTCGAAATTGAATTCCGCTTCAACAAAAAGATGTGCCCTTCAATGGAGAGTGAGCCTAGCATACTTTTTTTGATGGATTGTGGAGAGAGACCCAAAAATTAAGAAGCCCTAGCTTCTGCAGCTACACAATGTCTTCTTCTTAGGTTAGCTCTGATACCATGTTAGATTTTTATCATTCAAGCTAGCATTATGATCTTAGGATCTTATTTAAGAGAATAACATGCACAACAATAAAACACAAGATACAATGAACACAAAGATTTTCCTTGGGGAAACCATAAAGGAGAAAACCCCGCAACTTCCTCAGATATAGAATCAGCACCAAAAGTAAAATCCAAAAACATAAAGATGATCTCCCGACAATAGTAGTCTCTCTCTCTGATCCCAACAACTTCTCTCTCACTCATGTGCCCCAATGAGTGAGTGTGTGTGTGATAAATAGAGAGGCTCACTCTCTATTTATATTCTTTCATTCACTTGAAACCCACTCCAACATGTCGGCCTCAGTTAACAATTACTTACTAGAGCTGACATCTCAAGGAGTGTCTAATAACCCTAGTGCCCCACAACTTGTGGGGACTTTGCCTCCTCCGACCAACAAGGAGGGTTATCCTTAACACAACGGTGGGGACTATTGCCCCAACTTACAATGACTCACCTAGAGTCAACTTCTCTAAGATATTATAATAACCCTAGGTCCCCACAACTGCGGGGACTTTAACCCTTGACCAATAGGAGGGTTACCCACAATGACTTGACATGACTTATTTACATTATAGAACCTCCCGATGGGAACATCAAGGCATGACATGACTCAATTACATTACAGATACTTCATGGAATAAACATCGAGGTACAATAAATACTATATACAAGTGAATACATTCCGAAGTTACAATTACATCAACAATGGGTAGAGGATATGGCCCGCCATGGAGGTGGGGGAGTGCCCACTGTGACCTATGGTGCAGCCTTCTTTCATTGGCTACGTGGCCAATTACTGATGGCTGAGGACTATGAGTTACGCGGGGGATGAATTCAGGTGTGACCCCAATCTTCCCTTACCGAAGGGTGAGCAGTGGGATGATTGAGGTGATAAAAACACTACCACATAATGTTTTTATTTTTATGTTATATTCCATTTTTTGTATTTTTATGTTGATACTAAGACATACCTTGCAAATTTGCAGACATAGGTCCGTCGATACCTGCAGGGGATTCACCCATCAAGAGGTGGGGTGTGTTTAGGGATATGGTTGTGAGGAATGTCAAGGAAGAGGAGTAACTTCAAGAGATTGAAGATAACCTCTAGATATTGACTGTGGGAGTCCCAAACATTTCCATTGATGACCTTCCTAGGCATTATCAATGCCATACTGCAGGAGTGTTGGGACGTTTCAAGAGGTTACTCCACTAAGCGGCTTGTGTCATGATGTGTTATCATGAGCACAAGTATTAGTCCAAAGAGACTTCCTCATTTTTGTATTGTATCGACACCGAAAGCGTTGAAGCTTCATATTTTTACCTTTTATTGTACTAGAAATTTAATGGTTCTAGATTTTGTATATATTAGAATCTTATGATTTCAGTTTGTATATCAGTATCAGTTTATATATAAAACGTTTTTATTTACATAAATGTGTGTGTGCGATGTGTTATGTGTATGAATGGATACTTATGTGTTTATGTAATTTTATACATGTAATAAAAATTTAAAATGAACTTCAAATATGAGCCAGATACCAATCCAAAACATATTTTTCCAGTGAATCAACTACCGCATTTAAATGTCTTGGGATGTGATGGTAAGAAACATGTTCAAAAGACCTCTCCAAAATTCAAACTCTTCGAAACGTACGAAGGAGTAAATGGTTTCATATGGTGTAGATTCTATTTAACTATTGAAAAACTAACTCTAAATCTAGATAGACCCTAATCGGATTCACATCACTAGGAAGATATTCAGTCAACAAACCAATCACTGCATGGTACTATGCAATATTGTTCGTAGAAGGACACAAATAAGTTACTCTTGAGATCACCGGTAGGGGAATACAATACCCATGCTGCCGATGCAAGGTTTATAGTAGAACAACTAGCACCATCCGCAAATCTGAAATAAGAGGTCATATTTTTATTTTAACACAACACTATATAAGTAGGATTAGTTAAGAAACATATTACATTCACACCAAATTCACTCTTCAAACTATGCAAAACACTCTATAAACACTATATACATAAAACACTATCTAGTATATAAATACTATATAATAAATTACGTAGGCATAGTATTTCTTGAGGTAAATCTAGTTTCGGGGCTCACGTAGTGTATCCCATCATAGTCTACAAGTTTGTATGCTCCTTTCTCTAAGACACAAATGAAAACATAGGGTCCATGCCACATGGATTCCAATTTTCCACCCCCCAAATTATCGTGCTTCTAGTCATATGTCAGGACCAGGTCAGCTTCATTGAAGAGGCGAGGTTGAATGGATCTATCATATTGCGCTTTAATTCATCGTTTATGCACTTCATTAGCTAATGGATCACTTTGACGGGTTTCATCTAGTTTTTTCAAGTACAAGAACATTTCTTCCTCTAGAGTGGTGTTGGGCAGTAGTTCTACAATAATTTTTAGAGAAGGAATTTCACATTCAATCGAGAGAGTAGCTTCTAGCCTGTACACCAACTAGAATGGGGTGAAGCCGGTAGATATTTTAATGGTAGACCATTAAGCCAAAATGTGGAAAAGAATTGTAAGTGGAAACTAGATTTGACCTTCCCTACCATTCGTTGAAGCATGGTTTTCAACACTTTGTTGATGGATTCAACTTGGCCATTAGCTTGCGGATAGTAGGGTGTAGAATTATCATGACGAAAAACCTAGTTTGGTATTTAGTTCTGACGTCATTTTGTTTGAAAACATGAACCATGTTCGGCCACAATAGCTTGAGGGACTTTGAACCTAGCGATGATGTGATTAAAAAGGAACAGGGAAACAGTTTTTCCATCTTCGACGTATGTAGGCATTTCCTTAGCCCAATTTGTAAAGTAGTCCATGACTATAATGATGTAACCATGCCCTCTGACTAAGGTAGACTTACAGTGCATGAAATTAATGCCCCATTTTGAAAATGGGCCAACAACGATGATAGGATGTAAAGGATCAGGGTGGGTGCGCTTTTTGGATTGGAAATCCTGACAGGGTGGGTATTTTTTTATGGCCTCCATGCAATCTTTGAATATTGAGGGCCAAAAGTACCCAACTCATAAAATTTTCTAGGAATTATCTATGCCATAAAGATGACCTGCATGGTTCAGAGTGGTAGTCATTCAAGTCTATTTTAGCCTCTTCAAGATTTAAGCAACGTCACAAGATCACAACAATTCCATGACGGTACAATGTATCATTGATGATAAGGTATTACTTGGCATGATGATGAATATGAAGGCATTCGTCATGTGTTGATTGAAGTTGTAAATGTTGAGTCTGGAGATATAAAATCAGATCTCCATACCAAGGCTCATTCGTATTGATGAGGAAAAGGGATTCGTTAGGAAAGAAATCCAAGGGTTGTGTATCCTCAGTGATACGGGGAAGGTCACACATGAGCTCCGCGAAGACGAGGGACTTCTTGGAACTAGGTTTTGAAAATTCTAACTCAAATTCATAGAGGATAAAAATCTAGCGAGAGTATTTTCCCCCAAGCACTTGACGAGTCAAGATGTAATACATGGGGTTGGAATCTACATATACTGTGGTTGTGCGAAGCAAAATGTAGTGAAAAAACTTATTCCCCATGATGACCATGTCCAAATCTAACTTCTCCACATGAAAATATCAGGTTTCAAAGTCAAGAAGGATCTTACTTAGGTAGTAAATCACATGTTCATGGTCGTGCACATCTGTTTGAACTAGTACCATGCCGATGGTGGTTAATGATGCGACCACATACAAGGAGTAATCCCTGGTATAATTGGGTGGCTTCAAGACTGGAGCATGCATAATGCATGTTTGAGAATGTCGAATGCATGTTTTGCAAGGTCATCCTAGACAAAGGGTGTGTCCTTTTTTAACAGACGCATTAAACCATCGGTCTTCCCGACGTAGTTATAGACAAAAAAATGCAAAAATTTTTCCTTTCCTTGCAAACTTTGAAGTTCAGTAACATTTGTAGGCGGGGTTAAGGACAAGATAGCTTCAATTTTTAGCGGGTCTATATAGATGTCATCCTTGGAAATGATGAAGCTAAGCAGTTTTCCAGTATCGACACAAAAACCACATTTGTGTGGATTCAACCTTATGTTGTAATGGCGACATCTGAGAAAAATGGCTCTCAAGTGGTCAACATGGTGATCCCACTGCTGCGAGTGGGAAGGAAAATCATCGAGGTAAGATTCCATGATGTGTTTGATGTCATAGAAAGAATAGGACATAGCGCGCTAAAAGGTAACTCCAACGTTCTTTAATCCAAAAGAAAACTTCCTATAATCAAAGGTCTCCCATGGGAAAATGAAGGCCATTTTATGTTGAGCAAATGGGAGTATATTTATATGATTATAGCAAACCACGACAATCAAAGGCATTCAAATTCATAGGTGAACGGTTGATCTCAGGAGAGCTAATAGCTCTCGAGCATGAAAGAGACATGACAGAAGTTGAGGCACTTTTGTCCAACACAGTGTGATGGAATTTCTTCTCAATAGCTTTTGTGGATAGTTGGAAATCCAACTGGTGGGAGAGTCTCAACTTAAAATCATCCGGTTTAAAGGTGATAATGTTACTATTTTTAGGATCCATAGCTCGGAGAACTGACTACAAGTTCTTCCTTTATGTAGGGCACATTTGGAGTACTTCGAGTAGCACATGGTGCTTGGGACAAATCTTCAACTAAATTGTAGTATTAAGAAGTCCATGCATTAGGGCTAAATATCGATTTTTGAGTTGTACTCTTTAGGGACCAAAAAACAGTGTCAAGAATTGGTTTTTCAATATGAAGAGTGTTGGTAGGAGGAGGAGTGGAAACTGTAGGCTTATCAGAAGAAGTGTTATCATATTTCTTTTTTGGAGGTGGGTCATAGGTCTAAGATCTCGTTGTAAGATTAATTGTTTCACTATATATCATTTTAACCTCATATATAGAGGATAAGGAAGACCCATGCAAATATTGATGGTCAATCAACTGTTGTTGGGTAGGGAAAGGATCAGTCAAGACTATGGGGTTGGAGAAATTTTACAGAACTTGCTAACCTCTTCACACCGTGGACATTCCTTGGTGAAGTGGTCACCTCCACATATGAGGTAGGGAAACTTTACCTTTCTCTTATTCTTGGATTTGGCATTAGGGTTTTGTGTTTTATTACTCTCATGTTGATTTTCAGACTTTTTTTTATCTATTCTTTCCTTTCTTCTTCGTTCCTGAAGATTCTAAGGATTGAAAAGAATTTACCTTAGTAGAGGAAATAGGAGGAGGGGTGGTTTTTGGATTTGTGGCAGCCTAGCCAATATGTTGGTTTTTTTGGGGGAGGCATTTAGATGTTTTTTATTTCTGAACAAAACCAAGAACGCCATCAGTGGGTGGCTCTATTGAAGGTATTGAGGGGTTCGAAGTAAGACAGGGAGTGTGCAGGATCAAATCATAAATATTACTTGACTCGAAATAAACCAAATCTAGGTATTGATCTCTACTAATGTCTTGTTCTTCGATGATGGCACATCCCATGGAAACATCATGAGCAATGGGCAAGAGAAAATACTTAGTAAACCAATCGACATGTAATTGGTCGGGAATAGGTGCTTTAATCAATATACGAAATCGTCTCCACTCATGTATATGATTGGATATATGGGTGGAATGTTATAATAATCAACCCATAGTTACCTACCTTAGACATTAATTAATCCAATTTTTGTCTTATTTGCCTAGTTTCCATATTCCACCTTATGCAAGTTGTCCTCCACACATCCATAGTGGTCAAAATTGCTAAATTTGAGTCATGGAGTGCTTGGGAAACCTCTTGGAATCAAATCTAATTTATTCCTGGCCTCCCTAGCGCATGTCTGCTTTTTCTGCTTTATTGCCTGCTTTTTCTGAGTTTTAAGGCAATTGGGAAATTTTGACTAGGTGAAGTTAACTTGTTTTTTGTCCTCAACATCCTCCACTCTTTTCTCCTATGAAAAGCATGTATGATTTTTCCTTCCACCACCTATTATCTTTCCTAATTGATTTTTCCAATTCGTGAGCTCCTAGACAGTTTTGGAAACTGCTTTATGCACCTACGGGGGATTTGCTTAGATTTAGTAAGCCTGCTTTTGACTAAATTTGAATGGCATATTCATGCATTCGAATATCTCATGTAATTATTTATTTTGGCAGCCTATGACTTCACAGGGTTGGCTATTGTACACTTATTCAATACAGATTAGTGTTCTGCTCCATATTCAGTCTCCTTTTGTGAGTAATTTGCATGTGTAATTGGCAATTGTTGTGGGTGTAATTGTTCTAACACCTGGGTTCAATTTACACATGGAATCAGATCCTTTGTAGATTGATTTCTCTCCTTCCAATTTGTTTTGCAGGTTCAACATCATTGACTAGGTGCATTCTACTGACTCACGGGACAATTTCTGAGCTATGGATCAATCTCAGAAGATCATCTTGACTCCATTTAATTTCTTTGAATGGAAAGCAGAGATGGAGATACTGTTGAGAGAAAAATGCCTCTACAGAGTGACTATAGAAATAGAAGCAGAGCCCAATGCAGCTGCAGAGAAGAATAAATGGCACAACAAGAGAGATGATGCCTATGGTCTCCTGTGTCTAAGCATATCCAGAGACCTCCTTTTCCATCTAGATGGATTGACATCACCGAATGAAGTATGGGAGAAGATTGTTGATATTTTTGGAAAGATAGATGAGATGAGGGGACATCAAATTGAAAATGAATTGATCTCCCTGAGTCCAAATATCTTTGAATCCCTGCAACTCTATTTTTCCAAGTTCAAAGCACTTGTTTTGTAGCTAAAACAATGTGGGATCGAAAAGAAGGATGATCAGCTGGTCTTGGCCATACTCTCGAATCTTGGCCTTGACTATTCAATGTTTGTTTCGACCTTCTATGCCACAAAGTTGACAACTCGAGCCTGGAAAATGCCTAGCCTTGCATATTTCATGGAATCTCTCACACAAGAACAAGATAAATTGGTGATGATGGGCACCATCAAACCATCCAAAGACCAAGCTCTGGTTGCTGGAGATTCGAGGGTGGATTCAAAAGGCAAGAAGAAAGCTAAGAAGCCACCGGAGAAAAAAGAGAGACAAGAACAAGTCTCCAAAGGAGCCTCAAGGTTCCAAGAAGAACCCCGAGAAGAACAAGAACAAAGGAGAAATGAGCAAGTGCGCATACTGTAGTAAGGGAAATCATTCTGAAATATCCTGCATGAAGAAGCAAATAGACATGCTGACCCAACTCTTGGAGAATAATGGCATCTCCCTTCTAGACAGCTCAAAGAAGAGAGAAGGAGGATCAAATTCAGAAGACAGAGAGAGAGTTCATGCATTGGTTGCTGGCACATCAAGCTCACCTAGTTTCATCATTGATTCTGGAGCTTCAAGACATATGGTTTCGACCAAGGAGGCATTCACCTCACTTGACATGTCGAAAGGTCCACCAATAGTACTGGGAGATGACTATCTCACTGAAATTTTGGGCAAAGGGAGGATTGATCTTGACCATGGTAAGTTCAGCAATGTGTTGTATGTTCTAGGTCTTGCCTCTAACCTCTTATCAGTGTATCAGATGACCCACACAGGGTCTCCAAAGAAGGTCATATTCTCCCCTGATGAAGTTGAGATCATAGAGATCTCAAGTGGTAAAGTCATTGCAAAAGGAATTGCAAATCACACTTCGAAGGTATACATGTTCTCACACTTCCTACCCTACTCAAACCCCTCTACTCTTCTGATTCATGCTAATGAGGCAAGCAAGATTTGGAATGAAAGATTTGGCCACCTAAATAACAAGTATCTTTCTGATCTTAGTGAAAAATAAATGGTCATAGGGTTACCCAAGATTAAGTTTTCCAAAGGAGTCTGTCAAGGTTGCATCCTAGGAAAACACCCAGAGCATAAATTTGAGAGAGCTAGTCATGAGAGAACCTCTGCACCTCTTGAGTTGATCCACAGTGATGTTGCTGGCCCATTTCCTCATATGTCAATGAGTCAGGCCAAATATGCATTGACATTCATAGATGACTTTTCCACGTATTGTTGGGTTCACTTTCTGAAACACAAGTCTGAGGTTTTTGGCCTCTTCAAAGTCTTTAAGGCTTTGGTTGAAAACCAGTCTGGGAGGAAACTCAAGGTCCTCAGATCTGACAATGGTGGTGAGTATGTCAAGTCTGATTTTATTCAATATTGTGTAGATCTAGGTATTCAGATGCAGCATTCTATCCCTTACACACCACAGCAGAATGGTGTTGCTGAGAGGAAGAATAGATCACTGAAAGAGATGGCAACCTGCATGATGGAGGATAAGACTTTTCCACCAAAGTACTGGGATGAAGCTATAAAATATTCAGCCTATATCTAGAATAGGGTGCCTCATAAACAGCTTGATGGTATGACTCCTTTCAAAGCATGGAGTGGGCACAAGCCATATGTGACCCATTTCAGGATTTTTGGCTCAAGGGCTTGGGCTAGAATTCCAACAGAAAAGAGGAAGGATTTGTAGCTCCAAATCCAAGAGTGTCTATTTGTTGGGTACTCTAAAGATTCAAAAAGGTACAATCTGATCAATTTGAGCACAAACAAAGCCTTCGTTGAAAGGTGTGTTTAGTTTCAAGAAGAGCCCCTAGCAGCAGTGGAAGTTGGAGAATCCTCTTCACCACCAGAACCTCTGAATGTAAGTGAAGAGATAGTTGAACATGCTGATTATGATATGTCTGATAATGATGATTTGATTTCAGATCCTAACATTCCTACAAGACCAAAATGGGCAGCCAAGACCATTCATGCAACTGGAGAACTATCTGGAAATCCTAATGATCCTAGGAGGACTAGATCTCAATTTGAGAGTGCTCTGTGCATGAAATATCCTATGTTTGTAGAGAAATGCTATCTGATGGTTGAATCAGACCCATAGACATATGAAGATGCATAAAATTATCCAAGATGGAAACCAGCCATGAAAGAAGAGTTCAGCTCACTCCATAAGAGCAACACTTGGGAGCTGGTTGATCTTCCCCCAGGGAGGAAGTTAGTTCAGTGTAAGTGGTTGTACAAAACCAAATTTGCTGCTGATGGTTCACCTCTGAAGTAAAAGGCTATATTGGTATCCAAGGGCTACTCACAGTTTCATGGCATAGACTACAATGAGACCTTTGCACCAGTGGCAAAGATGGACTCCATCAGGCTAGCCTTAGCCATTGCAGCTTCGAAGCAATGGGAAGTACATCACATGGATGTGAAGTGTGCTTTCCTAAATGGAGATCTCACTAAAGATATATAAATGCAGCAGCCTCAAGGATTTTCTACTAACCCATCTCTTGTGTGCAGGTTAAGAAAGTCATTGTATGGGCTTAAGCAAGCCCCCAGGGCTTGGAATGCCAAGATTGATAGCTTTCTGCTGTCACTGAATTTTGTTCGATGCAAATCAGATCCAAATGTCTATTTGAAGCTGATTCATGGTTCATTAATGATCATTGTTTTATATCTTGATGACCTTCTCATTACAGGAAGCTCAAAGGATGAGATTGCCTCCTTGAAGGATGCAATGAACCATGCCTTCTCAATGACAGATTTGGGATTATTGAGCCAATTCTTGGGGCTCGAGATTGCTCAAACCAAAGAAGGAATCAAAGTGAATCAGTACAAGTATGCCTTGGATTTTCTGAACAAATTCAATATGAAGGATTGCAAGCCAAGAAAGACTCATTTCCTTTTAGGAGTGAAGCTTGAAGAAGTTGACTCTTCACCTATGGTAAACAATACACTCTATAGGCAATTGATTGGATGTTTGTTCTATCTTACACATAATAGACCTGATATTTCTTATGCAGTAAGTGTGGCTTCAAGATACATCTATCAGCCTCATGAGATCCATTGGAGAGTGGCCAAAAGGATCCTTAACTTTGTTCAGGGAACAAGGACACATGGGATCTTCTATAAAGCTAAATCTGATCTTGATTTGATTGGGTTTACTGACAGTGATTGGGCAGGTCATAGCACAGATCAAAAGTCAACATCAGGATATGTGCTCATGCTTACAGAAGGGCCAATCAGCTGGTCAAACAAGAAACAGAGTGCCATTGCACTCTCATCTACAGAAGCAGAGTACAGAGGAGTTGTAAATGTAGCAACTCAATGTTTATGGTTACAGGGGTTACTTGGAGATTGTGTCTTCGAATTAGAATACTCAACTACTACCTACTATGATAATCAGAGTACCATTCGAATCTGCAATGATCCAATTCAGAATCAGAGAACCAAACACATTGAGATCCATATGCACTACATCAGACGGCTTGTGCATGATGGCACCATTCACCTACTCTTCTGTTCATCTTCAGAACAATTAGTAGATATATTCACCAAATTTTTTTGTGAGAAGACATTCAAAAATCTCAAATCACTGTTGGGGATTGCTGATCATGCTATGAAGCATGAGTGATGAAAATATTTCCAAATTTTGTTTTACTGTCCATGTTTAAGGGAGGATTTTTCCCATTGGGTTTTTGCCTCTTTCCTTGGTTAAATGGACATGCAGTATGTAAAGAGTGACTAAGCCTTGTTGCTAGGCCCTACAATTTTCTGATATTTTACTCATAAGTCAGGCTTAAGGGGGGGTGTTAGAATAATCAACCCATAGTTAGCTACCTTAGACATTAATTAATCCAGTTTTTGTTTTATTTGCCTAGTTTCCATATTCCACCTTATGCAAGTTGTCCTCCACACATCCATAGTGGTAAAACTTGATAAATTTGAGTCATGGAGCACTTGGGAAATGTCTTGGAATCAAATTTGATTTATTCCTGGCCTCCCTAGCACATGTCTTCTTTTTCTGCTTTATTTCCTGCTTTTTCTACTTTGACTAGGTGAAGTTAACTTATTTTTTGTCCTCAACATCCTCCACTCTTTTCTCCTATGAAAAGCATGTATTAGTTGTCGTTCGACCACCTATTAGCTTGCCTAATTGATTTTTCCAATTCGTGATCTCCTAGATAGTTTTGGAAACTGCTTTATGCACCTATGGGGGATTTGCTTAGATTTAGTAAGCCTACTTTTGACTAAATTCGAATGGCATATTCATGCATTCGAATATCTCATGTAATTATTTATTGTGGCAGCCTATGAGTTCACAGGGTTAGATATTGTACACTTATTCAATACAGATTAGTGTTCTGCTCCATATTCAGTCTCCTTTTGAGAGTAATTTCCATGTGTAATTGGCAATTGTTGTGAGTGTAATTATTCTAACACCTGGGTTCAATTTCCACATGGAAGTGGTTCGACAGAGGGAATTTAAAATATATGTACCCGTTTCGTACTGGATTTCAAGTTGAAAGTGTGTTAAAAAAATCATTTCTAAGGTGTTAAAATCCCATAAAGAGATCTAGGGTAATTCTATATACCACTTGGTGGTGGTTCCGTTAAGAGTTCTTTGAAACAATATCAAATGGATCGAACTATACATTAGAGAGTTGGATGAACAGCATAAATGATAATTCATTACAAGGTTCTTGGGGTCCTCGCCATCTTTGCTGTCAAATTTGAGTATATCCAAAGGTAACTTCACTGGAATAGCATGCCATGAAATATCATGATGAATAGAATCATTGATCAAATGTGACAAATCTGGTGGATCAAGTGTAGCAAAAAAGAGTAGCCGTCTATTTGGTTGCGGATACCGGTAATATTGATAAGGAATTTGAATACTAGTAGGGACATAAGCAAATTGATAAAATTGAATTGATGATCCTCCAAGAAAACATGGGTTAGGTTGAGGTTGGTTTCCAAATGTGTTGTCTGATGGTCCCCTAGGTGGTGGACCTCCATATGGTGGGCCTCTAGGTGGTGGGCCTCTAGGTGGTGGACCTCCATACGAAGGAACTCTAGGTGGCAGTCCTCCATAGGGAGGACCTCCAGACTATGATCCTCCATAAGGGGGGCCTCCAGATGGACCCTTGAATGGGGGACCTCTAGGGAGACCTCCAAATGGTGGAACTACAAATGGAATTCCGTACATATTTGCAAAAAGGATTATGTAAGTAGGGACATTTGACCAATTAGGTTGTCCCCATGGGGTATTAGGGTTACCAAGATAAGGGGTGTCGAGAAAAAAATTTCCCTGGGAAACGACTTGGTAATTTTGTGGAATTTCTCAATTCAAAAATTCCCAGTAAAGGTAGGATTTTGGAAAAACTGTCTTGACTAGTTTTGACCAAGGGAGATTCGAATGGCTCAAGAGGGTCTCGAATTTGGTAGGAATAGATGTGGAGAGTATTAGGACTATTAAATTTATTCTCTAATAGTTTTATTACAGTTCATAGACATCTGCAACTTGAATTGGCATGATGGAAAAAGGGGAAATTACTAGCAATTTATGATGCAATTCCCCCTAGGCTATGGACAGAAATGGCTCTCCAACTCCTAGTCGACCCTCCCAAATTTAATAAAATAGTATGGGGACTGTAATTATACTTCATTTAATGTCATTTGGTGTGGTTAATATTTCTACAACTGAGTTTTAAATCTTCATATACGGATGCATAATTTCAATGATATTTGCTTAAGGGAAATGACACATAAAAGCTCAACTTCGGCTCATAAATGCTGAATACAATGGTTCAGAACATAGAAAGATGAATATATATCATTGAAATCATTTCAATATCTCACTAAAATCACATAACATTGATCCAAGTTGCAATATACATCAGATACACAGTCTCCATTGAAAGGGAAAATCATCACATGGAAACTAGTCACAATAAAGCTTGGAAATGTGGACATTTGCACATGTATTTATTCTGATTACGAATTATAGAGAATATGTAAGACATATTAAAGAGTAATTAATCATTCACCCATTCTTGGGAATCAACTTAACTCAATGGGGCACAACCACCATTCACACAAGTGCTCCTTCATGGAAAAACTCGGAAATCTAGAAGTAGAAATTGAGAGAATAAGAGGAAAGATGGATCATGAAAAGCAGAAGAATCCTATATGCAATAAAAAAATATACAAATCTCCAAATGACATGTATGAATGGCCTCTCCCATGGCCAAATTTGATGAGTATCTCACTCTCTCGAAATTGGCTCACTAGCAGGGTAAGTGTGCACTCACCGTGCAAAGGACAAGCAATTGCTCTCCAAATATCAAAGGAAAATTAACAAATGATCAAAATCCATTTACATTCCTCATGAGATATTTTTATAAACCTCCTAAGGCCCTCCTATAATTCATTCCCATATCCCTCCTCCACCTCATCCTTGATGTTTAGTAACCTCCATGCAACTTGTCCTTCTCCTCAACCCTTCATCTTCTACCAAATTCGAATGGTTGCCTCTAACTCCCAAATTAGAACTCTTGGTGGCTATTTTTATCCCTTTCATGTCATATTTTTCATATTACAGCAATCAGGTCTGCAATTAGATCTGACTTTTCATAGAATCTTCCATCATTGTTGTCATAAAGCACAGAGAATCTATCTCCACATGGCACCTAGTTTCTTCCTAGACTCTTACCCTTCTATGGGGAGTTACTCTTACTCACCCATTCAAATAATTGGGATCATGATATTTCATTTGAATCCTCTTCACCTTCCAAGAACATTCCATCACTCATAATTTCAAATTTGGCATTAAGTCATGACATGTGTAAGGAAGCATCTAGCCACCCAAGGCTCCCATGGACCTCCAAATGTCCTTATGAAGCAATGCCACTTTATTTTCTCCATATTTATTATTTTTATGACCCCATTTAATGTGTAAATGGTAAACTAAGTTTCTCTTGGGTCCCATAGCTCCCTTATTGAAATATTTAATGCCTCTTCCCCAACCTAGGGAACTAGTAGGTGGATGAAACATTGTCAACTAGTAGACCTATTGGAATAGGGACATATCTTACCTTCATCATCCAAAGGTGGTAAAATATCTGAAACTGAAATTTTATTCCCTATAACCTTATTTAGACAAGAAACATGAAATACATTATGAATTTTTCTTCGCATGGGAAGCTCCAATTGATAGGCCACTTCCCCAACTTTTCGAATCACTTTGTAGGGACCATAAAACCTTGGCTTAAGATTTTCTGAACCTTTACCCTTTATGGTGGTTTGTTTGTAGGGGAGAAAACCTCAAATACACCAAGTCATTTACTTGGAATTGTCTCTCCACTCTATGTTGGTCTGCATATTGTTTCTGCTAATTTTGAGCAACCTACAAGTTATCTCTCAAAACTTTCAAGATATCTTGACTTTCTTCAAGCCAATCCTTAGCCTTTAGATCTCTACTATCATAAAAAATGTGGTCAATAAAATTGTAGAAATTCAGGCCTGCAGTAGATTAATTTCACTCACAGCAATTAACAATTGATCATGCAAATTATCAACAATGGAGACTGAATATGGAGCTGTAACACAAAATTATATTAACTGAGTGTACAATAGCCAACCCTGTAATAACATAGGCTGCTGAATATATAGAATACATGAGCAAATCGAATGCATGAGGAAGCATCCAAATCTAGCATAAAGCAGGCTTACCCAAAATAGGCAAATCCCCCATAGGTGTAAAAAGCTGATCCCAAATCTATCAAGGACCCCACGAATTAGCAAGGGCGCATATGCAAGCTAAAGAGTGGTCAAATGGAAGCTCATACATGCAAAAGCATGGAGGAATGAGTGGAGGAGGAAGAGGCAACAAAGCTGATTCACCTCACCTAGTCTTGCTTTCCTATGTGCCTTAAAACACTGAAAAAGCAGGGAATAAAGAAGAAAAAGTAGATGGACGCCTAGGAGGCCAGGAATAAAGCAGATTTGATTCCCCAAGCTCTCAAGGGCGCTACATGAGTCAAATATGGCAAGTTTGACCTCTATGGATAGGCAATTAGCAACTTGCACATGGTGGGACTCATGGACTAGGCAAATAAGACAAAATAAATGAAATAATGTCTAAGTGGGTAAATACTATGGGTTTATTATTCTAACAAAAATTGGATGCATCATAACCATAAAGTGCTTTAAAATATACATGCCAATGGACATATGGAAAGTAGTATTGTAACAAAACTCACCAAATGCAACCATTTTATCCATGCTTTTTGCTTCCCACTAACATAGTTCCTCAAGTAGCCTTCTGTTATAGCGGATTTCACCACTCCAGGTGAATCACACTTTGTATGGCCTTCCCCTGTCCTGCTGTAGACTCCTTAGATCCCATGGACCACTTTTTTTCCTTTGATGTTTCCTTGATCATCCCTAAAAACACATGAAAAATGGTACACACGACTTTTAAACCTATAAGTGCGTATATACGCGGGTTTGACCACTAAAACCGCATACATCGGGATGTGTCCATAATCCAAATCCTTTTGGAGTTTTCCTTGACATGGATCCAACTCATTTGACTCTTGGCCTTCCCTATGCCTTGAGATCGCTCGGATTCAACCTTTCACTACCCCTTTGAAAAGCTATATAAGGAACCCCTTGGTACATTGAAGGCAGAAGAGAGAATTGAGAGCAAAGAAACTATAGTCCATTGTTGTCGAAACTTATGCTTGAGTCTACATCCCTTTGTCCCTTGGAGCACTTTTGTGTTCTTCCCAAGCTTTCCTTTTGCTTGTGAGCTTGCTATCGAGAGATGGAGGATTGAAGTGGTGGAGGCCCAAGTGGGGGATTCAGTTTCTCTGGTTCGCAGACATGCCATCAGAGGTTGTATCTTTTAATCTCTGATTTATATTAATAGAAATATCTTTTCCTGTCCAATAATGTGTGTTTGAATAAATATTTTATCCATGGGATTATGTCAAATGCTTATACATTATTGATTATATATGCTAGAATAGATCTAGCACCATGATATATAGAATGCTTGTATTGTTTACTTGTTGTTGAGGAAGTAATCTATCAAGTCAAGCTGAAGATTGGAAAGCTCAATGCGGATCTACTTCAACTGTCCAAAATAAGGTACGAGGTCTGATCCTTTAGTGTTAGACATTTAATTTCTATTGCATATTGGAAAGGATTGATTTCTGGAGTCAAGCTGTCTGTTGTGGTACCCCAAGCCATAGGAATTTCTCTCCGTAACACCTTCCAACCAATGATTCACCCTCTTTGTTTGGCCATCAGTTTGGGGATGATAGCTTGTGCTATGTGTTAAATTTGTCCCCACCATTTTGAGTTCTTTCCAAAATGCACTAAACAATATGTAATGTTTGTCACTAACAATTCTCTTAGGGAGCCCATGCAATATGAAAACTTCTTTAAAAAAGTGTTCAACCACTTGTGTAGCATTGAAAATGGTATTAAAATCAAAGAAAATATCAAATTTAGTGACTCTATCCACCACCACAAATATGCAATCCTTACCAAATACTTTGGGCAAACCAGTGATGAAGTCCATAGAAATGCTCTCCCATTTTTGTACTGGAATATACAAGGGATGTAAGAGACTAGCTGGATGAGTGTGCTCCACTTTATTTTTCTGATATGTGGGGAATTCATTAACATACTTTATAACATCAGTCGTCAACCCTTTCCATGATAATATCTCCCTCAACATTCGATATGTTTTGAAGAAACCGGGGTGACCTGCTAGAGGAGAGTCATGAGCTTTCTTTAAAGTTTCCTCATTCAATCTCGAATTAGGGACCAAATAGATTCTATATTTGTAGTATATGATTCCTTTCAAAACCTTATACCTATAATCTTGGTTATTCTCATCAAAAAGTTCACAAGAAAATTTATCCTTGGCATACTCTACCTCTAATGTGGCTTTCCAATTTTCTGCTACATCCATTAGAGAAATAGAAGGTCTACTAGATAAGGCATCATCTACCACATTATTTTTTCCCTTCACATATTCAATATCAAATTCAAATGCTTGAATATTAATCACCCACTTTATTCCATTCCTTTATATTCTTTTGAGTGAGGAAGTACCTCAAGCTGTTATGGTCAGTTTTGACCACAAATTTGTTTCCCACCAAGTATTGTCTGAACTTGGTCAAAGAATGCATGATAGATAGCATTTATTTATCATAAATGGAATAAATCTTCTCATGTGACTGTAGCTTTCTAATCTCAAAATATATTGGGTGTTTTCCTTGTTTTAGGACTACTCCAATGCCTTCCCCTAATGCATCACATTCCAAGACAAATGGTTTAGAAAAATAAGGCAAATCTAGAATAGGACAACTTCTCATTACCTCCTTCATTCTTTGGAAATATTTTTCATCCCTTTTAGTGCCATTGGAAAGCATATTTCTTTTTCAAATCAATGAGAGGTGAAGTGAGTTGGTAGAACCCATTCACAAACTTTCTATAGTAGGTGAAAATTCCAATGGATCCTCTTAATTCAGTGAGACTTTTGGGACGATGCCACTCTAAAATAGCTCTTATTATCTCCATATCCACCTTCACACCATATTGACAAATGATGTTTCCAACATATAAGAGCTGAAGTTTATTGTGGAAGATATTTTTCATGCATGATTGGAATGTGGCAGGTGCATTTGTCAAGCCAAAGGGCATGGAAACAAACTCAAAGTGACCATAATGGCATCTGAAAGCAGTCTTTGGTATGTCTTCTTCTGTCATTCGAATTTGGTGATAACCAGATCTAAGGTCAATCTTTGAGAATAACATGGCCCCATGGAGCTCATCCATGAGCTTTTCAATCCTTGTAATGGGGTATCTGTTCTTTATTGTCTTCCTGTGTAATGCTCTGAAATCAATGCACATTCTCAAGGTTCCATCTTTCTTCTTAACCATCACAAATGAATAAGAAAATGGGATACAACTAGGCCTTATGAGACCCACCTCCAAGAGTTCTTTAATGGCCTCTTCAATATCATCTCTAATCCTTTTGGCATGTCTATAAGGCTACATTTTGATAGGCTATGTTCATATATCTAACTCAAGTCTATGCTCCACCCCCCTATCTGGTGGTCTCCCTGGGGGAAGGCCTCCAAAAACCTTATCATACTTACTCAATAGTTGTTGTATCTCCTTATGATGCTTGGAAATATTAAGGTGAGGTTTAGGAGATGTAATTAAACATTCAACAGCCCATTCTATTTCCATGCCTCAAAATAGACCTCATGATGTGAGAAGACACCACTTGATTTGGGAAAGTGTGCATTCCCCTCAACAAGAAAGGTTTCCCTTCCAAATTTTTGAACCTTATTTCAGGGACTTGATAATTCAATGTATGATCCCCAAAACAATACAACCATTGTACTCCAAAAATCACATTAGTATCAGCCACATTCACTACATAAAAATTGTCAGTGATAGTATGATTTCCTAGAGTAATTTAAAGCTTTGGAATCCGTTTAGTGCAGTCCATAGAATTGTTAATTGGAATGATGATTGTGAAACCATCAAAAATTTTAGCTCAAAACTTTATCCTCTCCACCAGGGCTGCATCTATGAAGTTGTGAGTGGCTCCACCATCCACTAGAATTGTGACCTTTTGGCCTTGTATGTTTCCCTTGAGCCTCAAAGTGTGGAATCTACGTACACCTGAAAGTGTTGCAATTTTTCATGTATCAGGAGTGGGTTGTTATTCTTTTGTTGTTTCAAATTATAACATATATGCTTCAGGAGTTCCTACTTGCTTCAGTTGCGCTAGTTTTTTGAAAGGAAGTTCATGGTGTTTCCTCTCAAATATTTCCACCAATGCATTGGAGAAATCCTCATAAGAAAAAAATATGATCATGTCCCAAGGTTCTAATACCATGGAACCACCAATCACTATCTTCCCCTTCAAGATGCAGAATGGCCATCTTCAATGCATCTACTTCAACCATAGGATTTAACTGAAAATATACACTTAATTTTTGCAACCAAGCACTAGCATACATTTGTGAGGAACCGTCAAAGGAAGGAATGATTACTTTTACAATGGTGTAATTTAATTCTTGATTAATAGGAGATGTCCTATTCCCAATTCCTCCTTGCTTGAATTGCATAGAAGCTCTAATGTACTGATCAAAATGGAGGACTTTCTTACACTCATCACCTAATTGATGCCACTCATTTGCTGCTTCTTTAACATCATAGTTGGTGTAGGGAACTTCTTTGGACTCTAAGAACTTAGGTATTGCAGGTCCATTATGATTTATGAACTCATGTGGCACGTTATGAGATCCAGTCTTCAAACAAATGGCTTCCCCATGGGTCTTCCTATTTTCATGGGGTGAACTTCTACCACTCCCGAATGTGGACTTCCCCATAAGTTGGCTAGAAAAAAATTCTAACCCTTGCATAAAATGTTTGAGCACGCATTCCATAGCTTCCTTAATGATTTTTTAAAGCTCTTCATGGTTTTATTTTTCATCCATATTTCCCAGATCTAGTTTTGCCTTAATCTTCTTGTAAAAAGAACTGACTTCTCCACTTTCTTCCCTTTCACTGTTAAGGTCTCCACTCTCAGTTTCTAATGGAGGAAAGTCAGAGTCAGGAAACATGAATTGATATATCTATAAGGTTCAAATATCAGTATCTGATTCCACTTGTAATGTCCCAATTCAAAAATTCCCAACGAAGGCAGAATTTTGGAAAATTTGTCTTGACTAGTTTTGACCAAGGGGGATTCGAATGGCTCAAGAGAGCCTCGAATTTGGTAGGGACTGATGTGGGGAGTATTAGGAATATTAAAGTGACTCTCTGATAGTTTTATTTCATGTCATATATATATATGAAAATAAAATTGGGAATGATGGAAAAAAGGGCAGAATTACTAGCAATTTATGATGCAATTCCCCCTAGGGTATGGGCAGAAATGGCTCTCCAAATCCTATTAGAACCTCCCAAATTTAAGAAACAAGTATGAGGAATGTAATTATATTTAATTTCATTTCATTTTTTGTGGTGAATCATTCTTGAACTGAGTTTTAAATATTCATATATGAATTCACAATTTCAGTGATATTTGCTTAAGGGAAATGGCACATAAAAGCTCAACTTTGGCTCATAAATGGTGCATATAATGGTTCATAACAAATAAATATGAATATATATAATTAAAATCATTTAAATATCTCACTAACATCAAATTAAACTTATCCAAGTCGCAATACATCAGATACACAATCTCCATCAAAAGGGAAAATCATCACATGGAAACTAGTCACAATAAAGCTTGGAAATGTGGACATTTGCACATGTATTTCTTATTATTTATACTTACAGAGGATATTAGAGACATATTAAAGATCCATGAATCATTCACCCATTCTTTTTCATCAACTGAACTCAATGGGGCGCAACCACCATTCACACAAGTGTGCCTTCATGGAAAAACTTGAAAATCTAGAAGTAGAAATTGAGAGAATGGTAGGAAAGATGGATCATGAACAGAAGCAGAATACTATATGAAATAAAATACTCTCTGAAGATCTATATGATAGGTCTTAATGGCCTCTCCCATGTCCAACTTGGATGAGAATATCACTCTCTCGAAATTGGCTCACTAGCAGGGTAAGTGTGCACTCACCGTGTAAAGGATAAGCAATTGCTCTCCAAATGGCAAAGGAAAATTCACAAATGATAAAAATACATTTACATTCCTCATGAGATATTTTTATAACCCTCATAAGTCCCTTCAAGGTATATTTTATTCCCATAGGATTCCTCTACCTCATCCTTGATTTTGAGTAACCTCCATGCCACTTGTCCTTCTCCTCAACCCTTCATCTTCCACCAAATTAGAATGGTTTACTAATATTTTTAGCTCTGTCATGTCATATTTGTCATATTTCTGCAATCAGGTCTGCAATCAGGTCTGAATTTCCATATAATCTTCCATCGTTGTTGTCATAAAGCGCAGGGAATCTAGCTCCACATGGAACCTAGTTTCTTCCTAGACTCTTTCTCTTATATGAGGAGTTACTCCTACTCACCCATTCAAATCCTTGGGTTCATGATATGTCATTTGATGCCTATTCACCTTCCAATAACATTCCATCACTCATAGTTTAGAATTTTGGGTTAAGTCATGACATGCGTAAGGAAGCATCTAGCCACCCAAGGCCCCCATGGACCTCCAAATGTCCTTATTTATTATTTGTATGACCCCATTTAATGTGTAAATGATAAAATAAGGTTATCTTGGGTCCCATAGCTCCCTTATTGAAATATTTAATGCCTCCTCCCCAAATTATGGAAATAGTAGGTGGGTGAAACATTGTCAACTAGTAGACCTATTGGAATGGGGACATGACATTTTGGGTGACCATTGCCTGTTGATTTCCTCGGTGAAGGTATCCCCATGTGTGTTGGTTGGAAATTGGTTTTCTTGGTATGGAAGAATGAACTATTGTGTTTGCAGTGGTGGAAGGTGGCCCTTCCATGGGCTACCCTAGAGCAACATTATGCCCGTGAATTGAACTAGTTCTCATGGTCATGGGAACAACTGGTCCTAGGCATTGTCCCCTAGTGATAGGATTAACATGATAACTAGGGATAGAAGGGATAATTTGAGCTGATAGGGAATAGATAGAAGGCTGGCCAGGATCATAGGAAACCACACTTTGAACTGGTATTCCAATTATTGTAGCATCACTAGGATGAACAAGGGCATGGTGGTTTTTAGGAGTAGCTCTTTTCGAATGGCTTGGAAAATGAGAATCACTTCTCCTTCTTATGTTTCTCCCCTCATGCGTAATTGGACACCATCTCACTGATGGATCTAAAATACTCATCATTAGATAACAAAAACCTTGAACTAGGTGGGGGGTAGCATCAATTAAAGTAGTGGTGGCATATTCAGAAATAGTCCATCCCAAGGAAGTATCCCAAAATGGAGTATTTGGACGAAATTGTGTTGCCACTAGATCATCTGAGTGTGGGGAAAGCACCCAATGCTGTGCACCAAAATGGCCTTCTGTAGGAAAGTGAAAAGTTAAATAATGTGAAGGGGGTAATTGTACCAATACTGGGGTAGAGGTAGGTGGATTCATGGTATAAGAATACTCTTTTCTTGAATCAACAATAGGAACACCTTCCATAGAAGGATCAATAGTGGCGGTTTGATCCATGTTCACCCCTTGTCTTTTTTCCATGGTAGGAGGAAAATCAGGTGGTAAACCCTACAATCTACGAGATCTCTTCACAGGTGGTTCAACAAGAATGATGGCTAAACACTTCTACTCTAAATATTCACTACTAAAAAATGAACATGCAAACAATTCTATGCAAGCTAAGGTCACAAGCAAACTTAAGTGATACGAAGGGTTGGAACAAGCCAAAAACTAACTACGATTGTCAAGTTGTAGGAACTCGCGATATACCACAAGGTCCAACAGTAAAATGTGACAAGGAGGATTGGGATTGTACCCTTTCCTGAATACCCGACTACCTAGATGACACGTACGTAGTAGCTCCCCGAGTTTTCTTCTCATAGTGTTTCTCCAAAAGGACGACCAAAAGGATTTTCTCAGTTGGTATTGGTTCCTCTAACGGTCTCCCTATATACACAAGGTATGTTGGGGATCAAGTTCATGTTAGTGTTGTCTGATTCATAATAGTTCGAAGGGTGCCTTCTAATATACTATCGAGTACGTGAAGAACTTTTTGATATACCTCGTACGTGAAAAGTCGTTCGATATACCGATTGGTACATGGAAGAACCACACGATCATTGGGACGCAGTGCAGGAAAAGAAATGATGGCTCCTATGTTTAAAGACGTTGGAACATGTCTTCTAACCTACCACTTAAATTACTAAGAATTTTAACCTAGGATACCGTTCAATTTTATCTTGATGGTTAGTGAATGTTTGTGGAATATGAAGTAAATTGCAAGATTCAAATTATCTAAATTCTCATGCAACTTTCCTTTTGATGCAATATACCTAGAGAGAGGGAGAGGTTTTTTTTCAAAACATGAAAAATACAACCATGTGATCCAAACAACTCGCTTCCTCAAACTTCAAGTACTCTCAGAGAAGCAAAACTCTAAGCCTATGTTTTAAAATCTCTTCTATTGCAAAAGGAAAAGGCTTCGTAATGCATAAATGTCTATTTTCTCTAATCAATCTTCAAAAAAGACAATTATAATTATTTAGAAAAACCAAAAGCGAGAAAACCATCTTTTTCTTTATTTTTTGATACGATTTCAAATAAAGAGATACAAAAAATCACACTAAAAAAGCAGAGAAGTCGTACCCTTTTTATTTTCCACAGATCTGTAAATAGATCCTAAAGAACTAGTCATACAAACTATATTCCCAAAATACGATTTTCACATGAAACTTATTCAATTTCAAATATCCTATTAAGACAAATTCTTAATATCGAACATTAAAAAGTACATCCAGGCTAAAACACACAACAAGACTTGTCAATGAGCAGGGGAGAAAATTGACCAAACCGAAAAAGACGCAAATATTTTGAAAGAAAGAGCTCTAGAGCTAGAGAAAGCCTACCTTGGAGCACCTTGTAAGGTAGAAACACAGCGTTGTATAGTGATTGGTGCACTATGCCTCTCTGTAGAAGGCATCAATGGTGCTTTCTGACTCTCGGAAGAAGGTGTCGGCAACGCTAGTTGATAATGGGCAATAGGCTTCAGCAAGGGCTCAGTTTTCTGTCAAGCACACCCAAGAGTTTCAATGGATATAGAAAAAAAAAGAGCCAGATAACCTTCAGGATAACCCAATGTGAATCAAATTGGAATTATGGTAAGTAAAAACATGAACTAGAGAATGAAAATGAGGGTGAGGTAAGGTGGATTACTCACCTCAGATCTTTAAATGAGTAAGCAATTTTTTTATAAGCCAATAATAAAAAAATGACATAAACATTTCACAGATATTATTGTTTGTCCCCATTATGGTCATCAATTTTGTTACCGGGAATATTTCAATCAATGCAAACACAGTTTGTTCCCCTAGCCTGCATGGGGCAGATCTAGAACAAAAAACCATAGCGATGCATCTTTCTCCTGGATATTTGAATTACTTGAATGTTTAAGCTTTCCTTACTTCAATAATCATAGGTTGTCCTTGCCTTAGGGATCCTTTGTGATCAAACATACACGAAAAGAGTATAAAGAACAAGACCAAATAGCGAAAACAACAAGACAATCCAAATATCTATACTGATAGTCAAGGAAAAAAGTAATAAACAATTGATATTAACATGAATCATTTATGGGAAAGAAGAACATGTTTGTATTGATAATATAAAGAGTAAGAAGCTACAACCGAAGCCTTGACGTTGAAGCTTCAATCTCACAATACTTTCGACATCACTCTTACACACACTCTACAAGATTTGCAAGCCTCACTCACAATGACACTCTCTTTCCTTCTACACCAACTATGGTTCCAGTAGCATGAAGATGCTCTCTTGGTATTATTTCCCCTTCACACATGAGAGGAAGCTTCTATAAATAGGCTAAGGGAAGCCCAAAGGGGTTGAGATATTTTGGGAGGAAGGTAGGGAATAATTCCTAGGCACTAGGAGATTGAGTTCCACCTAATACAAGCAGTTGGGATCATCTTCCATGAGGACTTTTGTTTAGAAGGTACTCGAAATCTCTTGTTTTTCCTTTTTGACAATGCTGACACTCTTTGCATATGGGAACATAGTTCCAACACTCTTTTCCTTGAGGTAAAAGGTGTCACCAACACACTATGTCAATAGTATGAAGGATTCAGGTAGGTCTAACACCCTTTGTCAAGAGAAAAGGTGCGTCAGACATCTTAGGATTGGGTAAAAAGTTCTCCAAAAGATGTTCTAGTCATGCCACTTTAGGGGATGGAGCATAGCTACCAATTTCAGGTGTGACATGTGAAGTTTCTATTTTGATGAGGATTTAATAATATGAAAACATCATACATGACTCATACATGTTATTTTCCTCAAGGATGGTGCACCATTGGATTAGGTTTAGGGTTTAGCAAGTGGGAACTTGCTCAACATGTGATGGACTTGTTCAACAAGTCACCCAAGGTCTACTTAAGGAAAATTCCAACACCATTATTTATTTTGGTTTGTTATTGTTTCTATTTTATGTGAATCTAGGCTTCAATACTGAGTGATGAACCTCATCTCCCTTGGGTGATGCACCCCAAGTCTCCCTTCCTCCTCTCTCTTCTCCCATTCTCCATTACAAATCACACAGAAGCTAAGGAGAAGCCACCTAGAGTTTGATTCGAGATATTATAGAAGATTAAAGCCATTAATTAAAGTGTATCAGGTGTATTTATCATATCCATAAGTTTCCACTTGTTGGGGTTTTAAATCTCCAAGCCTCTCTTTGATTTTTCTTCTAAAATGCACTGTATTAATGCATATTATTAAAAAAAGATATATAGATTATTTATTAGCGTTATTTTTACATCCATGGATGTAAACAGATGTTATAATCATGCTCTGTAATTTTTATAACAATCTAAGTCTATATGACTGAGTTTTCTTTCTTTTACCCAACCTAGTCTAGATTTGCACTTAGAATTGACTAGTTTCACCATAAATTGCATAATTCGATATTTGGGAAACCAAATATACTCATTATTGTTCTGATGTGTTCTTAACATGTATATATAAGCCTCCAATGTCTGAAATAGAGAATTCATATCCTCCCTAACTTGTTTGGGAAAGTCTGAAGATGAAGCTAGTGAGTTGTCCTAAGAGCTAGTTTCACCTTTGCAACTTGTAGAAGCACCTTTTCTTGCCTCTGATTTTAAAAAAACTGAAAATTTTGATATATAACTTCATGAAATATATCTAAAATTATCCTAATACTTTCTCAGCCATTTATTTCTTGGAGACTGTTAGTAATGTTTTTCGTTTGCACCGGTTGGGACACCCAGAAGCGTGGGAGTAGACTTCAGCTGATATTATTTCTAAACCTAAAAGGACCCAACATATAGGTGCTTAGGAAAATGAACAAAAAGTTTCTTACCCTGCCTTATTGATCCCACATTTGAATCTCAATCACCCTCTTCTCAACTTGTTAAACTGACAATCTATCAACTAGTAATTTCAACTTTGTTCTTAAAATTTGGTTGCATCAGATGTAAGAGTTAGTATTCTTATCTGATAAAAGGTCAGGGATATTACACATTTGATGTGAAAATAGAGAGAAGAAGAGGAGCATGTAAATCTTGTAGTAGATTGAGGACAAAGAAAATGACAAGAAGCAAAAGAAAAACTTGCAACCAAGGTTTAACAAATTGCGGAGTCTACAAACAATTGTGTCTTAGACTAATTTTTAGACCAAGATGAGATTCATATCAATATGCATTTGGTGAAAAGAGTTGCAACCTTCATAATTTGTATTGGTAATTAGATCCAAATTCATGGATGCATCCTACACAAGTTTTGAATTAATAAAGTGTGTGAGTTGTTATTGTTTCCATTTTAAATTGCATGTGTAATGGTAGTGAGATCTCATTGAGTCATGGATGTATCTTTCACAAGTTTTGAATTAATAAATTTCATTGGGTGATGGATGTATCCTTTATAATTTTTGACAATTAATAAATTGCATTGAGTCATGGATGTATTGTTCACAAGTTTTGAAGTAATAAATTGCATTGAGTGATGGATGTATCCTTTATAAGTCTTGAATTAATAAATTGTGTGAGGTGTTATTGTTTCCCTTTTTAATTGCATATATTTTGTTGTGTTATATAAGTTTTATACACTTTAATATGACATTTGGATAAACAATGCACTTTCTATTTTTAATTATATATATAATAAAATTAATAAGAAATTAATATAATAAATGGTTTTATGAAAAATAATAATTAATTTGGTAACTTTAAAAATGATTTCATAACTAGCAGGTAAGTTCAACACCTAGCAGGTAAGTCCAACACCTAGCAGACACATACCCTAAAGCTCCCTAGTAGACACCCACCCATCAAGCTCATGGTGAAACCAACACTCACCAAATATGAGACCCAATTGGCTTATAGTGAAACCGAGGCTGAAAGAAGAAAAGCACGTCCCATAAAGATGGGTGGCCCATGTGAGCAATATAAGTGATGCAGGAGCATCTGCTCACTGAAATTATTTAAATTGTAATTTAGACCTTATGGCCTTTACCATCACCAAAGATGGGGTTTCTTTGTATAATATTTGTATAAATTGTTAAAATTTGTAGATTGGGGTGTAGAAGGTTCTAAACATAATGAGTTAGAGTGAATAAGTTGACTTTTTAAAGAGACGACTCAAGAGATTTGAGAACTAAGCTGCTGGAATATAGCAGTCAATTCACGACTCATTAATTTTGGATAAGATAGGAGTTTATTTTTATAAACAATTGCATAGATATATGAGGTTAGCTGTAGAATTGTAGGGTGTTGTTATGAGAGCTGGAAGTAGTTTGCTATGCATAAAAATGTAAGCCTAAGGGAAGAAGAAGGTTCAAGCTTCCATAGTTGTAGAGATTTTGGTCCAGATAGTCCAAAATGGAAATTTGGTCGAACAGAGGAGTAGGGTAGATTATGCATGTACAGTTTTAATCAATGAATATTTTATGGTGCATATAATGGTGTCTAAATCATCCGTGTGATGTATGTATGAAGTTCTTTCTTTGTGAATTTAGAACTTGCATAGTTCTGGGTATCTGTGTGAATCCTGAACTAGAATTGATATTTTAATATGTTATAAGGAGTTGAATTTATATCTTATAGATGCATAAGATGAGTTGAGTTTGCGCGAAGAGGAAACTGAAGTGTTTCATAGTTCAAAGAATGGTTCTATAATCATCGTGCGATCGTGAGAGAAGAGAACCTGTGAATGAGGTTTTGAGTTCATTAATGGGAATGAGACTAGGTGAGGATTGCAGAGGTCGAATGCTCATTGATAAAGGCAAAGTCAAGTTGAAAGTTTAACAGGTGGAAGATTGATAAATTGCAAAAGAGATCAGACGGTTGAGGTTTATTCGGGCATATAAAGCCTAATCAAATCAACATTAGAGATCAATTCTTTTTGGGTGTTTGTTACCCTAAGAAGTGATGGCCCAGATCATTTCAATGGGTGTGGCTTGTATGAGATCGACGGTGGAGATCGCATCACTATGGGAGTTTCAAATGAGTTAAATCTCCTACGGTGGAGCAATGTGATCATCTAAGACCATTCATAAGATCCTCGAGTAAGGGACAGGAGGGAGGACTGTCACCAATAAGGAAGATTGGTGATAGAAGGTGAGCCTTATTTACTGGATAGACTCATCTTTAAGAGGAGTTTGTCAGATGTCAGGTCATCCATAGCATGAATTGAGGTTTGGGTTCTTTTCTGGTGTACGCTCCCCTCTCAATTTCCGGCAATCAATCTAGCCAGTAACTTCAACCAGTCGTACTTCCAGTGGTGCATCATTATTATCGATGAGATGGAAAAGTGGTATTCTTCAAATTTGAATTTTAAAAAACTCAATTCCTACACTGGTTCTCATTCTGTGTTTTCTTTCCCTACTGCCAAAAGCACCTGTTGCCTTCATACCTGCAATAATCCTGTATACGGTGTTGCTCTATCCAGGAGCTGATTTTAATATTTTGTTCCCACCTGATCGCTGATAAACCCTGAAGGAAATATTCAAAGATGTTCAAGGCCACTAGCACACATTTACACAATGCTTACATTTTTTTCTATCGAAGATTCTCAACATCAAGAAACAATCTTGTTTGATGTTTGAATATCTTAGGCGGATAGGACATTAAGGACATTAGGAATCCATGTGAGAATTCTCTTGCCAGCATTCACTGAAGTATATAACTGAATCTTTTGGTTTCTATATAGAGTCCATTTCTATTTTGGGTTTCTCTTTATATTTGATGTTTTTACTTGGATTCATATTCACTCAACCTGGTCAGTGACATGGGACCTCTACAAGATTTCTGATATCTGAAAATCCCAACAATTTCTTATCCAAAACCTTTCCCTTCGCTTTCCAAAAGTCTATGAATGGTCCCAATATAGTATCCGTTTTCTACATGTTTCGTGTGGTTCACAACTCGGTTCAGCCATGCTTTGAATTCCTCCAACGAAGTCGATTTATCTTTCTCTATAAACGATGTTGAAGTTATAGGGATCATAGGATTCTCTATTCTAGTAAATTGACCATATAAACCAGGTTCTGTCTGCACTGTGCTATCTCCCATTTCACCTAATGGAAGATTGCATGTAGTATCCAATCCACCACTGAGGGAGGAATCGAGGCTGAATAAAGTTTCTCGACTGCACTTGAAAATGGATGCTCGTGAGCATCCACCAACTCAGGCAACCCAAAAATAAATGTCTAATTTGCAAACAATGCAGTCTAATCTGCCAGCCATGTCCGATCAACTTCTATTGGATTTGGTGTGATTCTATTTGTAGTTTGGAAACCAAATCTCTGTAATTTGTAAACCAAATCCCCTCCACCTGGATCCTTCGTACAACTCTTCTCGAGGGACATTTAATTGACTGCTAGTAGATTCTATGCAAGGCATTCGTTTGACGTCTTGAAATAATGGATTTCATTTCACTCCTCATTTTCTTACCCTCATCGCTGTTCCATTGCTGAGGTTTCCAATTCTATACCCTAGATATACCCTCTGCTACTTTGTGACTGCTCTGAGGGGTTTGAATGAGGGATTTTGAGCTCACTCAACAAAAACTTGGACAACTCTCAGGTTGACACTTTCCCAGGTAAAATTCTCACCTTATTGTATTACAAACAGTATTGTATTACAAACAGTGGTTTATAACTGAAAGTGAAAATGGTACAAACTCATATTACTTTCACCACCCTTTCTATGAAGATATGGACAATCAATGAATTTTGAAGAATTATTTATATTAGAATGTCAATGTCACTTTGAGATTTTGGATATACAGATTTGGTAAAATTTATACAGTCTCTGAGCCAAAATAAGTGATGTTAGATGAATTATTTATATTAGAATATCACTTTCGACTTTGGCTCTGCAGATCTTGTAAATTTTATAGTCTCTAGCTCATTTGAGGGCTTGTCCAAGGAGAACTGATCGAACATGTAGCTCTTTTTATGAGGGCTTGTCCAAGGAGAACTGATTGGACATGTAGCTCCTTTTATGGAGTGGCTCATTTGAGGGATTGTCCAAGGATAATTGATCTGACCTGTAGCTCCTTTTATAGATTGCCAAAATATATAAATTTGAAAGCAACATCCTTGAATGCTAATATTGCAGGCTCTTTACCTTAACTAACCTTTTTTGAATTGATAACCCAAGACTTGGTTGCAGAAATTCTCGCTCTCTGGATATTTTGTTTGATGGATCTTTCACTGGAATCTAAACTGAGTAGACATGTAGCTCCTTTTTTGGATAGGTAAAGCTTTTTAGATAGGTAAATCCTTTCATATGGCTGGATTTGCAGACAGCTATTCCAACAGCGTTTCTCTAGGCTCTATATATATTAGATTTTTATTTATATGATAATTCAAGGTTATAATAGAATCCTATGATTTATTTGGCTGAAATTACTATACAGGGATGTAGGAAAAACGATATGAGCTATGGCTATTTTGGAAATTGGGGACATATTAAAAAATGTAAATGAAATATAAATATGACATTTTTTTACAAAGAATTATGGTCCAGTGTTGTCTGAATTATGAATTTTTTTTATAACAAATTAGTTCTATTTAAACCCTAACCTGCATGAGTTAAAGTTTATTTGGCTTATGGATACCCATGAACAATTGTAAGGGCGTAATGTTGCCTACTATATGTTGTGTGTCGGCCCTCTATTGCATCTGTTGTTTAAACTGGCGTTGGGATCTTGTACATTAAACATCACAAATTTCTTCTTGTAATTAGTGAATGAATTTTTAATTTAATTTATAGTTCTTATAAATATTTACATTATAATAATGGTAAACATTATAATGGCTGAGAATGTTTTTTTAATTGTTATAAAGTAGTATTTTGTATGATAAACATTAATTTATGTGTAGTTTTTTAATATTTTATTTATTTATTTTTAATAATAGTTATAATTATTTTTTATAATTATAATTATAATTATTTATATTAATTACATGTTTTATTATTGTTAAAATAAGTGTTAAAATGTATATAAATAAAGAATTTATTATTTTATTGTACACTAAAAAATTATGGATGTTTTTGGGAATATTGAATTATACAAATTTAATTGGATTTAATGTTATATATGTATATGTGTATATATATATATTAGGAGAATTATGTCACTAGAGAATAGATTTGGTGGTTGGGAGGTTGTGTTGTCATCTTTTCCATCTAGGTTCATTGTTTTCCCTAGTTGTTGTTGCACCTTGATTTTCTGTGAAAATAGATCTTTGTGATGCGATAGACATCTTTTCACTTTAATCTTAACTATGTGATATCTCAACAAGTTCAATAGAATACAATCTCCAACTTCCAATCACTACCCAACCAAATCACACTCAACCACATTTAGTTAATTAGCACAATGCAAGAAAGTAACAATGTACTCCAAAGAAATCACAATACTCCAAAGTAACGTGGCTAACTTTGGGTGCCTAAACCTTGTTAAGGTGAATAATATATAATGTTGTCCACCACAAAACTACATCTACAAAAAATCGCATTGAAAGAAAAATAAATATCAACACACAACAAGTCAATGTAACACAATGTATGAAAAAATCAAATCATAATACTTTATTTATTTATTAAAATTACAGATGATCCAATTACAATATAAAAAAATTGATGAATTTTGAAGTCATGAAATCAATTATGGTTTTGCACTCCTTATTGATCAAACAAAATGATTTCATTTCAATTCTCAACAATTGTAAACAAAATACAAAAAAAAGAACAATGTTAGAATCCACCTTTTCAAATAAACTCTTGTTATAGAAATCATAGCTAAATACCTCCAACAATTATAAACATAGTATAAAAAGGATTGATCTTATATCAAAACCAAAATGGAATTTTAAAATGTTTTTGAAAGTTATGATCGGGCCTACATACAAGCATCAATTCCCACACTCAGCTCCCCACACAAAATCCCCCTAACTCTGTCCTAAAAGTAAACAAGGATTTAAAAGTCGCACTTGTCACCACTTAAGGTTTACTAACTAGTTGAAGTCAACATTAGGCTCCTAATTCCACTTAATATCTTTAAAAGTAATCTAAATATTATGCTATATTGAATATTGAAAAATGACAATTTGACAATATTTTATAACCAAATTCTAGAAAAAATGGTCCAAAAAATAAAAATAAATAAAAACATAGAATGTTTAGACAACTTGATATAATCATTGACTCAAACCCATGTAACTTGCTAATATATAAAGTTAGTAAAAATCTCAGTAGCATACTATTCATGAATCCACAAGTCACTTTGTTATTTGTTGCAGTGTTCATGCCATGTTTTTCACCTATCTACCCATTAACTTTAATTTGATGACCATAGATAGTCCACTCTTAAACTTGTTTATTAACATAGGCTAGGTCATTGCTAATCCACTTAACTTTATTTTATGTTCTCTTCACATTCCTTTTCAATGTATCATTCCCAATGGTTTATTTTCATCAAAGGTATAACCCATGTCATCAACTATCAAACAAATTCTACAAAA
>LPNX010119586.1:244395-255761 GCA_001517045.1 Pseudotsuga menziesii
ATCACAGGTAAGTTTATCATGCCCATAATCTAGTATCCATATGAAGATGATTCCTTGAAAGAGAGTACATTTGAAGTAAACAATACGATAAAGGATGAACTTTGATGTTTTTGTATAGTTGTGGATGGAAATTGAATTTGACACATTTGCAGATATTCATGTTGGGGACAACATAAGTAATGAATACATTCGAGAACCATTTGTAGAGTAAATGATATCCTTTTTGTGTGATGAACCATTGTTAAATAGTTCATGTAGTTATGCAATAAATTTTTAAGGAAGACCATTTGGTCTATTGATTTTTGTTCAAGAAAAATATTGAATAAAAGTTAATAGAAAAGGGATTTTTTATGGTAAAGAACAACACTGATGTTGAGTTAATTTCATCTGTTGCAGTAAATCCATTTTTGTTTTGACAAAATGCAAAATAGAAGGTAAACCAAATCTTGTATTTGTGAAGTTGATGTAGATAAAACATAGATTGAACATTAAACATTGATGACTAAATTTTTGAGGGGGATGGGGAAGTAGTAAGCATTCTTTAACTTCAACTATAGCAAAGCTAATAAAACTTTAAAAGTTTGATGACATGATGAATACTAAGGAAATCTTATAGAATATTAGAAAGGTACTATGCAAATGAATGAAACTAACCAATAATGAATAATTCTCTATGGAAGAAGAGACAAAGTAAACATTCAAATAGAACCCTTTGAGGAAGATGCTAAATGTTTCTAACCATGTGTATATGGAGTATCCAAGAACTCAAATCAATCCTACATTATTTTGAGTTGTGAAGTGTAGGTAGATTAGAATTGTATTCTTACAATTCAATATAAATGTAAGAAGGCTTTGGGGATGACTTTGTGATTGAGAAGCAATAGCATGACAACATAGTTAAAGGTGTTCACTTTTCACGTCATGTTTATTACATGGACGACCATAGTTAAAGGTGTTCACTTTTCATTAGGAATATATTGTCAAATATTTTCCTACATTTCAAAAATCCCCCTTGAATTTTTGAACTAAGTGAATCTGGTAATAAAAGAATAATATTGTGAACCAATATTTTGGCCATAATTGTGTAATATGTGTTACATAAGGACATAAGAAAAAACCTACGAAATTAAGTTGGATTGAATTTAATAGATATCAATGCCAAAAATGATGGTTTTACACATCCTCCTAGTATTTATTTCCATCTTGTACTTTTTATCATTAAGCATCATCCATGAATTATTATATTCCAAAATTCCCTATGACCAATCTATCCTTGGCACCTTATCTAAACAAAGCTCCTAGACTGTTCAAATTACCTCCTCTTCTATAAGACTTGTTAAATCTCAATTATTTATCTCTTACATCAAGTTGGAATGCTTTTAAGCATGTCCTAAACGACCTCTTCCAAGGATTTGAGAATCAAGAATCCTTTAAAAGGGCATGAATCTCTACATAATTATTTGTTATTTTCCTATTCACCTAGGAAAACTTAATTTCTAGATTTACTCTAACGTCAAAGATGACTCCCCCCACTTCTTCCACCTCATGATCAAATGATTGTTACACAATGAACCCATGAGATTTTGCTCGTAATAAGGAAGGATGACTCCCTTAGTGTCAAGTATTGGGTGTAAAGGATAAAGGTGGAAGTGTTCCTTCTAAATAGAAGTCATTCATGCTAGGCATAGTGACAAGATGGAAAGTTGAGCATATTATTAGGCATTGGCACAATGATGAATACATGATGGATTATATTTTTTTTCACAAACATATACAAGGTATTTTGGTTTCTACTCCCCTTTTCTACCATTTTTCCATTATTATTTTGTAATAAGAGTCTAGGAAATTTTGCTTTCTAGTGGCCTTATTTACTAATCCAATGTTATTGTTCTATACTAATAGTAATTGATGAATGTCTAATTTCTAAATGCCTTAATTTCCAAGGTGGCATTATTCTTCTTTAGTATGAATTCATGAAATGGTTTTTTCAGTGTTCTTGTTATAGAGAAAACTTCCTATGGCTTGGGGTGTACCACAACAGATAGAGTGGCCGCATAAATAAATCCCTTCCCAATATGCAAGAGAAATAAAACATCTAACACTAAAGGATCTCGAAACATACCTTATTCCAGATGGTTGATGTAGATCCTCGTTGAGCTTTTCCAATCCTGGTTGTGTTAACAATTTGCTCTCTCAACAAAAGAAAACAAGACAAGCATGCTATATCATGGTGTTAGACCTACTCTAGCATATATAATCAATAATGTATAAGCAATTAAAAGCATCCATGGATTCAATATTCATTTAAATGCATATCATTGGACAAGAAAATATATTTCTATTAATATAAATCAGAGATTACATGAATGACAACCTCTGTCGGCACGTCTACGAACCAAAGAAACTGAGTCCTCCACCTGGGCCTCCACCACCTCAATCCTCCATCTCTCGATAGCAAGATCACAAGAAAAGGAAAGCTTGGGAAGAACACCAAGTGCTCCAAGAGACAAAGGAATGTAGACTCAAGTATAAGCAAGCTACGACAACAATGGACTATAGTTTTCTTGCTCTTCAATTCTCCTCCTTCAATGTATCCAAAGGGTTCCTTATATAGTGCTTTAATGGGGTAATGGAAGGTCAAATCTGAGCGATCTCAAGGCATATGGAAGGTGAGGATACAAGTGAATCAGATCCACATCAAGGAAAACTCCAAAAATATTTGTCCTTTTGTACACATCCCGATGTATGTGGTTTTAAGGGTTATATCCGCGTGTATACACGAGAAAGGGTTTAAAAGTCGCATATAGCAAATAATGAGTGTTTTTAGGGATGATTTTGGAAACATCAAAGGTAAAAAAATGGTCCATGGGGTCCAAAGAGTCTACAGAGGGATAGGGAAGGCCATATATATGTGATCTACCATGTGTGGTAAAATCAGCTATAACATATGCCCCCTAATGTGTGAGGTCATAGGGGTAATACGGTGGTCGAAATACATTATAATTCCATCCCAAAAGTGGAGTGATGAAGAACCAGGTGGAAGAACCAGCCAGCCAACAATATAATACAATAATCAAACTCTGGACATGACTGCAAATACATATAGCAGTCCCGGATACATAAGAGTACAATGGCCATGAATAGGCATGATATACAAACTGTGACATGTGTGGTCATTTCCATGTACAATATACAATAGATCAGAATCTCCATGATGAAGATATACAAAGGACCAAGATCTCCATGAAAGCTGAAGATATACCATGGATCAAGATCTACATAATGGCTGAAGATATCTTACATACACTGGAATCAATTTATGAGAGCTGAAATCTCATGAACACTGGCATGATCAAGGAGCTAGCATATAAGAAATGCCACCAATCTGGAAAGTTTTCTACACAATCCATTATAAGTACATGTACTACTATGTGAATAAAGGTGTCGAGGTCGAACATAGTAGTCCATCGTCTGATTACCGTTCATTCATGTATACCGTTAACAGACAGGAGATCACCCACTGATAATGAAAATGGGAATCAAGGTACTAGAGTGCAATCTAACAAGTGTGAATAAATGTGCTAAGGTCAAACACTTGAAAGAATCCATCGATCAGGGGACATTGACGTATTCCCAAAACTGTCGATGATGAGAGAAGATACCACTGATGACTGTAAGTCTCAAGGCACTCAAATGACTCTAAACTCCTATCCCAGAATAAATGATCTGAAGTCAATGGGATGGAATCTGCTGGAAGGAGGGAATTAAGGCATCCCCCATCAGCCAACACAAGGTACTCAGCAAAGCTATATAATGTGGAAGGACTCTATCATAATGTGCTCGAACTAGTACCAGTACTGGGAATGGCCGACATGCAAAGTCAAGAAAACTAAGGAATGACCGATTTAGGCTTCAATTTCCTTTGAACAAGAGAATAAAGGAGAATGGTGACTAAATGTAGGCAGCATCAACTCAATATACAAAACTAGGACATCTCTGCGACACAGGAGGCATCGACAGAGGCTCCATGGGGACTGGAAGCTTAATTAGTCAGTGGAGATAAACTTAGAGAAACGAGTACAACTCCTAAACTCAAACTATTAACCCAACAAACAGATGTGATATACAGTGCTTTGTTCGAAGGAGACACGACTCAACTACTGCCAAAGATAACATCTTTTCCTGTTCGACTTTTTGGTTTTTTAATTTTTTTGGACTTTTTCAGATATTTTGAAAATCTTGACAAATAATAAAAGTGCTTTATAGTTACAAATATAGGAGGAGACGAGTATCAAGGAGCAAACAAACTAGTTCCAAGAAATGGAACATACCTATGCTCAATGCACACGGTTCCACCAACACTGCGCACGGTTCCACAAACAATGTTTATGAATCCATTAAGTTTGTTGGGTTCTTTGATTTGCCAGTACGACGATTTATGGGTTCTTTGATTTGCTAGTACTGGTCATCTGATGAGCATCCATTATGTAATGGATTCTATTATTGTAAATTTAGACTAGTTCTTGAATTCTCAATGTTATTATATATTCTCTTTAATGGAAACTGCATAGTTTGACATCGGCATAAAAAATCCAAATCCCTTTAAACTTTTGAGCTTTCATTCATTCATTCTTGCATTTATCCTTTATACTTTCATCGCAATATTTTATATAAAACACAGCTGCAGCTACGGTCTACCAATGACCAAAAGCACTGTCCCGGACTCTGCTGATTCGATTGCAACGCCGCCCACAACACACTTCAAGTCATGCGCCTACCGGTGAGTGAAGAAGTCAGTCGCTTAGTTTACTGACACTATGGAAGAAGCCGCCCAGTTTCGGCAGGAGGCTTTGACAGGCATCCAGTTTGGCTTTGCATCGTCCAAGGAAATTGTAAGTGGATGCACTAAATAGAGAAGAATAATGGGAAATCGAGTTCTTGTTTACTGCAATTATGAGGCAAATAATATATTTTAACTCAGTTAAAACTCATTTTCATGCCAATTCAGTTGGAAACCACCTTTGAAGTCTGAATGTATATGTTAAACAAAATATAGCATTTTTTTTTTTTTTTGGTTGGTAATACACTTTTAACTAGTTATCAGGCTTCACGACTGGCTCATCCTTGGTAATGTGCTTATAATTTTTTGTTATGAGCAGTGAAGAATCTCGACAAAACCTGCTATGTGGTAGATTTGATGTTTTCGTGTGCATTGAAGAGCATAACCTTCTTGAAGCTCTAGTTGCTTCTGTCACCACCATATCTCATAGATTGAGACAAACTCAGAGACTCAAGATAAGTCATTTTCAGAGGTTCAATGTTAACATTGGAAGGTATTTCAATATGGCTCCCCCTGAAGGTCTGGCAATACCCAAACATACATTGTTCTTTGCGGATGGATATCATAGATGTGCTTTTATCGCTGCTATTTATAAACAGTTAATAAATTATTTTAGTAATCAATTAAAAAAGGTTAATGTTAGTGCACTTGGGTTTGAGTTGGATCAAATGTGCAAAGAATATGATCTTGATTTCAGAAGGCTGGGAAAAGATGAATTTTTTTTTTAAAGCATTCTGTGAGTTCCATATTTATATAGACTTGCCAAATTCCATCCAAGGTCGCCGCATGGAGAGTTTGAAGTGTCCAATCAAAGCTTAATGAATTAGAATATCAGATATTTCATAATTTTCTCTGGGTTCTACTGAGTACTGTAGTTTTATTGGATATATGCCCAATTCAGATTTGCAGATTTAGATTATGTGTAAGCAACTAATTATTGTGCATCTCTTTCTATTTTCCGGATGAAGTTGAAATCTAATTGGTGTTAATGTTTGTATTTTCCTCGACCCCATCTCTCAATTGATATGTTGGAAAAATGGATAAAGGAGCATCCAGAGGAATGCATGAGTTTCAATCAATACGCTGGCACTTCTGTGTTTAGAGAATTGGTGTTGTATCATGATTACCATGGCTTGGCAGCTTTCAAGAAGGTAACATTAAAATTTTGCAAGCCAAATACAATTTGCTGGCACTTCCGTGTTCGGAGAATCGACGTTGTATCATAATAAACTTGGGGTCGCGGGTGGGATGAAAAGGGTTTAATAAACTTGTTTGAGCAATTACGAACTGTATTGTTTTCTTGGGAATGGTACTACCAAAGGCTAAATAATTGACATTGTACATTAAAGGGCTCTTAATTTGCTGAAAGACAGAAACGAAGCATGATCCAAGGCCATTGCCCCCACGTAGCATCATGCAAAGAATTGCTAATTCCACAGTAACTCTGAAAATCACGGTTATTGTAACTTCTTAAAATTTCTTAACCTCATCTTCATCTTCTAGGTTGTTGCAAAAGGACCAGCCTTGATTGTTGCATCAGGGGTTGTTGCAAAAGGACCAGCCTTGATTGTTGCATCACTAATGTGAAGGATGGTGATGCCATTGTCACATATAATTTAGACTACAATACTCTTTTTTTCTTTCCAATAGCTGGTATCATGTTCTAATTTTACAATAAGATGCTTATGGTTATTAATTGAAAAAGATTAAAAGACATGGAAGGTTTACTTAATTGGAAGCCATGCTTTAAAATATAAAGTCACAGATAGTTTTGTCACATGTAGTTTAGATTACAATAGGCCTTTTTTTCTTTATAAAAGCAGTGAATTCCAATATGCTTTTTTTTTCTTTCATAAAAGCAGTGTATTCCAATAGCTGGTATTAAGTTGTAATTTGGTTCATGAATTCCAATAGATTATTATGTCATTTAAAAGGGTTTGTTCTTAAAATTGTAATTGCAATTGAATTTCTGTTTTTTGAATTCCTTAGAAGCTAACTGATAGATGGGTTTTATTTGTACGACACATTGAGCACAGCTAAATATAGTTAATATTAATCCACCTAATCAATAATCCTCACTAACCTAATAGACTTCTTGTATAAGCTTCGTCCTATAGATTTATGGTATTACCTCATACCACTTGATGAATCAAGTCATATGTAAGCTCCTTATTCAACCATAGGTTTCAAAAGTCAATGACCAAACAACGTAGATGATTCACATACTATATGGTATTACCTCATATAGAATTATGGTATTACCTCATATCACTTGATGAATCAAGCCATATGTAAGCTCCTTATTCAACCATAGGTTTCAAAATTCAATGACCAAACAACGTAGATGATTCACATACTATATGGTATTACCTCATACCACTTGATGAATCAAGTCATATGTAAGCTCCTTATTCAACCATAGGTTTCAAGAGTCAATGACCAAACAAAGTAGATGATTCACATACTATGATTCAAAGATAAAGGCATGTTAGTAAGCATGATTTGGTAAAATACTGGTACACAATGGTACATAAACATGTAGACAACAAAGAACAGAGGGTCAAACCTATGGCACTTTCAATTCCAAAATATGGCATTAAAGATGGGTAAATGAAAGCAATGGGTTATACATATGAAATTTGCAGCCTTCAAATTTATTTTTACTAGGGGCTTCTTGATCTATATATAATTTTATGTTGTTACGAAATACTCAACTTGTGGTTGTCTTTCATTATGTTAATTGATTTTAGGTGTTTAATGTTGGGTAAGAATTGCTTGGTTTTTTTGTTTTCTACTTTCCCATATATCAATATAGAGAGACTTTATAAAATAATGATTATTATAAAAATAGTTGCCCCATAAAGTAACCTTCACTACAACAAATTGATGCCTACTTTACCTTAAAAAGTTGGAGAAGAATTACACCCTAACAAAGCTTATAAAATAATCCCATATGACAAATGTTGTTTTTTTAGTATTTTAGAGTTGTTATTGTAAATGTGTTGTATTTTTAATTTGTTTTATTTATTTATTTATAACATTTAGATAATTATGCTACTTCATTTCAATCAAGTACATAAAACTATTACTTCTTTTAAATGTGATCCCTCCTACTATGCAATGGAGTTGTGTTGGGGCCTGGAAATTCGCAGGCAGCAACAGTAAGGGATTCTCCCCAATCAACGTTCCCAACTAGCCCGTTGACTGTTTGGTATAGGGAATCTGTCTGGTTTGCGGTCCGGCTACCGTAGGTCAAGTAACAAAACAAAGGTTCTACCGGTTGCGGCCCGGTCCACCAAGTTTTTGTATTTTGACTTAGAAATGAAATGCAAGTGCCTAAATAAATGCAAGGTGGTCAGAATGCAAGGAGCTGTCACAACGTGATGCGTAGGTTCTTACCTCTCGTCTTAGACTCGCAAGCAACCAAATCACATACAATAAGAAATAAACTAACTATCTAATCTATCCCTAGGGAGCAAGGTTATCATTTTGGATGAGTAATACATTTCGCACATGCACTATGAAGAGTTACAGATAGTGATACTTCTTTCAAAACACATGAACAATTAAATATATTTAAACAACCAGATAGCCAATTGCTTTATGAACAGCATTTATTACTCACAGCAGAAAACACCATAAAATAAACTGAAGAATATTCCAACAAGAACATAGGTTCAGGAAATTAGAACAATCTCACAGTCAATGAGACATAGCTGAAAACGAAATAGTTCCCCTTCAACATTGCTCATTTAATTACATTTGATGCCTTCCATATTGTACTCTCTCAAACAGCAAAAATTTCAGTCTCCTTTGTAAAACGAAGTAGTTCCTCTTACAAGCAAACGTTTACAAAATTTTCCAGGGGAAAAATCCCCCTCTAATTCCTATCATTGCAATACTTAAACTATTCAGCAGATCGTTTGGGTTGCCCCCCAAACGTGTGACCTTCCAGCTCCTTTAACGTTTCATCTTTTCCTATTTCGTCCTTGCCCGTCATGGTTGGTTGAGTAACTACTGGACCTTTCAGATCTGCCCCTTGGCTGCTCTCGACTTTGTCTTTTCCGAGCGACCTCACCGGCATTGGGTTAAGTTATATATATCATGCTATAATTTTATCCTTTGGACTTTTAGCAATATATAACTTGCCAATGTAAATAAAAGAAACTAAGAGTATTATTAAACATAATAAACATCATATCTTATACATTATGTATGTTTATTGCGCTAGTGGGCAAACCTTATGTAGCATGTAATAATAAATTACATTACATAACATGGAATATATATATTAAACAATACATAATAAATAATATATATATATCATGTACAACCTTATGTAGCATGCAATCTCTATATATATTAGACTAATAATTTCAACAGTTCATAAGATATACACTATGTATAAGCATCGTGCTAATAACTAACATATATAACAATACAATTGTATCATTAGACCTAAGCTCAACCTACGTAGCATGGAGTATATTAAACAAAACACATTATACCATATGTATAAACCTACTAAGAGTATACCTTACGTAGCATGCAAATCTATATAGTTTTATTACTAATCAAGTGTTTTTGGCGAAAAGGTGCAGGTATAAACCAAGGTTCAAGACTTATTAAAATCATTCCAGCGATGATTGTTTGTTAACAAATAATGGTCGTGAACTTTGGAGCGAAAACCCACCTCATTCCAAATTATTAAAAGTATACGTGGCTGATTGACAGCCATATCTTGACGCTTTATTAGGGTGGACTGAACCCTAACTCCTCATTTCCTTTTGGCCTCAGCCCTTGGCCGCTCTACAATTTTCTTCGGAACCACCACGCTGCTGTGATGATCTTTCTTGTATTCCCTGGTGCCTCCGCTCCTTATGAGCTCTGCCATTGCAAGTGAGGGTTGATATATTGTATTATCACTTGTTGCTACCTTTGAGGGCTCGCCACTGTATGGTTGCTCGGTTCAATGATAACCTGCTCCTCTTATTACTGCGTGAGTATTTATCCTTTAGTTTATCGTAACTGGTGCTTCCTGCAAGCTGCGAGTTTAAACGATAGAGGAGGAACCTTGCTGTTATAGGGTTTGTAATCTCCAGTCGTTTCGCTGGAGGGTTTTCCGTGCTCTTGATGGTCAAAGAAGGTAAGCCAAACCTTCTCCATCGATCTGGCCAGTTATCCAACAACTAGCCGTGACCTTAAACTGAAGAATACTCAACGCTACGGATCCAGGTAAGAACTGTTTCTTCTCCTGCTAAGTTATTATTATTATTACATTTCTTGTATTATTACAACTGACAGTCGGCTTCTATATAATAATGCAGGCGTCTTCCAGCTATAAAGTTTGCTGCAACCGAAAAGAAGAGCAACAAAGTTTTCGATAGCGCAGGCTACGGTAAGCCTTGGTCCCTCACGGCTCCTCATCTTTGTATGACAACTTATGAGGTTGCGCGGTTTGGTTGAAGCAGTCCTGTGGTCCTCCATGCGTTAAGGGTTATTATTTACAATTTTCTTTTAGCTCTATGGGTAAAACCCTGACTCTTACGAGAGTCTTCCGGCTACGGCCGTGAATGTAAAGTTTGTTTTTAAAAGTGTTGTAGGTTTTGTAAACAATTTTGCAGGTTATGAGCCTTGTGTTAATACTGTGTTAATGTGTTTTTATAGGCCGTCAGCCATACATTTGCAGCTGTGGGTTATTTAATAGACAGAGTTTTTAGTTCTTATGTTAATGCTTATTATGGGTAGGGTTTTTACCCTCTGTTTCATCAGAAATTGAGAACTGGTTCTCTTTCTTGCATTTACTTAATGCTGTGATTGAAAAGATAAAACAAAAGAATGCTTACTATGTTTATTTAATAGCCCAACTGTAAATGTTATTAGTTGGTTTTATTTAAAATATTTAGAGTGAAGAGACATTTTTCTCGTTAGGTTAATGATTAAGTTTAAAATGCTTAAGCTCGATTATCGAGCGTCCTGTACACATACCTTTTCTTTTGGTACAGATATATACCTTTGATTTATTTTAAGCATTTTTATTTGTTTTAAATCCGTACAATATATGGGTAGCCTTCAAGCTTGTATTATTGTTTGTATGATGCGGCTGTAGTGAATAAATGACTATTTTTATTTATTTATTACTTAGTCGCAAAGATTATAATTTTAGGGTCTTAATCCTAATCTGCAGTTTTATGAAATTATTGTTTTTATGTTTTAATAATCATTGTTTTAATGCTCATCTTTTGTAATCTTTCAATTAACACTAACGTCCTTTAACAACATTTATTTACTTATAAAAACATATTAAAAGACTAGTTTATAAATATTTTATTATTTATATTCTCTGTATTAATATACTAGGTTTCTGTATTTATATTATTATACTATTTGTATAACATCATGTTACATCGTAAATACTATAATACAATACTATAATACAATACTGTAATATAATACTATAATATAATACTACTCCTTGATATTCTATGATTATCGTTTTAATATGATATAACCATTATTTGGTTCT
>LPNX010119586.1:256697-317853 GCA_001517045.1 Pseudotsuga menziesii
GTCTAATTGTGTGGTTCCGCAGAGTAATCTCCCTTCTCCCGAGGATACAATCCGGTTCCACCAGAACTTCCCCTTCTGGTTCTACCTGTACAACGTTCCAGTCAATCACATGAGTAGCATCATGTACATACTTTTTCAGAACAGAAATATGAAAAACATTGTGCACTTTTAAATTAGGTGGTAACGCTAACTGATAAGCAACTTGACCAACTCTAGATAAAATTTCAAACGGACCACAGTAACGTGGTGCTAATTTTGCACAAATCCCCAACCTTAGGGAGCTTTTCTTTGGTCTTACCTTGATGAACACATGCTCACCCACCTGGAACTCTTTAGGAGTTCTTTTCAGATCTGCTAGAATTTTTTTCCGATCCTGGGCAATCTTCAAGTTCTCCTGCACCTGTTTTACAATCTGTTCCATTTCTTTTAATAATTCAGGCCCCAACACTAATCTATCGACTGGATTATTCCAGGAGATAGGAGTGTTACACTTTTGCCCATACAAAATTTCAAAAGGGCTGAACTTAGCTGAAGATTGATAACTGTTATTGTATGCAAATTCTACTAAATGCAAATAATCCTCCCACTTACCAGGCTGATCCTTAACATACATTCTCAACAGATCTTCCAACACTTGATTAACTTTTTCAGTCTGTTCGTCCGTCTGAGGATGGAAAGAGGTGCTGAAATTCAGAGTGGTGTTTAATCCTTTGAAAAAGGATTTCCAGAAATTCCCTGTAAATTTAGGATCCCTGTCTGAAATAATAACTTTTGGTACACCATGTAGTCGAAAAATCTGTTTTAAGAAAATGTCTGCTATATTTGCAGCCTTAAAAGTGGTTTTAACAGGAATAAAATGTGCTGCTTTACTTAATTTATCCACTACCACCATAATTGAATCATTCTGATTTTGATCTCTGGGTAATCCCGTAATGAAATCTAAGCTGATTATTTCCCACTTCCAACTAGGAATAGGCAAGGGCTGCAGTAACCCAGCTAGATGTTGATGTTCTGTCTTTACTTGTTGACAGTCCAAACATCTAGCTATATACTCAGCTGCTTCAGATTTCATGTTAGGCCAGAAATAATCTTTTCTCAACATGGTGACGGTTTTCTGGTAGCCTGGATGCTCTGAATAAGGGGTTTTATGTACTTCATCCAGAATCAGTAATTTAATTTTTGACACATTTGACACATACAATCTGTCTTTAAACAGCAAAAATCCATCTGAATTTAAACTATAACCTTTAGTTAAACTTTCTATAGGTTCTTCCTTAGCTGTAGCTTGTAACTTTTGATAATTTTCATCCAATTTTATACCTTCAATTAGCTGTTCATTTAAATCAGAATTATAAGTACTGATTGTTGTTGTAAAATTTAATTTTGCATTTCTACTCAAAGCATCAGCTACTTTATTTTCTTTCCCTTTTATATGTTGAATTTCGAAATCGTATTCACTTAGGAAGGCTAGCCATCTGGCTTGCCTTGCATTTAAGTTAGGCTGATCTAAAAGGTATTTTAAACCCTTGTTATTAGTCATTAAAGTAAACTTTCTGCCTATTAAATGGTGTCGCCACATTTTCAAGGCATGAATAACAGCAGCCAGCTCTAAATCGTAAGTGGCATAATTCTTTTCATGGGTCTTTAGCTTCCTGGACTCATAGGCAATGGCATGCCCATCCTGAGTCAGTACTCCGCCTAGACCGTCATTACAAGCATCTGTGCAAACCACGAAATCCTTATTGGGATCCGCTATTCTTAAAATTGGCGCAGTTGTTAATAAAGTTTTTAGTTTCTTAAAGCTTTCTTCGCATTTTACGTTCCAATCGAACTTCTTTCCTTTCTTTTGCAAATAATTGATTGGGTTGGCTATCTTAGAAAAACCTTCTATGAATCTCCGGTAATAACCGGTGATCCCCATAAAATACCTAACATCTGTTACGTCTTTAGGTACTGGCCAATCTTCAATTGCCCTGATTTTTTCAGTTCAACTGAAATCCCTTCCTTAGTCACCACGTGACCTAAATACTGGATTTCATCCCTGAAGAAATCAAACTTACTGAACTTCGCATAGAGTTGTTGCTCCCGCAGTTCTTGTAAGACTATCCGTAAATGCTCCTTATGTTCTTCTTCATTTTTAGAGTAGATCAAGATGTCATCAATGAATACAACAACAAACTTGTCTAAGTATTTATGCATTATGTTGTTCATTAGACACATAAAGATGGCTGGGGCATTAGTAAGCCCAAAGGGCATTACGACAAATTTGTAATGTCCATATCTCGTTCTAAAAGCTATCTTAAAAATGTCCTCTTCCTTTATTCTCACCTGATGATAGCCTGATCTCAAGTCTATCTTAGAGAACACCATAGCTCCGCGCAGCTGATCAAACAGATCGTCTATGCGGGGCAACGGATATCTGTTTTTAATTGTCATTTTATTGAGCTGACGGTAATCTATGCAGAGTCGCATAGTTCCGTCTTTCTTTTTAGCAAAAATTACTGGTGCTCCCCAAGGGGACACACTAGGATGAATATATTTCTTAACGATTAGTTCCTTTAACTGTGTTTTTAATTCGTTAAGTTCCATAATATTCATACGGTACGGATCTTTCGAGCTAGGTACAGCACCTGGTACCAGCTCTATTGTGAAATCCAGTTCCCTCCTAGGAGGTAATCCTGGAATTTCCTCCGGAAAAACATCAATAAATTCATTTAACACCGGAATATTCTCTATTTTTATTTTATCTTTTTCAACATTATTTGCCTCATCTGTAATAATTACAGCATAGGCCTTACATCCTTTCCTGACTGCTCTTTTGAGCTGCAAGGTAGATATCTGCCTAACTACAATCTTTCTAGGAATTCCTTTGACTATTACAGGCTGTTCATTATTATTTACACAGGTAAATGTTTTATCAAAACAGTTTAACACTACCCTATGTTGTTCTAACCAATCCATACCTATAAGTATGTCATAAGAACCAAGGGGTAGCACATTTAATTGAACAGCAGTTTTAAAACCATTCATATCTAAAACACAATCCTTAACATAACAATTTACCTTCCTTTTTGCCCCTGTGGCTAGTTGAACCAGCCAAGAGTTATCAAACTTTTCAACATTCAGATGACACTTTTCTACTATCTGTGGTGAAATATAACTTAAGCTAGCACCTGGATCTATCAAAATAGTGACAGGAGTTTTGTTAACCATACCTTCTACTTCCACCATCGAAGTTTGGTACTCAGCTTGTCGATTTTCCAATGCTGCATTGATCCGGGGCATGGTCCTTGCAAAGTCTCCAACTGTCATTTCATCTTGTATTGTATGAATATTGTTGTTTGGCTTCTTCCGATTTGGACAAACTGAAGCATAGTGTGGGCCATTACACTCCCAACACTTAACAGGTTCCTTTCTTTCGAAATTCTTAGTGAAATTTCCATGATTGTTAGAAACCTCCTTGCTTCCCTTGAAGTTATTGGAATTATTTGAAGCACCATTTTTGCTTCCTTGAAAGTTCTTACCATTAGAATGGTTTCGGTTCTTGTTGTTCCTGAAATTTTTCTGGGGAACATACTCTTTTTTCTTGAATTCAGACTGATTTCCATTCTTTTTAGCCTTCCAATTGGCTATTCCTTCCTTCTTTTTATTCTATTCAAAACAGAAATTTGCTTTGCGCATTGCTTCTTCCAGAGTTTTGGGGTTGTCATATTCGATTCTGTCTTTTATATGGTATGGAAAGCAGCTGAGAAACCACTGTACCTTCGGTTTCTCATCAACTAAATACGGCACATACCTTAACAGACTTAAGAACTTGCTGTTCAAGTCTTTCATAGTCATGGACCCAAGCTTTAACTCATAAAACTCCTTGTCCCTTTCTTCATAGTACTATTCAGACCGGAACTTCTTCTTGAAGTACCTTTTGAATGTACTCCAGTTGACCTATTTTTCTTTAATTCCTTTAACCCTCTTCAAATCTTGCCACCATATATCTGCCTTCCCTAAAAGGTTATATATGGCCATTCTCGCCTTCAGCTGGTTTGAATAATTATAAATCTGAAAATATTTTCTCATCCCAGATAACTAGGATTCTGCCTCTTCTCCTTTTTCTGTTTCTCCATTGAAAGTTGGGGGTTTTATTTTCTTGAACTCCCCAAAAATCTCTTCATAAGGTCTGTACTTTTTCTTTTTCTTATACACCTCTGCTTCACTACTATCACTGGTAGAATAATAGCTTTGTTGTTCCTTAAGGCCTTCAGATGAGGAACTGCTATCAGATTTAGCTAGTTTCATCTTTTTAGACCCCTTTTGATGACTTGCTTCTACAGATTCAGACCTTCTATTCTTCCCTTTAGTCTGAAATTTCTCTATCAGAATTTGATTTAACTCCTCTTGAGTTTTCAGAATTCGTTCATTATCCTTCTTGAGTGATTCTAATTCAGTCTTTAAACCTTTTATGGTCTGCATTAACTCTGAGGAATGAACTGTCATCTCCTCAATCACAGGTTCTCTGGACATCTGTCTGGTCTCAATGTTTGGAGATTCCTCCTCAGCATATTCTCCTAAATTCTCCATACCTGTTTGTTAGATTCAGAAAAATAATTTTCTGCTTTTCACATAAAACAAAAGTATAGATTAGTATATTATTTTTACTGTTACTCGGAAAGTAATTAGGCCACATCAAGGCCTAGTGTTTGAACCATGCTCTGATACCACATGTCATAACCCCAAAATTTCGAAAAATTTAAAACTTTTTAAAATAACATAATAATCATATTAAAAGCAGTTGTTAACTGGATGATTAGTTAATGCTATTTAATTTGTTACTGAAATGGTTATTTCAATAATCTGTACTTTAAAGAGCATTTTTATTGCAGCTATTGATTATTTTTATGTTTGTGACATAAGGTGATTTGTCATAGAGGGCTGGGCTTACTTAGCTTTCGAGCTAACGCAGCCATTTTCTTTTATTACAGATATACAGGTAAGAAGTGTGGTTCGATGCTAACCAGTCTTAAAGTTACAGTTCAGATTTCTGCATACATTTTGCTTAGTAAAATTTTATATACGTTAGACAGAAAAGTCATACTTCTCAAGGTAAAATCTTGTTATTTCTGCTATAATTTCTTTTGGAATTTAATGCTAGAGAAATGCATTTTTCACATACCAATAGCAGAAGAATTTACTTTACAGGTCCTGAGGCGCAGTAAAATTTACAAGTGCGAAAAACTTAAATAATAATCTGAAGATAAGTATAAGAACTTATACATTACTCTTCTATCAATTTACCATGGTAAAAATGATTCAAAATATCACAGGTTTTATTTCTTTTAGTCAAGTGATACTGAATATATTCTATGCTTGGCTTGCATACTATTCAGTTTCAATTTGCTAAGGACTATTATTAAAAATCAATCCATAAATTTTCTTATTGATGCATCTAAGATCTATGATCTGAAACAAGTCTTCTATTTGTAGTTAAATTTTCTATAATCCTCTTTTGAAGACTAAACTTATTCTAGAAGTATCACTAGGTTGGAAACCCAACGTTGTTAAAACTCATTATCATAAATTCTTCATGATGTTTCAAGACCCTAGTTGGTATGATGAATATCTTAGTAGAAACAACATCAATGGTATATACCTCATAGTGTATATAGGTTTATTACTTCCCTTTAAAAGAATAAAAAATTTGATTGGCAAAGTAGTTATAGTATAACAACCTAACTATAACCATAGTTTATTCTTCATAACTCTTGAATATGTACACAACCTCTATAATTACATGCATGAGGATATAAAATAGCTATATGTATACAAACAAAATTATAATAATTACATTACTACCATAATTCATTATTTCATAGTTCTTTTAGCACATGACAAACCTTAATGCTTGTATGCAACGCGCTATGGGTTAAGTTATATATATCATGCTATAATTTTATCCTTTGGACTTTTAGCAATATATAACTTGCCAATGTAAATAAAAAGAAACTAAGAGTATTAATAAACATAATAAACATCATATCTTATACATTATGTATGTTTATTGCGCTAGTGGGCAAACCTTATGTAGCATGTAATAATAAATTACATTACATAACATGGAATATATATATTAAACAATACATAATAAATAATATATATATATCATGTACAACCTTATGTAGCATGCAATCTCTATATATATTAGACTAATAATTTCAACAGTTCATAAGATATACACTATGTATAAGCATCGTGCTAATAACTAACATATATAACAATACGATTGTATCATTAGACCTAACCTCAACCTACGTAGCATGGAGTATATTAAACAAAACACATTATACCATATGTATAAACCAAGTACTAAGAGTATACCTTACGTAGCATGCAAATCTATATAGATTTATTACTAATCAAGTGTTTTTGGCGAAAAGGTGCAGGTATAAACCAAGGTTCAAGACTTATTAAAATCATTCCAGCGATGATTGTTTGTTAACAAATAATGGTCGTGAACTTTGGAGCGAAAACCCACCTCATTCCAAATTATTAAAAGTGTACGTGGCTGATTGACAGCCATATCTTGACGCTTTATTAGGGTGGACTGAACCCTAACTCCTCATTTCCTTTCGGCCTCGGCCCTTGGCCGCTCTGCAATTTTCTTCGGAACCACCACGCTGCTGTGATGATCTTTCTTGTATTCCCTGGTGCCTCCGCTCCTTATGAGCTCTGCCATTGCAAGTGAGGGTTGATATATTGTATTATCACTTGTTGCTACCTTTGAGGGCTCGCCACTGTATGGTTGCTCGGTTCAATGATAACCTGCTCCTCTTATTACTGCGTGAGTATTTATCCTTTAGTTTATCGTAACTGGTGCTTCCTGCAAGCTGCGAGTTTAAATGATAGAGGAGGAACCTTGCTGTTATAGGGTTTGTAATCTCCAATCGTTTCGCTAGAGGGTTTTCCGTGCTCTTGATGGTCAAAGAAGGTAAGCCAAACCTTCGCCATCGATCTGGCTGGTTATCCAACAACTGGCCGTGACCTTAAACTGAAGAATACTCAACACTACGGATCCAAGTAAGAACTGTTTCTTCTGCTGCTAAGTTATTATTATTATTACATTTCTTGTATTATTGCAACTGATAGTCGGCTTCCATATAATAATGCAGGCGTCTTCCATCTATAAAGTTTGCTGCAACCGAAAAGAAGAGCAACAAAGTTTTCGATAGTGCAGGCTACGGTAAGCCTTGGTCCCTCACAGCTCCTCATCTTTGTATGACAACTTATGAGGTTGCGCGGTTTGGTTGAAGCAGTCCTGTGGTCCTCCATGCGTTAAGGGTTATTGTTTACAGTTTTCTTTTAGCTCTATGGGTAAAACCCTGACTCTTACGAGAGTCTTCCGGCTACGGCCGTGAATGTAAAGTTTGTTTTTAAAAGTGTTGTAGGTTTTGTAAACAATTTTGCAGGTTATGAGCCTTGCGTTAATACTGTGTTAATGTGTTTTTATAGGCCGTGAGCCATACATTTGCAGCTGTGGGTTATTTAATAAACAGAGTTTTTAGTTCTTATGTTAATGCTTATTATGGGTAGGGTTTTTACCCTCTGTTTTATCAGAAATTGAGAACTGGTTCTTTTTCTTGCATTTACTTAATGCTGTGATTGAAAAGATAAAACAAAAGAATGCTTACTGTGTTTATTTAATAGCCCAGCTGTAAATGTTATTAGTTGGTTTTAGTTAAAAGATTTAGAGTGAAGAGACATTTGTCTCGTTAGGTTAATGATTAAATTTAAAATGCTTAAGCTCGATTATCGAGCGTCCTGTACACATACCTTTTCTTTTGGTACAGATATATACCTTTGATTTATTTTAAGTATTTTTATTTGTTTTAAATCCGTACAATATATGGGTAGCCTTCAAGCTTGTATTATTGTTTGTATGATGCGGCTGTAGTGAATAAATGACTATTTTTATTTATTTATTACTTAGTCGCAAAGATTATAATTTTAGGGTCTTAATCCTAATCTGTAGTTTTATGAAATTATTGTTTTTATGTTTTAATAATCATTGTTTTAATGCTCATCTTTTGTAATCTTTCAATTAACACTAACGTCCTTTAACAACATTTATTTACTTATAAAAACATATTAAAAGACTAGTTTATAAATATTTTATTATTTATATTCTCTGTATTAATATACTAGGTTTCTGTATTTATATTATTATACTATTTGTATAACATCATGTTAGATCGTAAATACTATAATACAATACTATAATACAATACTGTAATATAATACTATAATATAATACTACTCCTTGATATTCTATGATTATCGTTTTAATATTATATAACCATTATTTGGTTCTAATGTTTGAATATTTCTGTATAATACTTAACTAATAATTAAAGTAATTTTTATATAGTATCTGTATAGATACTTGTATATAGAATAGCATCTATTTACCAGATTTAAAATAAGAATAACAGTTAGGAAAATATACTTTAACCTAGCTGAAATAAATGAGTGTACAGTAACTTGGAAAATTTGCATTCTCTTTCTAAGAATATAGTCGGTTAAAAAAAAAGGCTTTAACTTGTAACATCAAATAGCTAAATAACAGATACATGTTTATGTTCTTCTGTCACTAATGTTTTCATTTTAACTCTATAAAACTGAATTCCTTTCAAGATAGAAGAACAATCATAACTTAACTGCAAAAATACTTGGACTATCTTTCATTTTCTTTTACTGCTAGTATTTTTCATAAAACAAGGTTACAGGACTAAAATAATTTTAAGCTGTAGAAAGATAGCTAATGAATTAAGCAGAAAGACATTTGTGTTAGCTGCAAGTAAAATAGGGACTCAGTTCAGAAGACTACTACTTCTCAACACTGAGACACTGTGCTAGAGTACGGTCTGGTGATACCAGATGTGGAAAAACACAGCAAATACTAACAGGTTTAATTACTGGTATTCTGAAGTACTAACTTTACTGAACTAACTATATACTCAAACATATAAATAATCATAACATTCATCCATTTATACTCAGAAAAACAAAAAGAAATGAATGAAGAACCTGTTTATTGCTGTGGACAACAACAGCAATGGGAGGCCGTTTCTCCCTACCAACTCCTGGAGAGCGCTCAGACAGCGACTTCTCAGGACCCCCGAGCTTGCTCTGGTCTCCCTGGCTGGAACTAGGTGCAGCAAAACAGATACAGTCTTCAACTCAGTATCAAATCAGAACTATCAATCAGTTCTCTCAGCTCAAATAGCTGTAATCAGAATCAAGTTACTGCAAACATTCACTCAAAACACTTCCTTACTGTCTTTCCCTTTTTCCTCAATGAAATTCCTGAATCACATTCACCTGAATGAAATTATTTCTGGAATAAAAACTGAGCATCCTAAGCTCTCTTCATTGAGTACTTTTAAAGATTTCCTAGGTCTTAGTTGGGTTAACTGTCATTTAATGAGCCACCTGCTCACATTCCACTTTCTTGGGGAATCATGACCCCAAATATAGGGAAGTTGCCACCTGCAACTTAGGAAGTGTTTGAGGATGTTGCCACTTGTATTTTTCCTTTCCACCTAGTTCCATCCACCAGTTTGACCAGTAACCTCTTTTAACAGCTCTCCCATGCTGTTGTCTCCATAATTTATTTATTATTAATAAAATATTCTGAATTACACTCCATAACTGTTGACTCTGCTGAGTCATCAATCCCTACTTGGGATTAAGTTTAACATAATGTCTCAAAATATAATAAAGCAAATTACATAATTTTACAAAATTGGGGTATGTGACAAGCAGGTGGTGAACAGAAATGTTCGTTTGCTCCGCATTCCCATGCCATTTTGGCACTTTTTGTGCTTTCAGACTTTGTCCTTTTTCATGCGAGTCTTCTTGTGTGCCTTTCTTACTGAATTTTAATTCAGGATCCTCTATCCCATAGTGTCCTTTTGTGTGAGCGGTATGCTTAATGTTTCAGCTCACGGACGGAGAGGATCTTTGGCAACGTGGTACTTATGATTCAACCTTTGTTTTGATGTATGATGCTTTCGTAGGAGTTTCGACTCTTATCTGCCTTGTGGCAGTTACTTCTTGGCATGGGATCATTTGTATTTAACATATTGTTCACCTTGCTCTTTTCCATGGGTCCTCTGTTATCGCCCCTTAGAACATTTTAAGTGTGAAGTGGATGGAGCCTGAACATAGTATTTTGGACTCTGTGAATCCGGCTTTATTCATAGGGATTAAGCAGGACTTCAATGCACACAGAAACATTCGAGAAAACAGCTAGACTAGAAGAAGTTCAATCAGCAACACACAGGCTGATACTCAACATATTTACTATTCCCAAAAAGATCTTAATGTCCTCCAGACAACTGCAAGTTCGTTCCCTTTATTGAAAATCAACAAACTCAAATTTAAACCAAATGAAAGCATGACTCAAAAAACAACCAAACAGCTTATTTATATACAAGACAGAAAAACTCAAAGAAAACTCAAGAAAAGTAAGGCTTGAGAAGCAAACCATTAATTGGCAAGTTCTCCTCCCAACCCTGTAAATCTTGCAGCTTATAAGTAGAAGGACCAAGCTTTGCGGCAATCTGAAAAGGGCCTACCCACAACTGTTGGAACTTGGTATGCTTTCCTTTCTCGTCATGGGGGTGGTCCCACTTGAGGACTAAGTCTCCTACTTCAAAGTCTTTTGTCCCAGCTTTATGCTTGTCAAACCATCTCTTAACTGACTCTTGTTGTTGTCTAAAGCGTTCTTTGGCTTTAGATCTGGCCTCTTCTGCTTTCAGGAGATTATATATTCTTATTTGTAGAACTTCATCATCCGACCCCCTAGACTCTTGAGCTAGTATAGACGATGGTAGCATGATATTGGGAGGAAGGATGGCTTCTTTACCATAGACAAGGGTATAGGGTGACACTCCTATCGCAGACTTGGGGGTGACTCTTTCAGCCCACAGGGCATTTGGTAATGCTGAGTGCCAACTCCTCTGGTTTTATATCACAGTCTTTTTTAGAATCCTAATCAGATTTTTGTTAGAGGATTCAGCCAGGCCATTCCCTTGTGGATAGTAGTTAGCAGAATAATGCAATTTGATCCCTTTATCATGAGAGAAAGCAGTTAATTTAATCGACGAAAAGTATTTAGCATTATCAAAAACTAACGAAATTGGAACTCCAAACCTGGTCATGATATGATCTTGCAGGAAGCTGATGACTTCGTCTTCATTTATCTTGCGTAGTGGGATAGCTTCGACCCAGCGAGTGAAATAATTAGTCGCAGTAAGAATGTACTTGTGCTGCAGGGAAGGATTTGGTTTTATTTCTCCAATAATGTCCAGCCCCCATTGCTCAAATGGTTCCGTGATTATTACAGGCTTTAGGGGCGCTGCTGCTTTAGGCTGTCTTCCACCACACCTTTGGCAAATATCACATTTCCTGACATGTGCATGTGCGTCCTTGAAGAGTGCAGGCCAATAGTAACCGACTATAAGGATTTTGTGGGCTATAGTGTCACCTGAATAATTTCGCCCAGCCAGACCATCATGTAATTCTGCCATTACTTTCTTTGCATCTTCCTTTTCTAAACATCTGAGGAGAACCCCGTCATAATTCTTTCTGAATAATACTCCTTCAACAAGTTGATAGGAGGCCGATTTAAGACGCAGAGCTCTTCTTTGTTTGGAATTCCAATGTTCTGGCAACAGCCCTGACTGCAAGTAATGCACAAGGTCTCTATACCAAGACTCAAGAGTTGTAAACAAAGGACATACATCCATTACATGCAATTCGGCTTCATCTTCCCATGCTTGTTCTTCGTTGTTCCTGCTTTCAGTCATCAATTTACATAATCCTTGTCCTTTAACTATAGAGGCTGGTTTGAATTCAAGGTCGTATTCTTGAAGAGTTGTTACCCAGTTGCCCCTTCTTTCTCCTAACTCTTTCTGTATGAGAAGGGATCTTACAGCTGGGTAGGGGACTATTACCTTGGTTCAATTTTTTAATATATAAGGCCTGAATTGCTTCACTGCCTTAAATACTGCATAAGCTTACTTATCAATGGCTGGGTAGTTTAATTCAGCCCCTTATAGCCCAGTGCTCATAAAATAGATTGGGAATTCATCACCCCCATCCTCCTTTTACATAAGCACAGCTGCCAATGAATCATCGGATGCAAATGTATACATAATAAAGTCTTTATCAAAGTCTGGGCTTTTCAGGGAGGGCGCATGTGCAATAGCAGTCTTGATTTTACTGAAATCATTCTTTTCAATTTCATTCCACTTAAATTGTGCATTTTGCTTGACCATCTACTGCAGTGGCTTAACAGTCTGGGAAAAATCAGGCACAAACCTTCGTACGAAATTTATGGTTCCCATGAAGGATTGCATCCCCTTTTTATTGTGGGGCAAGGGGATTTGTTCAATAGCCTTAATTCTTTCTGGGTCAATGGAAATTCCTTTCTTTGAGACTATGTGTCCCAGCAACTTGCCCTCCATGACCGCGAATACGCACTTCTTAGGATTGAGGGAGATGCCATATTTCCGGCAGCGTTCGAAAATTTGCTTTAGGTGAAAAGCGTGCTCTCCCCTTTTTTCGAGAATATTGTAATGTCATCAAGGTACACTACAGCACTTCGTCCAATCAGTCCGCGGAAAGCTATGTCCATAGCTCTCTGAAATGTCGCTCCAGCATTGATCAGTCCAAAGGGCATCCTTCTATAGGAAAAAGCTCCCCATTTGGTCCTGAACGTTGTCTTTAATCTATCTTCTTTGGCTACCAATACTTGATTGTAGCCAGAGAACCCATCTAATAATGAAAACAGTTCAAAACCTGAAACCATTTGTAGCAGCTGCTCCATGGGGGGCACAGGATAGTTATCTTTATCCGATGCACGGTTTAAGTTCCTAAAGTCCACACACAGTCTGATTTCACCCAACTTCTTTCTGACCGGTACCAGATTTGATACCCACTCAGAGTGTCTGACTTTAAAAATGATTCTAGCATCCAACAATTTCTTTACCTCACTCTGGATCAGTGGTTCCAGTTTTGGATGCATTTTCCTCAAGGGCTGCTGATATGGCCTGACTCCCGCCTTAATGGGAACAACGTGCTTGATGATGCTAGTATCGTATGTCTTTAACTCTTGGTACGTCCAGGAAAAGACATCTTTGTATTGTTTAAATAGACTGATGAACTTGTCTCTTTCTATTGGCGAACAGCCTTTGCCGAGATTCACGAACTTAGGAGTCGTTTTAGTCCCCAAATTTATCAGCTCGAACTATAGAGTTGAGCTATGAGTCTTCACGTTGGCGGGTCTCCTAAACTTTTCATTCAAGTCAAACATCTTTTCTAACGTTCTGACCCCTTTAGGGATGAAATTATCAAATTTCATCTCGGCTTGGTGTTCTTCATCATCAATAATTGCTCCTTTGAATACCTCGTCGTTTGTTAAACATTCTATAATTTGCTGATCATCATCGAACACTCGCAGGTTGGTAATCATATCAGGTACTGAAGGCCTGGAAAGCAATTCAACAGTACATCGATTATTTGAGGGTACAAGCCTAGCAGCCGAAGTGGCTAATAAGTCAGTTGCTACGTTTCTAATTCTTGGAATTGAAATAATGTTGAATGCATCAAAACATTTAAGCAGTTCCCATACCTCATTTTGGTAAGCTTTCAAGTGAGGAGAAACACAGTGGATTTGATTCCATATTTGTTTCACAATAATTTCAGAATCCCCAAAAACTTTTAAATTACTTACCTTCAATTCAATCGCTTTCTTGAGTCCCTGCACCAGTTCTTCATACTCGGCCGTATTATTAGTACACTCAAACTCTAATCTACATGACAGGAAATGTTTATTCTTCTGTGGATCAATAAGGACGCAGCCGGCCCCTGATCCTTCTAATGTCTTTGAGCCATCAAAAAATAAAGTCCAAAAATCACTAACTACTGAATGTAAATCTATTCCTACTGCTAAGTCTACTATTTTACAATCAATCTCATCAGCCTGCGAGAATCGAACGAGATCAGGCTGGGTGTCAGATGGGTTGCTGGCTTCTTCCGCTTGATAATTCCCTGGCTCCAACTCAAGAAAATAGTTTCCCAACACAGAATCCACTGGTATATTCTTTTCATCCAGTTGAGTAACATTGTACTTCATGTGGGGTTCTCTTAGAATCTTAATCTGGTTTGGACTCCCTTTGTATGGCGACCACAGATGCGACCAATCTGAGGCAAAATATCCATTTAATTTGGCTGACCAATCTCTACTTAGGACCAGACCATAAGCGTCTGGTATATCAGCCACCACAATGTTAATAACTTGGCATACTTTGTCATTAGATGCCAGACGGATTAGGACATCTTCCATCTCACCAATTACCTTAACGTTTGTCCTATCCAACTGAACCACCCTCCACATGGTTGGCTTTGGCTGCCCATTTATCCTCTTACATACTGATATGGGCATGACATTAATGGACGCCCCTGAGTCTACCAGACAGTTGTGCACGTTATGATTAAAGATTTCAAACGCCAGGAGGAAAGGTAGATGTTTAGCTTTAGACTGGCCTCCAATGCTGGTTTCTCCAATTTCTTCTTCATCCTGAGGTTAATTGTCAGCGAGCAGCTTGTCATCTGATGCTTCAAGTGTTTTCAACAATCTCTCCTTTTGATGCGGCACTTTACACATTTCAAATAGTGGAACATTCACCTTTACCCTTTTTAAATCCTCCATAATGTCATAATTCATCGGATGTCCAGTGGGGTGGGGTTTATCAGCATTTCCTTCACTTGGCTTGGCTATTGTATCATTCTGTCTAGGATTTTGACTGGTAATTGTGAATTCTGGAATCTTATCAGCCAAGGATTTACTTTGAAACTTCTTCTTAACATTTCTCTGGAGCCTTCTTATCTTTGGAAGAATACTACTTTCGTCCCCAACCGTTCCTTTGCTTCTTATGGCCACGTTGGTTTCCATAACGCCCTTGTATTCTTGAGTGTTTCCTTCTTCAGCATCAAATAATGAGACAGAATTCCATACAGCCAAGGTTTCCTCTTCCTGCTCTTTATTAGACGTAGAGGTAGAATTTTCTTTTCTTTCTTCATCTCCCTCTTCTGTTAACCTAGAATCCAACAATTGATTCATCACCAGCGTCATAGAGTTTATCCATTATGAACAATTCTTTTCAGAGTGTGGCTGTTGGTGGAAAGTGCAGAAGTTATCCATGCCAACCTCTGTTAGATTCATGGATGCAGCATTGTGAGGAGGAGGATTAGAATGATCCTTATCCTCTCTTTTCTTATAATATGTCCTATAAAACTTTTGCGCCTCCTTTTCTTTCTCCATATCTATGATCTTGTTGGAAAGCCTTTGCATCATCTTGGCCATATTTTCCAGATCTGGCGACTTTTCTTCCTTAGGCTTAGTGAACAATAAGGCTTTTCTTCCCGCACCTTTCTCTCCTGATTGTTCTGGATAATCTTTAATACTTTCTCTTTCCGCTTCCACCACTTCTGCCTCTTCATAGGTCTCTATCAAAGTAGGCTTGGCCCTACCTTTTGCAAACATGGCCAAATCAGGACCTAACGCTGAAGTATAGTAATCAATCAGTACTTTGTCCGAGGGCTTATCTGTTTCAGAGAAATTCTTAAGATATGCTGCAAACCTTTGTGTGAAACTGTGCACTTTTTCCTTTTTCTCTTTCTTCAATGCACATAGTCCTTTCATGAGGGAAGCATGAGTCTTCTGAGTCGCATACTTGCTTCTAAAAATCCTCTCGAAGGTATTCCAGTCTAGGATCGAGTTAGCAGGAAATCCAAAATACCATGAGGCTGCAGCTCCTTTGAGGGTATGTGGGAATAGTCTGCATACTACATCTTCATGTTCCACAGCTCTCAATCCTTCTATTGCCAAGTAAAAACTCTGCAGATGATCATCCACTAATATCTTCTCATTTGGGTCAAATTTAGGTAACAACTTTTCAAAGGCTTGAGGTAGATCATGTAAAGGTGGTGTTAGATTTAGAGGTGATCTGGCTCTCCATGAAGGTGGTGGATTCGGTGGATTGGGAGGAGGTAGGTTGGCGTTAACGCCTGCCATGATTAGGGGTGGAGAGTGAGGGGGTGAACCAACAGGGGTGTGGGAAGGAGAACTGTAAGGGGTATCTAGGCCTACTTGGTTCAAAGGTAATTCAACCTCCTGTAGAGCTGTCTCTACACTGAATCTTCTACTATAGGACGGTCTTTCTTCTTGTATTATCTTCTAGGCAATTCGGGGATAATTGGAAATCCTCCAATCTTCTTTACATATGCCCTGGTGTGTCTTCTCAGGTCATTAACAATTTCGTTGCGAACAGGATATAGATATTCTATGTTTTCTTCCGGGGTTGGATTATGGAACCCACTTCTTTCGGAACTGTCACCGGTGGAAAAATCTCGGGAAAATGGGTTTCCTCAGCCAGCCATGCACTGGAGGCCCTCCTTCTAGCGCCAAAACTATTGGGGCCTAGAAATTCGCAGGCAGCAACAGTAAGGGATTCTCCCCAATCAACGTTCCCATCTAGCCCGTTGACTGTTTGGTATAGGGAATCCGTCCGGTTTGCGGTCCGGCTACCGGAGGTCAAGTAACAAAAAAGAGGTTCTACCGGTTGCGGCCCGGTCCACCGAGTTTTTGTATTTTGAATTAGAAATGAAATGCAAGTGCCTAACTAAATGCAAGGTGGTCAGAATGCAAGGAGCTATCACAACGTGATGCGCAGGTTCTTACCTCTCGTCTTAGACTCGCAAGCAACCAAATCACATACAATAAGAAATAAACTAACTATCTAATCTATCCCTAGGGAGCAAGGTTATCATTTTGGGTGAGTAATACATTTCGCACATGCACTATGAAGAGTTACAGATAGCTAATACTTCTTTCAAAACACATGAACAATTAAAGATATTTAAACAACCAGATAGCCAATTGCTTTATGAACAGCATTTATTACTCACAACAGAAAACACCATAAAATAAACTGAAGAATATTCCAACAAGAACATAGGTTCAGGAAATTAGAACAATCTCACAGTCAATGAGACACAGCTGAAAACGAAATAGTTCCCCTTCAACATTGCTCATTTAATTACATTTGATGCCTTCCATATTGTACTCTCTCCAACAGGCAAAATTGCAGTCTCCTTTGTAAAACAAAGTAGTTCCTCTTACAAGCAAACGTTTACAAAATTTTCTAGGGGAAAAATCCCCCTCTAATTCCTATCATTGCAATACTTAAACTATTCAGCAGATCGTTTGGGTTGCCCCCCAAACGTGTGACCTTCCAGCTCCTTTAACGCTTCATCTTTTCCTATTTCGTCCTTGCCCGTCATGGTTGGTTGAGTAACTGCTGGACCTTTCAAATCTGCCCCTTGGCTGCTCTCGACTTTGTCTTTTTCGAGCGACCTCACCGACATTGCGTCCTACCTGCAATCAATTACATTACATCATTCTTTGGAAAAGCGTTTTAAACATTACGATTACCCACCTGAAATGGCTAACCACAAGAAAACCAGCCGGGCCCATCCATTGATCTGGTAAGAGTTTTGACTAAGTCCTGAGCGGAAAAAAAAAAATCGAAAGTCGGTCGACTTTAGCATCGGACGCGGAGAGACTTTCCTGGCCACAATGGCGGGAAGGAACAGGGCTAAAGAGAGGTGAACACACGAGCTGGAGAGACTTAAATCGGAAGTCGGATGGTTTTTCGTTTCGGGGGTGGAAACACTTTTCCAGCCGCAACGGCGGAAAGGTAAAGGCTTCAAGCACGCGACAGAAAGGCGGGAAAAGTCAATCGAAAATTGGATGGCTGTGACATCGGACGCTAAACCGCTTTCCCAGCAGCAACGGAGGAAGAGAATAGGCTTTGGACACACGGCCGAGCGGGTCAATACGTATCGGCCATCGGGGCAATTCGGACTTCGGACGAATAAACGATTACGGAGCCGCAACGGCGGAGGGGCTGAAACTTCACAGCTTCCGATCTAACATAAATTTACACCCGACCACAGGGAAACTAAGTGTTTAAAAGCTCAACACAGCAACGATCAGACTAAAATATCTCAGAGACCATGGTTTGCTTAAAGGGCGACTGATCTGACGAAACTCTGGCTATCAAAACCACATTCAACTCTGCGATCCACAATAAAATCTTAACACAAATGTCCTCTGGAGAGACAGGCTGCAAATCAATCATTAGAATCGACCAAAACTAAAGCAAGACCAGACCTTCATGGATCACACGAAATCAAAACAACTCTAAATGATAAAGAGGGGCCCCAAAATTTAAGAAATTAGGGGGGAAAAGTTGCGGCTGCAACAAGTTGTTTGCAATTACAAACAACCAACCATTGCCACTGCAATGTTTCGGACATTGCCACCTTGTGGTTCTTTTCAATGGCATTCTCATCCCTCATAATTCCAAGGGCTTGTTTTAAGATAGGATTTGAATTATGGATTTATAACCATATAATTGAGGTTTTTTTGTTGTGATTTTTTACAGTTTGCAGACTTAAAATATCATGAAGCTCTATCACTACTGCAAAATTGCTAGTTTACTTTCAAGTTAACATGCAACAACATGTGACAATGTCGGGAACATTGCCACCACGTGGCTCTTGTTTAGATATATATTATTCAATAGCGTTTATTAACAACAGATATTAATAATATAACGTACTTAGCATAAATGTAGTAATAAACAAGATGGAAGATTGTAGATCCAATTTATTTTGACTAAGTAATAATTTACTTTGGTAACTATTCTAGAAGATCCTTTTTATTTAGTACTAAGCCATGTGGCTTATTTATTTTATGCTAAGAAAAAGTTTTTAAAAATAGGGAAAGCTCCTCATAAGCCCTTGATAAAAGAGGGAGGGAGCCTTGAGAGACACCACCCCTTAAAAAAACTCATTTGACATAATTATTAAAAAACTAATAATTATTTATGCTAACCATAAATCGTTAGGAAAAACATACTTATACGCCGTATAAAGCTTTACCTGGACTTGACTTAAGTGTTTAAGAAGGTCAATTGTAGTGTGAATACACATGTAACAAAGTGAATCAATGAATTTGCTGCAATTAAAAAAAAATTAGAAGGTCAAAATAGTAAAACGTAGTTGGGTTTTTCCTTCACTTATTTTTATTGTGAATGGATGTAATAAAGTGAGTTGTGAATGGACTTTATTTACGTTAATAAAAAGAATAAAGTTTGTCTCAATTATTTGTATTTTGTTCATTCTTACGTAATGTGTTAATTATTTAATAATTTTTTTGGTTTTTTTTATATTATATTTAAATTATATTATATTATATTTTTTTGGTTTTTTGGTTTTTTTATATTATATTTAAATTATATTATATTATATATTAAATTATATTGTATTTTTTTGGTTTTTGGTTTTTTTATATTATATTTCTTTGTCTTCACTATTTTATGAAAAATGATCAAACAAAAATTAAAATAAGTAAATATCCATTGGAACTTTTGTTGGCAAAATTTGATGCCTAGATCAGGAGACATGAAGTCCTATCTCACATAGCTATACCTATAAACCCTATGGCTTACATGGACATCAACTCGTTATCTTAATGCGTAACGTAATAAAGAGAAGGAAACCTTGAAGGTGGCTTCTTTAGACTACTTGATTTGGCAAATCTATAATCATTAGGTCCATATAAATCTCCATACAAAAATAAAACTTTGTATCAAATGACCAAAATTTTGTTGACCAAAATTTTGTTAGCTATTGAATCACCACATTAGATATATTTACTTTATTATTTAAATTAAAAAAATATATCATATAACATCTTCACATTATGTAAATATGTAATGTTAATTTTCCTACCTAATTAATTCAAAATAATTATATTGATTTGTATGGATATGTTCACTTATTTTTTACTATTTTTGTTTTTATTATGGATTATAAATAATTTAAAATTTAAAATTCAAAATAAATAATTAAAATAAATTTGGGAAAGAAACAAATAATCATATTTCATTAAATAGATTTTAAAATATTTTAAAAAAACTTTATACAATATAATTTTATTTAAAAATATGAATAAATAAATTCTATAATATAGATGCATAGTACGTATAAGTAAATATTTTTTATATATACAATGTGATACTTTAAATAAATATACTTATGTCATAATGATGATGAATGCATATGAAAAATATGTAATGCGGGGAAATTTAATCCTTATGTTTGATGTTAGGATATTTAGACACTTAGGAGTTAGTTAAGATCAACTTGTGTAATATATCCGTTAGGTAAAAGTGTGTTTCTTTAGTATGCATTAGTATGCATTTGTAAATATTCTAATCCGACGGTCACGATATGTTCTAGACATAGAGTGATCCGACGGTTCAACTTCTCTTAGATCATACCTACCATTGATCTGTGGCTTAACACCCGATTGGTCTATGATCTCTATTTAAAGAGCATAGAGGGTCCTTGGCTAGTTGATCGATTATGAGAAGCTCATGTAACTTTCTTTCTTTTGCATAATAAATTGCTCCGAAGTAGCTATTTGGCCGGGGCCGTGGACTGTTTCCCTCTCGAGGGTTTTAACCACGTGACAAACATTGGTGTATTGATCTGTGATCTGTTTGTGTGAAGCGGCTATTCTTGGTGTTCGGTCCTTTGGGAGTACCCTGTGTACCCTAACATTTGATGCAAGAATGATGTACGAGATGCAAAAATAATGTAGATTCCAGTGTTATATGACTGTAAAGTGATGCTAAAATGATTAGGAAAAAAATTGTCATTCATTCATTTTAAGAATTTAACATTATGATAAGCATATGATTTTTGTCTTAACTTAATAGAATCCACTTACAAGAATAAATACTCTCATAGAGAGGAAACACCCACTTACAATAATAAACACTCCCACGGAGAGGAAACATCCACTTACAAGAATAAATACTCTCAGAGAGAGGAAACATCCTCTTACAAGAATAAATACTCTTGCAGAGAGGAAACATACAAGTAGAAATTGCACATAAAGAGAATTCACATTCCATAGGCTCATCTTAGAGAGACATAGACGATTCCCTAGATTGATTGGTGCCACTTTAAAATCTATGCTATTATTATTTGTTAAGGATGATTGTGTTCCTTCAAGAAATTTGTTTAACGCCTCCTCCCAAAACAGACAATGATCACAACTGTCTTAGCTCTTTTCTTAGGCTATCAAGGTGTTGCAGCTGCAACTTTTCTCCCAAATTTTTTAAAATTTTGGACCCTTATTTTAATTTTATCTTGCCTGGGAGTGTTTAAGATTTTTAAACTCTGTCTTTCCTCTATTACGAATTTGGATTTTCCTGAGTTTGATTTGAGTTCGATTGTTTACCACTTTCGGAGGTTGAATGATATAAAACTGCCAACATTTTTTATTTTTCGATGGTTTGGTTTTATCGTTGTCGGAGGTTGGTTTAAGATTGAGTCGGGGTTTTTGATCTCTATGACGCCGCTGTTTTGGAGATGAGACAAACTATTTTGACCGCTGCACAACCTTAAGATTTTTCGAACACTTAATGTTTTCGATGATTTTTTCTTCTTTAAATGATTTCTTTCATTGCTATCGGAAGTCTATTTCTGTTTGGATCGAAACTTTAGTTCTCTTTGCAGTCACCGTGTTGGAAATGAAACAAACTTTTTCTATCGTTGCACTGCCAAAGTCTTTTGAAACTTAACATTTTTTTTATTTGGTTTTTTGGAGGTCAGTTGAACAGTAAAACGAGGTTGTAGTTCTCTACGCAGCCGCTGTTGCAAAAGCTAAACGTTGAATGTTCCGACAGTTAGCTCTTTTCTTTTCCGATGTCAAGGTTTTTGAATTTGCGATATTTTTTGCTTTTCGCTCTCGAAACGTTTTATAACTTTAATCAGAAGCCATAGCCCTTATGTGTCCACCATTGTGGCTCCTCAGCAGACTAACCATCCGATGTATAACTGTTTCGCTCGTTGATTGATAGTTGTTTCTTGCATCGATCACGCAGTTTATTGTTTCAAACTTTTTGCCTTGCGATGATTTTTTCTTTTTTTTCGCTATCGGAATGTTTTGATAAATAGTTGGAGTTTATTCTTCCCGTTTGTCGATGTTTTTCAATTGATTGCAGAAGCCATAGTCAATGTGACTCCCACCGTTGCGATTGTGTAGTGCGCTTTCTCTCCGACGGTTAGTTGATTCATATGCCGACGCAGTACCAGTTAGGCCTCCGAGCTTCCGATCGTCGATGTTCTCAGTTGGTCGCAGAGCCCGTAGTATTTTCGTCACCGGTCGTTGCGGTTCCTCTTTGAACTCATCACCCGATCCTTAGTGAGTCCGCTTGCTGATGAAGTTTTTCCTGCTGACGCTTTATGATTGTTCTTTCCAATCCCCGATGCCTAGACGATAGCTGTCTTTTTTTATTTTTGCCGACGTTTTATTTCCGCCTCGGAACCCTTAGTCTATAGGATCTTCGTCGTTGCGGCGGCCTAGTGAACTAACCGTCCGTCGTAGAAAGTTTGCGCCCACCGATGGGAGTTGTGTTTTCGTCCGATGCTTAAGTTTTTCCCACCGGTAAGGGTTTTCCCGCCTTTCTCATGTGCTTTTACCCTATTTTTCAATGGCGGTTCCTTTGTCATTTTTTTACTGTCATTGGAGGATGTCGAGTTGGTCCAAATACAGTTGTGATTGAGATGAAGAGTATGATATTTCAAGATCGTTTTTTTTTGTGGGACAGCGGGTTTAGAAAAAAAATTCAGACTCAGTTGTCAGGATTTTCTGTGCATTTGCATGTTTTCTTTTTATGCATTAACATTTGTTTATAGTTCATTTCTTTGTCGAATGCGAATTGATCTAATGACTGGTTATTCATGACAGGGTGATTGCTGTTGTAGAGAAGATGTATCTAAAGGACAAAGCAGAAGGGAGCTAGCCGAAGAAAAGAAAAATGAAGAAGCAAAACTAGAGAACAGAAGAAGCAAGTTGGTTTCAAGCTCAACTGGATCTAGTAAGAGACCAATGGATTAATGAGCAAAATAAATAGAGGCAGAGGCCCAAGCTTGGAAAAGGTCGGCAGTTACCAAGCTGGTCCCTTTTTTTTATAAAAATGCTCTTAAATCATAAATCTGAAATGTAACGTTTGTATGAATCATGAGCACTCACAAACTGACAAAACTGTGAGATTAAACGGTTGAGGAGCCCAAAGGTCACCGAGGGGAATCCCAAGAGTTTGCTTGTAGTATAAGTATAGGAAAGTTAGAGGGAATGGGGGACTTTTTCCCAGTTAGATTTGTGAGGACATATTGTAAGAAGAACTATTTCCTTTTGCAATAGATAATTACAGTTTGCCTATTGGAGAAAGCTTGGTGGAATGTTCAAATGTTGTGCTATGGATTTGTTGAAGAGGAACTATTTCGTTTTCAGCTTTGTGTCCATTAACTGTGAGATCGTTCTAACTCTTTCTGGTTTATTTTATGAAAATTTCCACTATGAGTAATGAATGTTGTTCATAAACAATTGGCTATCTGGTTGTTCAAATATCTTTAAATGTTCATGTGTTTTGAAAGGAGTATCAGCTATCTGTGATTTTTCATAATGCATGTACAAAATACATTACTCATTAATAAATGATAATCTTGCTCCCTAGGGATAGGTTAGGTAGTGAGTTTTAATTTCTTGCTGTGTATGATTTAGATGCAAGAGAGTCTAAGACGAGAGGTAAGAACCTGCGCATCACATTGTGACCACTCCTTGCATTCTTAATCAATCTGCATTTTAGATAGGCACTTGCATGTCATACTTAAGACTAAAAACACAAAAATATACACGGTGGACCGGGCTGTAACCGGTAAAACCTTTTATTTTTGTTACTTGACCTACGGTAGCCGGACCGCAAACAGGACGAATTCCCTACACCAAATAGTCATGGGCTAGTTGGGAACGTTGACTAGGGAGAATCCCTTGCTGTTGTTGCCTGTGAATTTCTGGGCCTCAACACAAGGTAAGTCTGTTTTGTTTCTTGTTATAAGAGTCATATATTTTAATTTGTCGATTTAACAAGCCATCCAATACTATGGGGAGTACGTGTATAATTCATATCAAGAGAGTAACGAAAGGATTTTCGAGAATCCACCTAATTTAGGCTATGGCCATTAGGTGTAGTGGGCGCGATCCCCGTGCCAACATGCAAAACATGGAGGCTATGGATTTAATGAGTATGGAGGTCATGTCATCACTTGTTGCAAGATTAATGCAAGAGGAGGCTACATGAGGAGTTGCTAGCAAGTAATTCCACAAGGCTAGATAGTGAGGGTCTCCTCTAAGTCCAATCCTGAGTATTCTTTGGCTATCAGAGATGGTAGGGCCATCATGGTATTCTACAATGCCAGTGATCCTACAATGGTCATATTCTCATATTATCAGACACCTACATAAATTCTGGTAAATATATAGTTTCTTGACTGATCTTTGTTGATATAATATATATGTGCATTCATGCAACAATGGGTGAAGGACGAGAACTGGAGTAACCTTGTGAGGTATCAAGTGGGTCATCCGACTTTCGCTCTGGTGAACAAAGCCACCAGTCAAGCTCTTCACCATGATATTGTTGAAAGTCAGGAAGTGCTTCTCACTTAGTATGAGGCCCCCGCTTTTGATAAGAAAATACTGTGGAGTGAGAGTGAAGACATGGGATATGGATATTGGACAATAAGGATGGCCAACAATATTGGCCTCAATTTCTACCCTATAAAAAAAATCTACATAGAATCTCTGCATAATCGTATATACATTGATTATTTGTACATAATTGTCTATGCATTGATTATGTTTTGTTTTACATGGTAATCCAGCATTGATAATTTTGAAGCCGATCTGACAAAGGGTTGGCATTACGCCTTGCTCTAGAGGTACCATTCAAGATCATATCCATTAGCGCTGCATATATCCTTCAAGGTGCATGTTCCTCTTAAGGTTTCATCACATTTCGACGGCCTATGAGGAACCTCCTCGTGTCTCATAGAATACCTCCAATGATTTAACTTGGTATTTTCTCTTTTATTTAACATTAAATGGGATTCCCCTAATTTTGGCAATGTAAAGACAACTAAAACACCCCACTTTTCGAACAAACTTTTAATAAAACTCGATTAAAATTGTTCATGGAAATTTCTATTTCAATAATTTTGCAATTTCAACAATCTTGATTATTTGTCCTAGACTAAATCCCTAATTTTAAATCTTCCCAAATCGCTAAAAGTGCAATTTGACCACTTAAAATTGGAATTTCAGCAAGATTTTTGTTTTCGCACTTAAAATTGGAATTTCAACAAGATTTTGTTTGCTGAAATAGTTGAATGGAAGTGTGTCCATGTCAGTTTTGAGGCTATATGTTGTAGAGGAACAAATCCGAGAGTACACTTGTTGACTTGAAGGTAGGGGTTGTGGGTCTGAGTGTAGGCATGGAAGTATATCTAAATGCAATTGTGATAGTTGCACATAAAGCATGGTGATGGGTTGCACCAAAAGGTTAACTCCCCAAAGCATTTGCATGTGACCAAACGTACTATCAAATCATTTGCTTTTGACAAAGAAATATGGCCCAATTTGTGATGCTTACTATAAAATTTAAGTTCTAGTATATCAACTGAATTTGCCTTAGAATTTTCAGATTCCGGTTGTTGTTGAGTCCAACGATTACAACCATTTTTAACTGCATTTTCATTACTATGGACACATTAGAAAATGTTCGAATTTATGGTGAAATTTAATCTTTACAATGGAATTCTTACTCTAAGCTCATTAAAAAAAATTACAACCTAAAACTAACTCAAATCTATACAATAATTTTATGCCACCATTATTTTCTTTTTTTCATTATTGGTAATGATTTTAGATTATGAACATAGCATAACTACTTTTCAGCATTTGCATAGTGTTCTTTATACTGCTAAATATGTTTGATTTATAATTGTGTTAATATCATAATTATTTTTTTACTCGTTCATGGTTTTTTTTAAATCTTTTGGTGTGGATTAATGTTTATGGTTTTTTTTTAAATATTTTGGTGTGGATTAATGGAAATTGTGGATGTTGCCATGAATCAAATTATACACAGATATCACCTTTTTTATTCAACACAACTTCATTGCAGGGTAACTTTCCTAATAACGTGAGTCAATGTGAGAATAGAAATATACAATGTCTGTGGGAAATGACAGTGGGATTTAGAGTTTCATCTGTGTGATTGGAGCTCATTTTCATTTACAAATGGGATGCATACTTGCTAAGCAAATTTCAGCCCTAGACGAGGCATAAATTAATTATGCCCGCATTTGTGAAAGAATTCACATGAAGACAGAATTTGATCCGTGAAGAAGGCAGTTAGAATCCGATCTGTGAAGACAAGATAGTCATGTGGAGGAGAAGCTAGACGTCGGTGAAGAAAAGTTACCATCAGGTGATTCACATGCAATTTTGCGTGAAGAGGTGAAATTGTTGGAGTTATGGAGTAAAAACCTATGCGTGGATATATCTAGAAAAATGAAAAAATCAAGTTAAATCGTTAGATGTAATCTACAAGACACGGGGAGGATCCTCATAGGTCGTCGATAGATGAAACCTTTAGAGGAACATGCTCCTTAAATAACACCTTTGGTGTAATTAAGTTTTTTCCCCATATTTTTATAAAAAATGGTCGTTGTAATATCAATACCAAACCAATTTCAATGATTAGTACCAAACCAATTTCAATGATCAATAAAGTTTGTCTGCAAATGTTTTTGATGGGATATATATATATATATATTTGAATGTGCCTTACTAACGAGACCCACACCTTAACCAATAATCCTTATAAAAGTGTATCAATGATGTTGTAGGACAGAACAACCGCTGGGGTCTTTCCATGTTTTATATATTGATCATATCTTTATGTTTTGTATGTTGATCATATATTTACGAACAAACCATTGTTGTTGACTCCTTCCCTTTGGAAGAAAGTAGGAAGGTTTTGACATTGGTAAGAGCATGTGAAGGAATCTTATTCCTTTGGTATATAGATATTCTCTCTTCTATTTAGATTAAACCTTGGATGTCTGAGATTGGAAAGGTATGTCTGTGATGTCCAAGATTGACAATTCTTTTTTCGTGTGTTTTATTCATTTGAGATAGTTAGAGAGTTTGAGGTTGGAAAATTATTTCTTTCTGTAACTGTTGGGGAAGCTTACAATTATGGGTGGACACTTTCTAGTTTACATATAAACAATAAGTTTAATTTGAGGATAATGTATTTTTTATTCAAGGGATAGCACAAATATAGATTAGTACTTTTTGATTCGAGGAATATTAAAAGTATGATTTTTTTTAATATAATAATAACATATTATATTATTATTTATATATTTATTTTAATTTGTTTTTATTTTATTTTAATTGATGTGATTGTGCATATTATTATTAAGCTTACCTTTAAATTAACTTTTTATATATGAAAAAAAATATGTTGATTTGATAGTATATAACATTATAATATTATCCGGGTAGATTGATTTTTTATTTTAATTAATGTGATAGCATATAATATCATTATTTATTTATGAAAGTTCAATTGATTTGACAGTAAATAATATTATCATATTATTAGTGTATATTGATTTTTTAATTTAATTGATGCGATGTCTTACAATATTATTAATGTGAAGTCATCTTGATCTTTTGTTTATTTAGTATCAAATTTCTTTTATATATATATATATATATGAAGAGAGTAATAACAATATTAATATTAATATGCAAATATAAGTATTTTTATAAATATATATGGATCTTTTTGTTTATCTCTATATTGTAATTTTTAATATTAATTGTAAATATCAATTTTTTAATGTTTTAATTTTAATTTTTTTGTTTCCACTCATTTTTTTTTTAAGTGTTATATTTTTTAAGGCAATTATGTTTTATTAGCATTTTGCATGTCATGACAAAAATATCTTACATGTAAAGCCCTTGTCATAATTCTAGATGCAATGACACTCATTTTAAAATGGTTATTCTATGTGAAAGAATTTTTAAAGTAAGGGATATATTTATAGGATATTTGATTTTGTTGGAAAAATATCATCATTCCACTTAATCATTGAACTAAGATTTTATTGGCAAATTCAATTGTATGTTTTCCAACATCCATTGTAAACCTATATTTGCCTTATGGATATTTTAAGCAATGCCATTATTAGGAGTTTTAATGTCATGCCTTGGGAGCATCTCTTCTACTTGTAGTTGTTATTATTTATGTAATGCTTTTAAATTGTAATTACAATATATTACTATAGAGCATATAATATCCCTACAAATCTATTATCACATTAATACTCCTTGGATATCATCTTTATAAGTGTTAACATTCATTAGCGGGTGCAAAAAGTTGTTTCCCAAAATTTTTACATAAAAAATTCATGCTTGTCGAATTTTTTTTTGAACATCCATGCACCCTACAAACGCACAAATTCTCTAGAAAAGTGAACAGGCTCTAGAAACATGCACACATTCTTATTTCAATTTCTTCGACCCTTCTCAAACCTCCACAAATGTACATGCATGCCTCCACATTGCTATCTACATAGACTGTAATCTATGTTTAAAGTGTGTGCATTCTTAAAAGCACATATGTGTGCATTCCTATGTGTAAAAAAAAATGGATCTTGAGGTATAAACATGGTTTGGGGGAAACAAGGGGCTTAATCCTTAAATAAACCTTCTTGAGCTTAAGCTTCATGATTAGGAGACAAAAAAAATTGGGCATTAAGCCCTAAATGTAGCTTATTGGGATGAATCACCATAAACATGTTGGTTGAACGAAATGTATTTGCTTCCATTGTATTTACATGTCTTATGCATCTATATATATGTTTTTATTCCAATGCATTTTTATGTTTATGTTCATGGGATAGATTTCCCAGATTTGATAGTAGCATAGTTGCATTCTCTCTTTTGTAGAGGGGTGGGGACGTGACACTGTCGGAGGTGACTAGCGCGTGGGAAACATTTGTCTCCAGAATGGCAAGGCCTACATAAATTTCGTCTCTTATGAAATCGTTTGTATTTTCCCATGTAAATCACTAAAAGACAAATTGTGGAAATTTCTAGGGTTAGGGTAGGCCAAAGGTCACAAAATGACAAATTCATATTGTAATAAATAGGGGTAGAAAGTAAAATAGAGGGACTTTTTTCTAGCACAAACTAAGGCTGAAATATTTGTAAGAGAACTGTTTTTTTGCTAATAAAGAAGGATTTGTTTTTGTTGGGAAAGGTTGCATAGTAATTTTCTTGGAATGTTTGGAAATCACAAGGTTGCATAGTAATTTTCTGGTTTCCATGCAACTATGAGATCGTTCTAACTATTTTGAATTACTTCTTTGGTGATGAATGATTTTTCTTTCCATATAAATCTTTGTGTATGAAATATGAAATGAATATTTTATTATGTCAGAGCTACCTTTGATATTATTTCTGTTGTAAATATGCATATGGAATTGAAACAACATGGGTGAGATTAATATGAATAGTTACAGTACGTTTCTCTAACTTTAAATTTGATCCCTATGGGGATAGGATAAATTAGAATAGGATAGATTAGCTAATTCTTAGATTTAGAAGAATAATTGAGAATGAGGGAATGGTAAGACGAGAGGTAAGAACCTGCGCATCACTTGTGAGGTTTCTGCTTATCAATTATATACATTTAGACACTTGCATATCATCTTTGAAATAAAATTACATAAATGGTGAATCGGCCCGTAACCAGTAAAGATTTAAAAAACTTAATCTACAGTAGTCGGACTGTTAATGGGACAGATTCCTCACACCAAATGGTGGACGATCTAATTAGGATTGTTTATCGAGGAGAATGCCTACTGTCGATATCTGGGATTTTTCCAGGATTCAACACATACAAAGCGCTTTAAGGCCCTCTATTTATTAAATAAACAATGGTATCTAGAGCATCATCCCAAAACTGGAAGGGAAACACTGCATGTAATCTCATACACCTTACACACTCCATGGTCATTTTGTTCATCATTTCTGACATACCATTTTCTTCTGGTGTTCCAGGGACTGTCTTCTCTCTATCAATCCCATTATACGAAAAGTAACTATCAAACTCCTTGCTACAGTATTCACCTCCATTATCAAATTTGAGAGATTTCAACTTTTTCCTGTCTCATTCTCAACCAAAGCTTTCCACTTCTTAAAAGTAGCAAACACATCAGATTTCTGTCTAATGAAATAAACCCAAGTTTTTCTACTTGCATCATCAATAAAAGTAACATAATAATGAGAGCCACCAAGAGATTGTACCTGAGCCGGTCCCCATACATCTGTATGCACAAGCTCTAACTTTTCACTCTTATTTCATTTCCCAACCCTAAGAAATATAACTGTCTTTTGTTTTCCATAAAGACAGTTCTCACTGAATTCCAAACTTACCTGCTTCAGATCTGGAAGAAATTTCCTTGAGAGGAGAATCTGCAAAAGATATAATGCTGGGCCTATGATGCCACAATGCTGCACATGTTTTTGTGGAAGCTACAAAGATATAATAATCAATATTATGAGGAAATAAATACAATGTACCTATCCTATATCCCTTTGCTATAACCAATTATCCTTTAGTGATCTTCCACCACGTTTTTCCAAATGTAGAAAAACAACCGCTATCTCCCAACTTCCCTGTTGAGACCAGATTTATTTTCATAGAAGGAATATTCCTTATATATTTTAGCATTCATTAATTTCCATTATTTAACTTAATCTGTACCTTACCCATTCCAACAATTTTACATGGTTCATCATCCCCCAATAAAACATGTCCAAAATCATCTGGAATATATTCATGAAATAATTTCCTATGGGGTGTAGCATGACAGGAAGCCCCTAAATCTACTATGCAATAATCACTAGTATTATCTAATGTAAGAATCAAATAACCTTGTAACACATCACGTGCTACATTTTCTTCCTGAGTAGTCTCTTGCTGCCCATCTCCTTTCTTCTTTGGAGCTCTGCAAGATTTCTTTAGATGTCCTTTCTTACAATAGTTCTGACACTCTATCTTTCCAAATATAGACTTAGATATTCCCTTTCTATACTTGTTATGATTACCTGGGCCCCTTCCTCTCCATTTTTATCTTCCCCTGCTCTCCATGGTCAACACATTACTTGATGTCTCATGTGTGTTACCACCCCACTTTGACAAGGGTGTCCACATGTGAAATACTTTCACAACCTTTATACCTTGCAGGGCAGTTTTAAAGTTTCTTGTGCTTTTTACCTTACAAGGTCAGCAGAAGAGTAGTACAAGCAGGAATCCTGAAGATGATTCTTTAAAATCCAACAAGGGTATCTACAGAGTAGTAGCAGAAGAATTTCCTTGTCCTGATAGGTTTCTTATATGTTTTGTTCCCATGAGAAATACAGTAATTCCTCGGCCTGGGAAACACAACAAAAGCAATTAGCCTGTTTACATTCTAAAGGTTAATTATGGACAGAAATAGAGTTTAGTTTTCCAATGTTATATACGAAGGTCACTTCTTTAGCAGCAAATAGAGACCATGGGTTTTCTCATCCTATGGTATGATAACATTGATTCCACCAAAAAAATTCAAAAGGATCAGTCGCAATGGTTTCAAGGACTATATGAAAAACTAAGAGAAAGTAAGAGGAGTCCGTAAGCATGCCAAAACATCAAGTTTCAAGTTGTTTTTTCAGTTCAACAAACAACACCATTGTAGACTGTTACCTTATACTGGAATTCCAAATCAACCGCATGAGGAATCCAATCGTATGGGGGTCATTTTCATTACCAGATTCCCGACATACACCTGTACGTAATGCTTTGTATTTACAGAGTGATCGGAAATTGCCTTTGTGGTATAGAACAGAGCACGACAATCTTCCAAAGTTATGATTGCCCCATGTTCATGTTCAGCATTCAACTCCATTTTGTAAATTGGCACTCCACATTAGCCCTGGAGTCAGGTTCATGTTCAGCATTCAACTCCATTTTGTAAATTGGCACTCCACATTAGCCCTGGAGTCAGGTTTGTTATTTATTGGCGTTTACAAGAAGTTCCTTTTCACAGGAAGCCACTCATGGGGTTGAAAGAACTGATTACGTTGAGGCATGCATGTACATGTGGAGGCATGCATGTACATGTGTGGAGGTTTGAGAAGGGTTGAAGAAATTGAAATAAGAATGTGTGCATGTTTCTAGAGCGTGTTCACTTTTCTAGAGATTTAGAGCGTGTTCACTTTTCTAGAGATTTTGTGCATTTGTAGGGTGCATGCATGTTCAAAAAAAATTTGACAAGCATGAATTTTTTATGTAAAAATTTTGGGAAACAACTTTTTGCACCCGCTAATGAATGTTAACACTTATGAAGATGATATCCAAGGAGTATTAATGTGATAATAGATTTGTAGGGATATTAATATGCTTTATAGTAATATATTGTAATTACAATTTAAAAGCATCACATAAATAATAACAACTTCAAGTAGAAGAGATGCTCCCAAGGCATGACATTAAAACTCCTAATAATGGCATTGCTTAAAATATTCATAAGGCAAATATAGGTTTACAATGGATGTTGGAAAACATACAATTGAATTTGCCAATAAAATCTTAGTTCAATGATTAAGTGGAATGATGATATTTTTCCAACAAAATCAAATATCCTATAAATATATCCCTTACTTTAAAAATTCTTTCACATAGAATAACCATTTTAAAACAAGTGTCATTGCATCTAGAATAACGACAAGGGCTCTACATGTAAGATATTTTTGTCATGACATGCAAAATGCTAATAAAACATAATTGCCTTAAAAAATATAACACTTAAAAAATAATAATGAGTGTTACTGAAATAAAAAAATTAAAATTAAAACATTAAAAAATTGATATATACAATTAATATTAAAAATTACCATATAGAGATAAACAAAAAGATCCATATATATTTATAAAAATACTTATATTTGCATATTAAAAATACTTATATTTGCATATTAATATTAATATTGTTACTACTCTCTTCATATATATATATATATGAAATTTGATACTAAATAAACAAAAGATCAAGATGACTTCACATTAATAATATTATGACATGGCATCAATTAAATTAAAAAATCAATCTAGGCTAATAATATTATAATATTATTTATTGTCAAATCAACTAAACTTTCATAAATAAATAATGATATTATATGCTATCACATCAATTAAAATAAAAAATCAATCTACCCCGATAATATTATAATATTATATACTATCAAATCAACTAAACTTTCATAAATAATTTTTTTTTCATATATAAAAAGTTAATTTAAAGGTAAGCTTAATAATAATATACACAATCACATCAATTAAAATAAAATAAAAACAAATTAAAATAAATATATAAATAATAATCTAATATGTTATTATTATATTAAAAAAAAAATCATACTTTTACTATTCCTCGAATCAAAAAGTACTAATCTATATTTGTGCTATCCCTTCAATAAAAAATACATTATCCTCAAATTAAACTTATTGTTTATACGTAAACTAGAAAGTGTCCACCCATAATTGTAAGATTCCCCAATAGTTACAGAAAGAAACAATTTTCCAACCTCAAACTCTCTAACTATCTCAAATGAATAAAACACACAAAAAAAGAATTGTCAATCTTAGACATCACAGACATACCCTTCCAATCTCATACATCGAAGGTTTAATCTAAATAGAAGAGAGGATATCTATATACCAAAGGAATAAGATTCCTTCGCATGCTCTTACCAATGTCAAAACCTTCCTACTTTCTTCCAAATTGAGGGAGTCAACAACTGTGGTTTGTTCGTAAATATATGATCAATATACAAAACATAAAGATATGATCAATATATAAAACATGGAAAAACCCCAACGGTTGTTTTGTCCTACAACATCATTGATACATTTTTATAAGGATTATTGGATTAAGGTGTGGGTCTCCTTAGTAAGGCACATTCAAAGATATATATATCCCATCAAAAACATTTGTGGACAAACTTGATTGATCATTGAAATTGGTTTGGTACTGATAAAACATTGGTTTCGTACTGATAAAACAACGACCAATTTTTATAAAAGTACGGGGAAAAAACTTAATTACACCAAAGGTGTTATATAATTAGCATGTTCCTCTAAAGGTTTCATCATTTGTCGACGACCTATGAGGATCCTCCCCGTGTCTTGTAGATTACATGTAACGATTTAACTATTTTTTCATTTTTCTAGATATATCCACGCATAGGTTTTTACTCCATAACTCCAACAATTTCACCTCTTCACGCAGAATTGCATGTGAATCACCTGATGGTAACTTTTCTTTACCGATGGCTAGCTTCTCCTCCACATGACTATGTTGTCTTCACAGATCGGATTCTAACTACCTTCTTCACAGATCAAATTCTGTCTTCACGTGAATTCTTTCACAAATGCAGGAATAATTAATTTATGCCTCGTCTAGGGCTGAAATTTGCTTAGCAAGTATGCATCCCATTTGTAAATGAAAATGAGCTCCAATCACACAGATGAAACTCTAAATCCCACTGACGTTGTATATTTCTATTCTCACATTGACTCACATTATTAGGAAATTTACCCTGCAATGAAGTTGTGTTGAATTAAAAAGGTGATATCTATGTTAATTTGATCTTTTACGTGTGTATAATTTGATTCATGGCAACATCCACGATTTCCATTAATCCACACCAAAAGATTTTAAAAAAACCATGAACGAGTAAAAAAATAATTATGATATTAACACAATTATAAATCAAACATATTTAGCAGTATAAAGAACACTATGCAAGTGCTGAAAAGTAGTTATGCTATGTTCATAATCTAAAATCATTACCAATAATGAAAAAAAGGAAATAATGGTGGCATAAGATTATTGTATAGATTTGAGTTAGTTTTAGGTTGTAATTTTTTTTAATGAGCTTAGAGTAAGAATTCCATTGTAAAGATTAAATTTCACCATAAATTCGAACATTTTCTAATGTGTCCACAGTAATGAAAATGTAGTTAAAAATGGTTGTAATCGTTGGACTCAACAACAACCGTAATCTAAAACTTCTAAGGAAAAATCAGTTGATATACTCGAACTTAAATTTTATAGTAAGCATCACAAATTGGGCCATATTTCTTTGTCAAAAGCAAATGATTTGATAGTACTTTTGGTCACACGCAAATTCTTTGGGGAGTTAACCTTTTGGTGCAACTCGTCACCATGTTTTATGTGCAACTATCACACTTGCATTTAGATATACTTCCATGCCTACACTCAGACCCACAACCCCTACCTTCAAGTCAACAAGTGTACTCTCGGATTTGTTCCTCTACAACATATAGCCTCAAAATTGACACGGACACACTTCCATTCAACTATTTCAGCAAACAAAATCTTGTTGAAATTTCAATTTTAAGTGCGCAAACGAAATCTTGCTGAAATTCCAATTTTAAGTGTGCAAACAAAATCTTGCTGAAATTCCAATTTTAAGTGGTCAAATTGCAATTTGAGCGATTTGGGAAGATTTAAAATTGGGGATTTAGTCTAGGACAAATAATCAAGATTGTTGAAATTGCAAAATTATTGAAATAGAAATTTCCACGAACAATTTTAACCGAGTCTTATTGAAAGTTCGTTCAAAAAGCGGGGTGTTTTAGTTGTCTTTACATCGCCAAAATTAGGGGAATCCCATTTAATGTTAAATAAAAGAGAAAATACCAAGTTAAATCATTGGAGGTAATCTATGAGACATGGGGAGGCTCCTCATAAGCCGTCGAAATGTGATGAAACCTTAAGAGGAACATGCACCTTGAAGGATATATGCAGCGCTGATGGATATGATCTTGAATGGTACCTCTAGAGCAAGGCGTAATGCCAACCCTTTGTTAGACCGGCTTCAAAATTATCAATGCCAGATTACCATGTAAAACAAAACATAATCAATGCATAGACAATTATGTACAAATAATCAATGTATATATGATTATGCAGAGATTCTATGTAGATTTTTTTTTATAGGGTAGAAATTGAGGCCAATATTGTTGGCCATCCTTATTGTCCAATATCCATATCCCATGTCTTTACTCTCACTCCACAGTATGTTCTTATCAAAAGCGGGGGCCTCATACTAAGTGAGAAGCACTTCCTGACTTTCAACAATATCATGGTGAAGAGCTTGACTGGTGGCTTTGTTCACCAGAGCGAAAGCGGTATGACCCACTTGCTACCTCACAAATTTACTCCAGTTCTCATCCTTCACCCATTGTTGCATGAATGCACAGATATATTATATCAACAAAGATCAATCAAGAAACTATATATTTACCAAAATTTATGCATGCATCTAATAATATGAGAATGTGACCATTGTAGGATCACTGGCATTGTAGAATACCATGATGGCCCTGCCATCTCTGATAGCTAAAGAATACTCAGGATTGGCCTTAGAGGAGACCCTCACTATCTAGCCTTGTGGAATTACTTGCTAGCAACTCCTCATGTAGCCTCCTCTTGCATTAATCTTGTAACAAGCGACAACATGACCTCCATACTCATTAAATCCATAGCCTCCATGTTTTGCATGTTGGCATGGGGATCGCGCCCACTACACCTGATGGCCATAGCCTAAATTAGGTGGATTCTCGAAAATCCTTTCGTTACTCTCTTGATATGGATCATACACGTACTCCCCATAGTATTGGATGGCTTATTGAATCGACAAATTAAAATATATGACTCTTATAACAAGAAACAAAATAGACTTACCTTGATAGCCTAAGAAAAGAGCTAAGACAATTGTAATCATTGTCTGTTTTGGGAGGAGGCGTTAAACAAATTTCTTGAAGGAACACAATCATCCTTAACAAATAATAATAGCATAGCTTTTAGGGTGGCACCAATCAATCTAGGGAATCATCTATGTCTCTCTAAGATGAGCCTATGGAATGTGAATTCTCTTTATGTGCACTTTCTACTAGTATGTTTCCTCTCTACGAGAGTATTTATTCTTGTAAGAGGATGTTTCCTCTCTCTGAGAGTATTTATTCTTGTAAGTGTATGTTTCCTCTCTACGGGAGTATTTATTATTGTAAGTGGGTGTTTCCTCTCTATGAGAGTATTTATTCTTGTAAGTGGATTCTATTAAGTTAAAACAAAAATCATATGCTTATCATAATGTTAAATTCTCAAAATGAATAAATGACAATTTTTTCCCTAATCATTTTAGCATCACTTTACAGTCATATATCACTGGAATCTACATTATTTTTGCATCTCGTACATCATTCTTGCATCAAACATAAAGATTTTATTTCCCTGCATTACATATTTTTCATATGCATTCATCATCATTATGACATAAGTATATTTATTTAAAGTATCACATTGTATATATAAAAAATATTTACTTATACGTAGTGTGCATCTATATTATAGAATTTATTTATTCATATTTTTAAATAAAATTATATTGTATAAAGTTTTTAAAAATATTTTAAAATCTATTTAATGAAATATGATTATTTGTTTCTTTCCCAAATTTATTTTAATTATTTATTTTGAATTTTAAATTTTAAATTATTTATAAACAATAATAAAAACAAAAATAGTAAAAAATAAGTGAACATATCCATACAAATCATTTTGAACATTTTGAATTAATTAGGTAGCAAAATTAACATTACATATTTACATAATGTGAAGATGTTACATGATAATTTTTTTTTTAATCTAAATAATAAAGTAAATATATCTAATGTGGTGATTCAATAGCTAACAAAATTTTGGTCATTTGATACGAAGTTTTATTTTTGTATGGAGATTTATATGGACCTAATGATTATAGATTGATGCCAAATCAAGTAGTCTAAAGAAGCCACCTTCAAGATTTCCTTCTCTTTATTACGTTACGCATTAAGATAACGAGTTGATGTCCATGTAGAGGTATATGTCGTCTTAAGTAAAAGCCATAGGGTCTATAGGTATAGCTATGTGAGATAGGACTTCATGTCTCCTGATCTAGGCATCAAATTTTGCCAACAAAAGTTCCAATGGACATTTACTTATTTTAATTTTGTTTGATCATTTTTCATAAAATAGTAAACACAAAGAAAAAGTTGTTGTTGAAATTGTATAATTTAAATATAATATAAAAAACTGAAAAATTTATTAAATAATTAACACATTACCTAAAAAATTAACAAAATACAAATAATTGAGACAAACTTTATTCTTTTTATTAACGTAAATAAAGTCCATTCACAACTCACTTTATTACATCCATTCACAATAAAAATAAGTGAAGGAAAAACGGAACTCCGTTTTACTATTTTGACCTTTTAATTTTTTTTTTTTATTGCAACAAATTCATTGATTCACTTTGTTACATGTGTATTCACACTACAATTGACCTTCTTAAACACTTAAGTCAAATCCAGGTAAAGCTTTATACGGCGTATAAATATGTTTTTCCTAACGATTTATGGTTAGCATAAATAATTATTAGTTTTTTAATAATTATGTCAAACGTTGGCATAAATAATTATTAGTTTTTTAATAATTATGTCAAATGAGTTTTTTTTAGGGGTGGTGTCTCTCAAGGCTCCCTCCCTCTTTTATCAAGGGCTTATGAGGAGCTTTCCCTATTTTTAAAAACTTTTTCTTAGCATAAAATAAATGAGCCACATGGCTTAGTACTAAATAAAAAGGACCTTCTATAATAGCTACCAAAGTAAATTATTACTTAGTCAAAATAAACTGGATCTACAATCTTCCATCTTGTTTATTACTACATTTATGTCAAGTACTTTACATTATTAATATCTGTCGTTAATAAATGCTATTGAATAATATATATCTAAACAAGAGCCATGTGGTGGCAATGTTCCCGACATTGTCACATGTTGTTGCATCTTAACTTGAAAGTAAACTAGCAATTTTGCAGTAGTGATAGAGCTTCATGATATTTTAAGTCTGCAAACTGTAAAAAATCACAACAAAAAAACCTCAATTATATGGTTATAAATCCATAATTCAAATCCTATCTTAAAACAAGCCTTTGGAATTATGAGGGATGAGAATGCCATTGAAAAGAACCACAAGGTGGCAATGTCCAAAACATTGCAGTGGCAATGGTTGGTTGTTTGTAATTGCAAACAACTCCATTGCATAGTAGGAGGGATCACATTTAAAAGAAGTAATAGTATTATGTACTTGATTGAAATGAAGTAGCATAATTATCTGAATGTTATAAGTAAATAAATAAAACAAATTAAAAATACAACACATTTACAATAACAACTCTAAAATACTAAAAAAACAAGATTTGTCATATGGGATTATTTTATAATCTTAGTTAGGGTGTAACTCTTCTCCAACATTTTAAGGTAAAGTAGGCATCAATTTGTTGTAGTGAAGGTTACTTTATGGGGCAACTATTTTTATAATAATCATTATTTTATAAAGTCTCTCTATATTGATATATGGGAAAGTAGAAAACAAAAAACCAAGCAATTCTTACCCAACATTAAACACCTAAAATCAATTAACATAATGAAAGACAACCACAAGTTGAGTATTTGGTAACAACATAAGATTATATATACATCAAGAAGCCCCTAGTAAAAATAAATTTGAAGGCTGCAAATTTCATATGTATATCATGTTGCTTTTAGTTACCCATCTTTAATGCCATATTTTGGAATTGAAAGTGCCATAGGTTTGACCCTCTGTTCTTTGTTGTCTACATGTTTATGTACCATTGTGTACCAGTATTTTACCAAATCATGCTTACTAACATGCCTTTAGCTTTGAATCATAGTATGTGAATCATCTACTTTGTTTGGTCATTGACTCTTGAAACCTATGGTTGAATAAGGAGCTTACATATGACTTGATTCATCAAGTGGTATGAGGTAATACCATATAGTATGTGAATCATCTACGTTGTTTGGTCATTGACTTTTGAAACCTATGGTTGAATAAGGAGCTTACATATGGCTTGATTCATCAAGTGATATGAGGTAATACCATAATTCTATATGAGGTAATACCATATAGTATGTGAATCATCTAATTGTTTGGTCATTGACTTTTGAAACCTATGGTTGAATAAGGAGCTTACATATGACTTGATTCATCAAGTGGTATGAGGTAATACCATAATTCTATAGGACGAAGCTTATACAAGAACTCTGTTGAGGCCTGGAAATTCGTAGGCAACAACAGCAAGGGATTCTCCCCAGTCAACGTTCCCAACTAGCCCGTGACTATTTGGTGTAGGGAATCCGTCCGGTTTGCGGCCCGGCTACAGTAGGTCAAGTGACAAAAAACAAAGGCTTTACCGGTTGCAGCCCGGTCCACCGTGTATTTTTTTATTTTTTTATTTAAGTATGATATGCATATGCCTAATTAACCATGCAGGGTGATAAGGATGCAAGGAGCAATCACAACATGATACGCAGGTTCTTACCTCTCGTCTTAGCACTCATAAGCATCTAGATCACATATGCAGGAATGAAGTTAACTAACTATCTATTTACCTACCTATCCCTGGGGAGCCAAAATGTTACTTACTTATGAGTAATGTGTATTTTGCACGCATTATACAGAGAAATAACAGTTAGTTGATTTTTCTTCCTATAACACATGAACAATTAGAGATATTTCAACAATCAAATAGCCAATTGGTTTATGAGCAGCATACATTACTCATGGTGGTAATTCCACAAAATAAACCAGAAGTCATTCAAACAAAGACATAGGTCATGAGAGTTAGAACGATCTCACGATTAATGGATACGAAGCTGAAAAAACAAAATAGTTCATCTTTCCGTCATCCACTGCATAACATTTGAAAATCCCACCAGTCTTTCACCAACAGGAAAACAATATATCTTTATTGCAAAGAGAAATAGTTCTTCTTACAATATTGCTTTTCATCTCCAACTGGGAAAAAGCCCCTTTTCCTTCTAAGTCTTCTATATTTATACAAAAGGGTGAGACTGTTGGGTTGCCCAAAGTGACCTTTGGGCTTCCCAACTCCTCATTTCCCAATGTTTTACTTTTCCCAAATGTTTTACAAAATAGTTACAAATTACAAAAATTGACCAATCCTTCATGAGGAGGGTCCCACTTGAGCGTCTAGAAACTTTTTCCACACCAAAGCCTCAGAGGCGAGGCCTTCAAAGGCACAAGGTTCCAGGAACTGAATGTTGATCTCAAACTTAGCGGCCTGGTTCTTTATAGCCTCAATCCTTGCTGCACTTAACCGAAGCTGATCCTCCAGAAGCTGCACATTGATAGCTGAATGATCTACTTTGCTCCTCAAAATTTGATCATCCAGGGCTTTAATCTATTGTACTTTAGCTTCCTCCTCTTGATATCTCTTCTGCAACAGCTCCACAAAGGAGTCATGGTCTGGGAAAGCATCAAGCCTCTGTTCGGCCTCTGTCTGGCACCGGTTGTAGGTAATAAGGAGCCTTTTGAAAAACTCTGAGCAAGCTCCTTTCGTTTTCTTAACTGTTTTCTTGAAATCCTCAGCGGTGTTTATAGCAAACTCCAGTAATTGATAATCCCGCTTGAGGGCCTGTTGATCTTTTGATGGCAGATCTGTTGGTGTTTCTTCGTTGTTTTTTAGCCTCGTCATTCTTGCAATTAGGACTTCAAGAACATCCTGAGATCTGTCAACGAAGTAAGAGGAGGTCTCCAGGATTTCCTCCAATCGACCATCTATCTGCAGCACTCTACACCTATCTTCTTCTATAGCAGTCTATAAATGTAGCATCTTAGTCTTTTGGGCCAAGACATGTTCTTTGAACGGCTGGAGGCTAACCTACTGCTCCCTTGCTTCCTCCAGAGCAGTGGTTAGAGCAGAAATCTGTTCTTGATGTTCCTTTTCCTTTTCTTGGGAGTGCATTTCACTGGCCTGCAAGATGATCTTTTGCTGCTCTTCTAGCTCTTCTACTTTTCCCAGCAGCTGTTCCTTTTCCATCTTTAGATCTTGACATTCTTTCTGCACTTTCTCCAAGCATTCCTGCGTAGTTTCCCTGACCTATTTCTCTACTTGGAGGATCTGCAGTTCATTCTTCGAGGCTCTCATTTCTTCTTCCATATCCTTGAACTTCCTCTTAAGCCTATTGCTTTCCTCTCTTTCTTTCCTCAATGTATCTTTCAACTGAGCCGAGGATTTCTTGGACTGCTCCAAGTCAGTCATTACCTTATCCATGTTATCTTCTGAGGCATGGATTAATGCAGCTCCGACTCTCAGGGTGAATCTTGGGTCTTGGTCTGTGCCTAACACCACGGGGGTATTTGTGATCATTCTCCCAGGCAAACTTCCTGTCTCAATCTTCCTTTCTATTCTCTTTACTATCCTCTTTGTTGCCCTATCATAGAAAACAGTGTTGAAATCAGGGATTTCTTCTCCCTTTTTCTGAACAAAAGGAACTAGCTTCAGTGTGAGGACCATGGGTGTGTTGGCAGTGGGTATTTGTGGATCCTGAACTTTCGGGTTCTCCACATCCTTGGTCTACCCTCCACCTGTATCAGAAGTTGACTGTTATGTCTGTGTCATCTTCATCCTTTCTGCTTCTTGCTTTCGTAGCTCCTCATCGAGCTTAACTTTCTTATCTTCTTCTTCTTTTCTCATGTTTTCTTCTGCTTTTTGGGCTGCTTCTTGGGCATCTTTTCTTTTCTCTTCCTCTTCTGTGTGCAGCCATCCTGCAGCTTCCTGTGCCAACCTCTGGGCTTCCTCATTCCTTCTCTTTGCTTCTTCCTCGGCTTTTGCTTGTTCATCTCCCTTCCCACCTTTGGTGGTGATCTTCTTCTTGAATCTTCTTCTCAGAGCTGTCATGTTCAGGGAACTTCGGAAGACAGATTCTTCCCTATCCCAATGATGGGTGTACTCAAAATGTACATTGTTTTCTTTACAATGCTCAGCCACTTTGCCACGGGAATCATTCCTGTGGAAAGGCATCTCGCCAAAATGAAACATTTCCAATTCTTCTACAAATTCATCCGCTTTCTTTACCCTGGTGAATCTGTAGCTCCCTAACTTGAAAGGCAGAGGAGGATAGGCGGTCTTCTTATGCTCAAACAAGAAGCTCCCTATGCCATCCAAGAAGACTTGCCTAACTGCCTCCTTGTGGATGATGTAATCTATGGCGTATTTGGGTAGCAGGGAGGGTGCTCGTGAACCTCCAAACATCCTAAAGTAAAGGCCATCCTCAGTCAGATAGTAATCTGCATATTCTTCGATTACTTGCAGCGCCTCCTCTGACATACAATCACACTCCTTCAGGAAAATGAGTGTGTATAAGGGCATGATGAAGTGTTCAAAGACTTCTCGGTAATGGCTGTGATATTTGTGTGCCCACAGTGGTTTATAAGCAAAATAGACAGGCATTCTTTCCCTGTCCTAGATGCACCTGAGGCCAGGGAAAGGCTGATTGCATAATATACAGTCCATGAGTATGGATCTCATAAATAATTCAGACCTCTTTTGGGTTACTCCTCCCAAAGCCGAGGCCAAGCAAGCTGAAAGACTATTTGATACAATGTTGGCCTAGTTGAAAATTGTCCCCTGGGTCGCAACATAAAAAATGATTGGGATCCATTCTAACTTGAATAGCCTACCATGTGCTCTTCCAAAAATCCTGTTCAGCATTAAAGCTATGAACTTATAGGGGGGCCTTAAGCTTGCTGTATCGTAATCACCCGTCGGTCTGTATCTGTAATGCTTTCCCTGCAACAGCATCTTTTTCAGAGTCTCTACCAGGTCCATTCTAATGTTGTTCAGCCAATCATCAGATAAAAACACTTGGGCTTCTGGCAGGTGGTAGGCCAGAGCTACATATCCGGGGCTATATGTAGCATAGCCCTGTCTTTCAACATTTTCCAGGATCATTGTTGTGACATCCGCCCGGGGCAGAATCCAACCGATTACTTCAGAGCACGGGAACAGCTCTGGTCTGGTGGCGATCTTCATCAATGAAGATCTTTCTATGTTGGCATATATGGACTCTTCTTCTAATCCCATGTCAGGAACCTCTCTGCGTGTGATCAGTCTATATATTCCCCCCCACTGGGATTCAGGTTCGACACCAGAAATACACTTAGTGTCTTCGTGTATATATTCAGTTTGGTGACAGTTTCTACTTCGGGCTCTTCCTTGACCACAGGGGCCTTCTTCTTTTGCCTCTTTGACATGGTGAACTCTTCCTGCCATAAAATTGTAACATTAAGCCATTTTGGCTGAGTGACAAACTTGTAGACATCAATGTGCAGTGTGTCATTTCTTCTATGTTTAACATGATAGCAATCAGTCAGTGAAGCAAATATATGCATGTATATAAGTGGAAATGGACTAACTACCAGAACCATTGAAACACAATGTGCAGTGTTCAGTGACTTAGTCTATGTCTAGCATGATTGAAAATAGTTATATGTAGTAAGATTATGCAAGCTACCATTGTTTTCCAATACCAAACAATTCTAACAATATAATCGAACAGGAAAACATCTACATTAACGCGAAGAAAACTCCCGCTCTCTACGGGTGCCATTATCAGTTCACTGCGCGGGACAGACAAGGGACAAAAATACACGATTTCAACAGTACTCTTAACAAACCAAGCCCACGCAACTTATGGTCAACAAACTAAACGCAGTGGCACATCCCCTTCCCACCTGGATCGGGTTCAGAATCGACTGTGCGCAGAACGACGCGGCAAAACGGCTGCTATTCGAGGATGCGGGTAATATGAAAACCACAACAAAAGGGGAAACCACCAGATGCTACAGGAAAACCACACAAATCTTCCCTTGCAAAACCATCACCACACAGGGCAGCTTGGTGCAGACGGCGTAATGGCCGTCTGCACCAAACCCCCATTTACTACGCGCAAGGTTGCGAACAAACGGCCGCGGGAAAAACACTACTCTGTGGGTCAAAATGCCCGCGCTAGCAGTCATAATACGACCCCCCTTCTACTATATATGCGGGTATCTAACGAGGTGAAGAAAACGACCACAACCAAAACCTAACCGTGGAAAACCCCATCAAATGCTCAAATGGAACGGGGCAAGGTAAGTACGAGCCTACCTGGCACTGTAGCGTAACCGGCGTGGGGAGGTCTGTAGAGCTTTACGGTTGAGACATCTGGACTGCGTGTACCGAAAATGAGGGATCGGGCGAACGCGAGTGAGCGACAGCAACGATTTTGATAGCTAGAACGACAACAATCGAGAAATGCATAGAATAATAGGATAATCCAACAACCCCAACCCCATCTATATATAGTCAACATGCATGGCGGGGAAAAGTTAAAGATCGGATGTCAGAGACAATTTGGATCAGAAGACGAAAGTGTACTTCTTTCTGCAACGGCGGAAGACCAAAACAAAGATCCATCCGCAATGACGGAAATAACCGGGTGACAAATAACTGCGCGTCGGACTTTTAACATCGGAACGAATACAGAACCACAGCCGCAACGACGGATACCAAAAGGATATCACACCCCACCAAATAACTTCTGATGGACGAGTGGATGACTAAAGATCGGAAGGGTTATGCCTTTCGCAGTTGCAACAGCAGAAGAGTAAAGTGTGCAACCTTCCGCAACGTCGGAGTTAAAATGATTAGTCAACCGGAAAAATAAAGCCTTCTGCAACCGCAATGGCGGAAGCCTAAGGCTTACGGGATCGCCGAAAACAGCCAAGCGGGAAACGAAACATTGAAGCAATGATCAGGAGAGGAAGTGGTTTGCCGTCCATAACGACGGAGAAAGAAATGACAAATCCTTCCGACGTAAACCAAAATATTGGCCGATGAGAAACGAAACATAACGGAGAAAAGTAACGAAGCCAAACTGATTGTCCATCCACAACGGCGGAAGCTTCAACCAAACAAATTTCTGATTGGAACATGCTGGAAATGAATTCAAGGGCAGCGATAAAGCTTGATCAAATAGTGGGTTATTTCAAGTGCTAGAGGGAGAATCAAAACAAGTGGTAAATCAATTATATCATTACGAGAAATCATTATTAGACCAACTCAAAGAAGAAGATCGAACTAATCCAAGCAAAAGGAGGGACCTAAAAAATTTTAGAATTTTGGGAAAATGTTGCAGTTGCAACAATTGGCAACTACCTGGTGAACCCCAGATTTCTGAATTAACTCTTTCCCAATAAAGACTATCTGGCTCAAGATTGAAATCTTCTAAATGCTTGTATTCCTAGGCTGGCCTACCCATGCATTTAAATCATTGAGAAGTAGTCCATTCTTTGGGAAATGGTAACATCAGAAATATTACAAGTCTGAATAACTCTTTTAAGGCCTAATAAATGAGGTTTATTTTACCTGTCCTTAGGTAGTTTCGAGCTTGGACACCACAGGATTGTAACAGATAGTAAACAACATTATCCTTTTGTTCCTCATTCCCATGCCAATTGCACTTTCGTGCCATTTGAACTTTAGTTCTTGTGAGTCCTCCATTTGCCTTTCTTTCTAAATTTTATTCAGGCTCCTCTATCCCATAGTGCCCTTTTGTGTGAGAGAAGAATTGGCTTTTCATCTCACGGGCGGAGAGGAACTTTTGGCAATTTGAAATTCATGCTTTTGATACTTTGCTTTGATGTGTCTTGTTTCTTTCAGGAGTTTTGACTCTTAATAGCTTTCAACTCTTCTGGAATTATGGCATGGGATCATTTATATATGATATACTGTTTACCCTGCTTCCTATCCGTGGGTCTTTTGCTGTCACCCCCTTGGACATTTAAGATGTGAAATGGATGGAGACCAATCTCGATTGAGGATAAGCCCATATCCACTCAGTATGTCAGCCACCGTAATGTCAATAAATTGACATATGTTGTTGTTTGCAGAAAAGTGAATGAGGACATTCTTCATCTCTCCCACTACGTTGACACCTGTGCTATCTAATTGCGTTACTTCACAAAGTGTGGACTCTGGCTGTCCATTAATATTTTTGCAAATCTCCAGTGGCATAACATTCACCGCTGATCCAGAATCTACCAAGCAATTATGCACATTATGATTCAGCATTTCTAGGGTCACAAGAAAAGGCGGAGTGTCAGCTTTTTCTTCCCAACTAGGTTCTATGTCTTCTTCTCATGGTTGGTTTTGAGTGGGTATATCCTTTTCAAACTCTTCAGTCTCTTTTTGTGCTTCCCTCATTAACACCTACCTGTTCTTCTACAGGTTTGATATGCTCACTGATTAGCTCTGTTTCCTGGTTGAGAGTATTGGCTTTAGGTGTTTTGTCTTCAATATTCATTCCTACCTCTTTTTTGACATTCTCCTGCAATTTTTTAATCTTCGAAATCATTGCATTGTCCTTAATTGTTAAGTCTATCTCTTTTATTGTTGTTGGTGTGCATTCAGCCTTACTGAGTACTCTCTTTAGTGTCAAACAGCGAGACACCCTTCCACAAGAAAATGGCATCATTATCTTTTTCCTTTATGGTCTGGTTTTTCTCTTCTCCTTCATCACTGTCTTCAGTCAATTTAGAATCCAGTAGCTTATTCATCACCAATGTCATTGAATTTAACCATTGAGGGCACTTCTTTTCAGAATGAGGTTGTTGGTGAAAAGTGCAGAAATTATCCCTCCCCACTTCTGTTATGTTTATTGATGCTAAGTTTGGGGGAGGGATTTTCCATTGGTTGCTATCCTCTCTTTTTTGATAGTATGGTTTGTAAGTTTTCTAAGTTTCCCTTTCTTTCTCCAGATCTATTATCTGGTTGGATAGTTTTTGCATTATTTTCAGCATTCCCTCAAAATCATGTGATTGCTCCTCTTTAGGTTTAGACAGCAATAGGGTTCTTATCCTGGTAGTCTTTTCTTCAGGTAGATCAGGGTAATCTTCTACACTTTCCTTTTCAGCTTCTACCCTTTCTACCTCTTCATAAGTCTCTACCAATGTAGGTTTGGCTTTCATCTTGGAAAACATGGCTAGCTCAAGGCTTAAGGCTGAGGTATAATACTCAATTAAGACTTTGTCTGAGGGTCTGTCAGTTTCAGAAAAGTTCTTTAAATATGTTGAAAATCTCTGAGTAAAATGTTGCACCTTCTCATCCTTTTCTTTTCTTAACAGACCAAGACTTTTCATCAGCGAGGCATGTGTCTTTTGGGTTGTGTATTTACCTCTGAAAATCCTTTCGAAGGTATCCCAATCGGGAATAGAGTTTGCAGGCAAACTGAAATACCAGGATGCTGCTGCTCCTTTCAGGGTGTGTGGGAACAATATACAGACCACATCCTCATGCTCTCCAGCCCTTAACCCCTCTAATGCTAGATAAAAGCTTTGCAGGTGGTCTTCTACAGCAATCCTTTCCTCGGGGTCAAACTTAGGCAACAACTTGTCAAAGGCTTGAGGTAGGTTATGCAAAGGAGGTGTGAGGTTCAAAGGTGATCTATCTCTCCATGCAGGTAATGGGTTGGGCTGATTACCAGCCATGGAAATGATAAAAGAACAGGACACTGAGTAAGAAACATCATCCTTTAAAGGCAGAACCGAAACATGTAAGTACTTGGGTTAGGTCGAAAGCTTCAAACATCTACTGGTGAGGTAATCTCGGGGAAATAAGTTTCCACGACCAGCCATGCACTGGCGGCCCTCCTTCTAGCGCCAGAAACTGTTGAGGCCTGGAAATTCCTAGGCAACAACAGTAAGGGATTCTCCCCAGTCAATGTTCCCAACTAGCCCGTGACTGTTTGGTGTAGGGAATTCGTCCGGTTTGCGGCTCGGCTACCGTAGGTCAAGTGAGAAAAAACAAAAGCTTTACCGGTTGCGGCTCGGTCCACTGTGTATTTTTTTATTTTTTTATTTAAGTATGATATGCATATTCCTAATTAACCATGCAGGGTGATAAGGATGCAAGGAGCAATCACAACGTGATGCGCAGGTTCTTACCTCTCATCTTAGCACTCACAAGCATCTAGATCACATATGCAGGAATGAAGTTAACTAACTATCTATTTACCTACCTATCCCCAGGGAGCCAAAATGTTACTTACTTATGAGTAATGTGTATTGTGCACACATTATACAGAGAAATAACAGTTAGCTGATGTTTCTTCCTATAACACATGAACGATTAGAGATATTTCAACAATCAGATAGCCAATTCTTTTATGAACAGCATACATTACTCATGGTGGTAATTCCACAAAATAAACCAGAAATAATTCAAACAAAGACATAGGTCATGAGAGTTAGAATGATCTCACGATTAATGGATACGAAGCTGGAAAAACAAAATAGTTCATCTTTCCGTCATCCACTGCATAACATTTGAAAACCCCACCAGTCTTTCTCCAACAGGCAAACAATATATCTTTATTGCAAAGAGAAATAGTTCTTCTTACAATATTGCTTTTCATCTCCAACTGGAAAAAAGCCCCTTTTCCCTCTAAGTCTTCTATATTTATACAAAAGGGTGAGACTGTTGGGTTGCCCAAAGTGACCTTTGGGCTTCCCAACTCCTCGTTTCCCAACGTTTTACTTTTCCCAAATGTTTTACAAAATAGTTACAAATTACAAAAATTGACCAATCCTTCATGAGGAGGGTCCCACTTGAGCGTCTAGAAACTTTTTCCACACCAAAGCTTCAAAGGCGAGGCCTTCAAAGGCACAAGGCTCCAGGAACTGAATGTTGATCTCAAACTTAGCGGCCTGGTTCTTTATAGCCTCAATCCTGGCTGCACTTAACCGAAGCTAATCCTCCAGAAGCTGCACACTGATAGCTGAATGATCTATTTTTCTCCTCAAAATTTGATCATCCAGGGCTTTAATCTGTTGTACTTTAGCTTCCTCCTCTTGATATCTCTTCTGCAACAGCTCCACAAAGGAGGCATGGTCCGGGAAAGCATCAAGCCTCTGTTCGGCCTCTGTCTAGCATCGGTTGTAGGTAATAAGGAGCCTTCTGAAAAACTCTGAGCAACCTCCTTTCGTTTTCTTAACTGTTTTCTTGAAATCCTCAGCGGTGTTTATAGCAAGCTCCAGTAATTCATAATCCCGCTTGAGGGCCTATTGATCTTTTGATGGCAGTTTTGCTTGTGTTTCTTCGTTGTTTTCCAGCCTAGCCATTCTTGCAGTAGGGACTTCAAGAACATCCTAAGATCTGTCAACGAAGTAAGAGGAGGTCTCCAGGATTTCCTCCAATCGTCCATCTATTTGAAGCACTCTACACCTCTCTTCTTCTATAGCAGTCTGTAACTGCAGCATCTTAGCTTTTTGGGCCAAGACATGTTCTTTGAATGGTTGGAGGCTAACCTGCTGCTCCCTTGCTTCCTCCAGAGCAGTGGTTAGAGCAGAAATTTGTTCTTGATGTTCCTTTTCGTTTTATTGGGAGTGCATTTCACTGGCCCGCAAGATGATCTTTTGCTGCTCTTCTAGCTCTTCTACTTTTCCCAGCATCTTGACATTCTTTCTGCACTTTCTCCAAGCATTCCTGCGTAGTTTCCCTGACCTGTTTCTCTACTTGGAGGATCTGCAGTTCATTCTTCGAGGCTCTCATTTCTTCTTCCATATCCTTGAACTTCCTCTTAAGCCTGTTGTTTTCCTCTCTTTCTTTCCTCAATTTATCTTTCAACTGAGCCGAGGATTTCTTGGACTACTCCAATTCAATCATTACCTTATCCATGTTATCTTCTAAGGCATGGATTAATGCAGCTCCGGCTCTCAGGGTGAATCTTGGGTCTCGGTCTGTGCCCAACACCACGGGGGTATCTGTTATCATTTTCCCAGGCAAACTTCCTATCTCAATTTTCCTTTCTGTTCTCTTTACTATCCTCTTTGTTTCCCTATCATAGAAAACAGTGTTGAAATCAGGCATTTCTTCTCTCTTTTTCTGAACAAAAGGAACTAGATTCAGTGTGGGGACCATGGGTGTGCTGGCAGCGGGTATTTGTGGATCCTGAACTTCCAAGTTCTCCACATCCTTGGTCTGCCCTCCACCTGTATCAGAAGTTGACTGTTCTTTCTGTGTCATCTTCAGCCTTTCTGCTTCTTGCTTTCGTAGCTCCTCATCGAGCTTAACTTTCTTTTCTTCTTCTTCTTTTCTCATGTCTTCTTCTGCTTTTTGGGATCCTTATTGGGAAGCTTTTCTGTTATCTTCCTCTTCTATGTGCAGCCATCTTGCAGCTTCCTGTGCCAACCTTTGGGCTTCCTCATTCCTTCTCTTTGCTTCTTCCTCAGCTTTTGCTTGTTCATCTCCCTGCCCACCTTTGGTGGTGATCTTCTTCTTGAATCTTCTTCTCAGAGCTGTCATGTTCAGGGCACTTCGGAAGACAGATTCTTCCCTATCCCAATGATGGGTGTACTCAAAATGTGCATTGTTTTCTTTACAATGCTCAGCCACTTTGCCGCGAGAATCATTCCTGTGGAAAGGCATCTCACCAAAATGAAACCTTTCCAATTCTTCTACAAATTCATCCGCTTTCTTTACCCTGGTGAATCTGTAGCTCCCTAACTTGAAAGGCAGAGGAGGATAGGAGGTCTTCTTATGCTCAAACAAGAAGCTCCCTATGCCATCCAAGAAGACTTGCCTAACTGTCTCCTTGTGGATGATGTAATCAGTGGCGTATTTGGGTAGCAGGGAGGGTGCTCGTGAACCTCCAAACATCCTAAAGTAAAGGCCGTCCTCAGTCAGATAGTAATCTACATATTCTTTGATTACTTACAGCACCTCCTCTGACATACAATCACACTCCTTCAAGAAAATGAGTGTGTATAAGGGCATGATGAAGTGTTCACAAACTTCTCGGTAATGGCTGTGATATTTATGTGCCCACAGTGGTTTATAAGCAGAATAGAAAGGCATTCTTTCCCTGTCCCAGATGCACCTGAGGCCAGGGAAAGGCTGATTGCATAATATACAGTCCATGAGTATGGAGCTCATAAAGAATTCAGACCTCATAAAGAATTTAGACCTCTTTTGGGACACTCCTCCCAAAGCCGAGGCCAAGCAAGCTGAAAGACTATTTGATACGATGTTGGCCCAGTTGAAAATTGTCCCCTGGGTTGCAACATAAAAAATGATTGGGATCCATTCTAACTTGAATAGCCTACCATGTGCTCTTCCAAAAATCATGTTCAGCATTAAAGCTATGAACCTATAGGGGGCCCTTAAGCTTGCTGTATTGTAATCACCCGTCGGTCTGTATCTGTAATGCTTTCCCTGCAACAGCATCTTTTTTAGAGTCTCTACCAGGTCCATTCTAATGTTGTTCAACCAATCATCAGATAAAAACGCGTGGGCTTCTAGCAGGTGGTAGGCCAGAGCTACATATCCGGGGCTATATGCAGCATAGCCCTGTCTTTCAACATTTTCCAGGATCATTGTTGTGACATCCACCCGGGGAAAAATCCAACCGATTACTTCAGAGCACGGGAACAGCTCTGGTCTGGTGGCGATGTTCATCAGTGAAGATCTTTCTATGTTGGCATATATGGACTCTTCTTCTAAGCCCATGTCAGAAACCTCTCTGTGTGTGATCGGTCTATATATTTCCCCCCACTGGTATTCAGGTTCGACACCAGAAATACACTTAATGTCTTCGTATATATATTCAGTTTTGGTGACAGTTTCTACTTCGGGCTCTTCCTCGACCACAGGGGCCTTCTTCTTTTGCCTCTTTGACATGGTGAACTCTTCCTGCCATAAAATTGTAACATTAAGCCATTTTGGCTGAGTGACAAACTTGTAGACATCAATGTGCAGTGCGTCATTTCTTCTATGCTTAACATGATAGCAATCAGTCAGTGAAGCAAATATATGCATGTATATAAGCAGAAATGGCCTAACTACTAGAACCATTGAAAGACAATGTGCAGTGTTCAGTGAATTAGTCTATGTCTAGCATGATTGAAATTAGTTATATGCAGTAAGATTATGCAAGCTACCACTGTTTTCCAATACCAAATAATTCTAACAATATAATCGGACAGGAAAACATCTACATTAACGCGAAGAAAACTCCTGCTCTCTACGGGTGCCATTATCATTTCGCTGCGTGGGACAAACAAGGGACAAAAATACACGATTTCAACAGTACTCTTAACAAACCAAGCCCACGCAACTTACGGTCAACAAACTAAACGCAGTGGCACATCCCCTTCCCCCCTGGTTCGGGTTCAGAATTGACTGTGCGCAGAACGGCGCGGCAAAACGGCTGCTATTCGAGGATGCGGGTAATATGAAAACCATAAAAAAAGGGGGAAACCACCAGATGCTACAGGAAAACCACACAAATCTTCCCTTGCAAAACCATCACCACACAGGGTAGCTTGGTGCAGATGACGTAACGACCGTCTGCACCAAACCCCCATTTACTATGCGCAAGGTTGTGAACAAACGACCGTGGGCACAACACTACTCCATGGGTCAAAACGCCCGCGCTAGCAGTCATAATACGACCCCCCTTCTACTATATATGCGGGTATCTAACGAGGTGAAGAAAACGACCACAACCAAAACCTAACCGTGGAAAACCCCATCAAATGCTCAAACAGAACGGGGCAAGGTAAGTACGATCCTACCTGGCACTGTAGCGTAACCGGTGTGGGGAGGTCTGTTGAGCTTTACGGTTGAGACACCTAGACTGCGTGAATCGAAAACGGGGGACCGAGCGAACGCGAGCGAGCGACAGCAACGATTTTGACAGCTGGAACGGCAACAGTCGAGAAATGCATAGAATAATAGGATAATCCAACAACCCCAACCCCATCTATATATAGTCAACATGCGTGGCGTGGAAAAGTTAAAGATCGGACGTCGGAGACAATTTGGATCGTAAGACGAAAGTGTACTTCTTTCCGGAATGGCGGAAGACCAAAACAAAGATCCATCCGCAACGGCGGAAATAACCGGGTGACAAATAACCGCGCGTCGGACTTTTAACATCGGAACGAAAATAGAACTGCAGCCGCAACGACGGATACCAAAAGGATATCACGCCCCGCCAAATAACTTCCGACGGATGAGTGGATGACTAAATATCGGAAGGGTTATGCCTTTCGCAGCCGGAACGGCGGAAGAGTAAAGCGTGCGACCTTCCGCAACGTCGGAGTTAAAACGATTAGTCAACCGGAAAAATAAAGCCTTCCGCAGCCGCAACGGCTGAAGCCTAAGGCTTACGGGATCGTCGAAAATAGCCAAGCGGGAAACGAAACATTGAAGCAATGATCGGGAGAGGAAGTGGTTTGCCGTCCACAACGACGGATAAAGAAATGACAAATCCTTCTGACATAAACCAAAAGATCGGCCGATGAGAAACGAAACGTAACGGAGAAAAGTAACGAAGCCAAACCGATTGTCCATCTGCAACGGCAGAAGCTTCAACCAAACAAATTTCTGATTGGAACATGCTGGAATTGCATTCAAGGGCAGCGATAAAGCTTGATCAAACAGTGGGTTATTTCAAGTGCTAGAGGGAGAATCAAAACAAGTGGTAAATCAATTCCATCATTCCGAGAAATCATTATTAGACAAACTCAAAGAAGAAGATCAAACTAATCCAAGCAAAAGGAGGGTCCTAAAAAATTTTAGAATTTTTGGAAAATGTTGCAGCTGCAACAAAATCTATTAGGTTAGTGAGGATTATTGATTAGGTGGATTAATATTAACTATCTTTAGCTGTGCTCAATGTGTCGTACAAATAAAACCCATCTATTAGTTAGCTTCTAAGGAATTCAAAAACCAAAAATTCAATTGCAATTACAATTTTAAGAACAAACCCTTTTAAATGACATAAAAATCTATTGGAATTCACGAACCAAATTATAACTTAATACCAGCTATTGGAATACACTGCTTTTATGAAAGAAAAAAAAGCCTATTGGAATTCACTGCTTTTATAAAGAAAAAAACGCCTATTGTAATCTAAACTACATTTGACAAAACTATCTGTGACTTTATATTTTAAAGCATGGCTTCTAATTAAGTAAACCTTCCGTGTCTTTTAATCTTTCTCAATTAATAACCATAAGCATCTTATTGTAAAATTAGAACATGATACCAGCTATTGGGAAAAAAAAGAGCATTGTAGTCTAAACTATATGTGACAATGGCGTCACCATCCTTCACATTAGTGATGCAACAATCAAGGGTGGTCCTTTTGCAACAACCCTTGATGTAACAATCAAGGCTGGTCCTTTTGCAACAACCCTTGATGCAACAATCAAGGCTGGTCCTTTTGCAACAACCTAGAAGATGAATATGAGGTTAAGAACTTTTTAATTTCTAGGAAACTTCAGGAGAAGTTACAATAACCATGATTTTCAGAGTTACTGTGGAATTAGCAATTCTTTGCATGATGCTACGTGGGGGCAATGGCCTTGGATCATGCTTGGTTTCTGTCTTTCAGCAAATTAAGAGCCCTTTAATGTACAATGTCAATTATTTAGCTTTTGGTAATACCATTCCCAGGAAAACAATTTAGTTCGTAATTGCTCAAACAAGTTTATTAAACCCTTTTCATCCCACCCGGGACCCCAAGTTTATTATGATACAACGCCAATTCTCTGAACACAGAAGTGCCAGCAAATTGTATTTGGCTTGCAATATTTTAATATTACCTTCTTGAAAGCTGCCAAGCCATGGTAATCATGATACAATGCCAATTCTCTAAACACGGAAGTGCTAGCATACTGATTGAAACTCATGCATGCCTCTGGATGCTCCTTTATCCACTTTTCCAACATATCAATTGAGAGCTGGAGTCAAGGAAAATAAAAACATTAACACCAATTAGATTCCAACTTCATCCGGAAAATAGAAAGCGTTGCACAATAATTATTTGCTTACACATAATCTAAATCTGCAAATCTAAATCGGGCATATATCCAATAAAACTACAGTACTATGTAGAACCTAGAGAAAATTCTGAAATATCTAATGTTCTAATTCATTAAGCTTTGATTGGACACTTCATACTCTCCATGCGTCAACCTTGGATGGAATTCGGCAAGTCTATATAAATCTGGAACTCGTAGAATGCTTTAAAAGAGAAAAAAAGTCATCATTTCCTAGCCTTCTGAAATCAAGATCATATTCTTTGCACATTTGCTCCAACTCAAACCCAAGTGCACTAACATTAACCTTTTTTAATTGATTACTAAAATACTTTATTAACCGTTTATAAATAGCAATGAGAAAAGCACATCTGTGATATCCATCCGCAAAGAACAATGTATGTTTGGGTATTGCCAGACCTTCAGGGGGAGCCATAATGAAATACCTTCCAATGTTAACGTTGAACCTCTGGAAATGACTTATCTTGAGTCTCTGAGTTCGTCTCAATCTATGAGATATGGTGGTGACAGAAGCAACTAGAGCTTCAAGAAGGTTATGCTCTTCAACACACATGAAAACATCAAATCTACCACATAGCAGGTTTTGTCGAGATTCTTCACTGCTCATAACATGTTGGATCTGAGATCCACAGAGAAAATAATTATACAGAATTTAATAACAGACATTCAACAATGAACACAAGGTTTACTGTGGTAAAACCCCCGAGAGGGAAACATCCATGGAGCAATGGTTTCGAGCTTCCTTATTATTCAATGAATGAAGATTACAACATCTTACAACTCTCCGACTCTTCTCTACGAGAATACAAGAAATATATACATTTCTTTCGCTATTACTCTTAACTGAACAAACTAAATTAATTTGGTAAGTTCGTTATGCATCCACCGAGAGAACGGTTGTCACCCGTTTCCAACAATCTCCACCTTGACAACAATTTACCTGATACCTTGCTCATTGCTCTATTTCCTGCAAGCCTAGAGAAGCTAGGCACCACCGCAGCTTCTCTAAAGTAACTGGCTTCGTGAACATGTCTACACTATTCTCTTTAGTGTGAACCTTTTCAAGAAACACTCCACCTTCATCAACAACATGTCTAACAAAATGGTATTTTACGGGAATATGCTTTGTCTTACAGTGATAAGCTATATTTGTAGCCAAATGAATTGCACTTTGAATATCACAAAAAACTTTTATAGCGTTTTGAACTTTTCCTAACTCACCCAACAAACCTTTTAACCAGATTGCCTCTTTGCAAGCATGTGAAGCAGCTATATATTTTACTTCTATAGTGGATAAAGCAACAATATTCTAAAGATTTGACATCCAACTAATAGCTCCACCTGCAAGAGTAAAGACATAGCCTGAAGTGGACCTCCTCTTGTCCAAATCACCTGCAAAATCAGAATCAACATAACCACGGACTTCATCACTACAACCATCAAAAGTGATACAATAATTGCTTGTGCCTCTTAGATACTGAAGCACCCATTTCACTGTTGCCCAATGCTCTTTTCCTAGATTTTCCATGTATCTACTGACAACACCAACTACATGTGAAATATCTGGTCTTGTACTTATCATCGCATACATTAGACTTCCTACTACATTAGCATATGGTATATGAGACATATACTGCTTTTCTTCGTCATTTTTAGGACTCAAACCTGAAGAAAGCTTGAAATGAGAATCTAAAGGGATATTAACAGGTTTCACCTTATTCATACCAAATCTCTGAAGTATTTTCTCCACATACTTCTTTTGTGATAACCACAGCTTGCCATTTTTTCTGTCTCTATGTATCTGCATGCCCAAGATCTGATTTGCTGCTCCTAGAACCTTCATATCAAATGTCCTAGCCAACTGAGCCTTTAGCCTGTTGATTTTAAACATGCTCTTGCTTGCGACAAGCATATCATCAACATATAACACCAAAATAATGAACATGTCATTTTCCAACTTTTTAAAGTATACACAATGATCATACTCACTCCTGGTAAAATTCAGACTCACCATGAAAGAATCAAACTTCTCGTACCATTGCCTGGGAGACTGCCTCAAGCCATACAATGATTTTTTGAGCTTGCAAACAAACTTCTTGTTGCGATTCTGAACAAACCCTTCTTGTTGTTCCATGCAAATTTCCTCTTCTAAATCCCCATGTAAGAAAGTTGTTTTGACATCTAGCTTCTCTAACTCCAAATCATACAAGGAAACTAGTGCTAACAAAATTCTAATAGAAACAAGTTTTACAACTGGTGAAAATATCTCATGAAATTCAATACCTACTTTCTGATAAAATCCTTTTGCAACCAGTCTCGCTTTGTACTTCGGTACAATGTCATCAGCTCCTTTCTTCAATTTGTACACCCATTTGCAGCCAACCACTTTCCTACTCTCTGGAAGTTCCACGAGATCCCATGTCTTGTTCTTTGCCAAAGAATCCATTTCTTCTTTCATTGCAAGTTTCTATTTGTCACTATCAGACACTTTCAATGCTTCCTGATAACTGTCAAGTTCTCCTTCATTAGAAATTAAAGCAACAGATGTGACAAAATCATCATACCTCTTTGGAAAAGTTCTGTCCCGTGTAGATCTTCGTAAAGATTGCTGTGGTATCTCTTCTATTTCTATTTGCTCATCATCCTCTTCCTGAGGAATGTCCACATGAATATCCTCTTCCTGAACATCCTCATGATTCCCCTTTGTAGATAACTAAGTATCAAACTGAACTTGCTGAAACTGTGGTACATTAACCTGTTTCAAATCATTATTCACATCTAAATTTGATAGAGAAAGTTCATTAAATGTTACATCTCTGTTTATGATGATTTTGTGGACAGTAGGATTCCACAATCTATATCCCTTAACACCATCACCATATCCAACAAAGATCAATTTTCTTGATTTAGGATCTAATTTGGACCGCTGATTTTTGGGAATAAGAGCATAAGCTTCACAACCAAATACTCTAAGATTAGAATAATCACATTGTTGACCTGTCCATACCTCTTCCGGAATTTTGCAGTCAATGGCTGTTGATGGTAATTGATTGACCAGGTAACAAGCTGTAAGCAATGCCTCTCCCCACAATTCCTGCTACAAGTTTGCATTATTGAGCATACTCCTTGCTCTTTCAAGAAGAGTCATATTCATGCGTTCAGCAACACCATTCTGCTGCGGAGTGTAAACAGTGGTCTTATGCCTTTCGATCCCATCCTTCTTGCAATAATTATCAAATTCCTTAGAAGTAAACTCGGTTCCATTATCTATTCTAAGACATTTAATGAACCTGCCAGTGCTCTTTTCAACCAAAGCTCTAAACTGCTTAAATATATCAAAAACATCAGCTTTACTCTTTAACAAATAGATCCATACTTTCCTCAAGTAATCATCTATAAAACTGATGAAATATGATGATCCCCCATAAGAAATTTTAGGAGATGGCCCCCATAGATTAGAATGAATATAGTCTAGGATACCCTTACTAGTGTGTTTTCCAGACTTAATTTTTTGTCTAGCTTGTTTACCATAAACACAATGCATACAAAACTTCAAATCGACACATTTTAAACTAGGAAGCAACTTCCGATCAGCAAGTAACTTCATTCCTCTTTCGCTGATATGACCTAACCACTGATGCCATAGACGAGTGAAGTCTACTGCACCAACTGATGCTACTATTGCTTGATCAATTTTTGTTCTCCCTTCAAGATTATATAGGTTCTCAACTCCGTTTGCCTTCATAACAACCAAGATACCTTTCGATATCTTCATAACTCCACCTTGAACCGCAAATTTGTAACCAGCATCATCAAGAACTCCCATTGATATCAAGTTCTTCCTTAGTTCAGGTACATGTCTCACATCTGTTAGAGTTCTAACAATCCCATCATACGTTTTAATTCTGATACTCCCTATCCCAATAGTTTTACATGTAACATTATTTCCCATATAAACTATACCGTCATCTACAGATTGGTATGTGTGAAACCAACTTCTATGAAGACACATGTGATGAGATGCTCCAGAATCAACTAACCAACGGGTGTGTGCAAGAAGTTGAGGGTCTCTTTTGGCACGTTAGATGCAATACAAAACTGAAAAAACATGCATCCATCAACTTGCATGGATATTTTGAGACACTTACACAATGAATCTTGCGATCCGTAAAAAACAAGAAATGTAGGAAATTGAATGACCTTTCCAAATATATATATATTTTCTATTGAAAATGCTATTAACTATCTAAAGTTAGATAAATTTTAACGGGCACTTTTTATTTTTTGGACAAATTATAAGGTATATGTTTTTGTGGGTGCAGCGTCTGAGTGTCTAAATGATGGAATAAACTTACAAAAACCGGTATACATATAGAGAACATATAGGACTAGTGCACGACTATTTTTCCAATAATAAAAATAATATTTTTTAAATTTTTTTTTAATTATCTAAGAGATCAAACCTCGAAAACGGTACGTCAATTGTGGGTGCAGCATTTGAATGTCTTAATGCAATTATTTGGAAATGGGTTTTTTATAGCATGTAGAGGTTGGTGTTCTTTAGTGCACCATACAATTTTTTTTTAAATGGTTGAGAAACGAAAGAGATATGGACGAAACACTACTAGTGTTTTTTTTTGAGTTGAGGAGTGATGACAGAAGATAAATAAGAAAAAAATAGAAAAAATTATGTATTCTTGTTAAAATTTACATATTTAGAATCTGCAAAAAAAACCATATCTGTTTCTAAAATCTCATAAAAAATGGAGGTGTGCAGCATAATTAGACGAACCGCTAAACACGAGCATATTGAAAATATGGATATAATGTTGAATTTGCCATGCTTTATCATACTCCAAGGCACATGCATGTTGAATCCGAAGCAAAGTACAAAGCAGACACATAGGCATAGGAATTCCATGAAAGCATGGGTGGAGGCTCGGCCGTATCATTTGGAGGGAATAAATTTTTGAATTTAAACAACACGCGAGTGCGATTTAACTAAACAAAATGCGTGTGCGTTATATAGAAACAAAACACGAGCGCATTATGTGCATACAAATCGCGTGCGCGTTATGTAAAACCAAAAATAGCATTCATCATCATTTTCATCTTCTTCATCATCTTCAACTTCATCATC
>LPNX010119606.1:0-28993 GCA_001517045.1 Pseudotsuga menziesii
TTGTGAAGCCATATGGCTTCAGAAGCTGATATCAGGTCTCTTTGACCTGAAGATGGATACTACAATGATTCTATGTGATAACCATAGTTGTGATAACAAAGAACCCTGTGTTCCGACGTAACACATAGAAATTCGGTATTTCTACATACAAGATAAGATGCAGATGATGATACTGTAGATGCAGATGATGGTGACTCAGTATTTCTATACTGAATATAGAGATGATGATGTTTCAGTATTCCCATATTGAAGATATAGATGATGATGATTTCAGTATTCCCATACTGAAGATATAGATGATATTTCAGTATTTACAGATGATGGTGATTTCGTATTTCTATACTGAATATAGAGATGATGATGCTTTCAGTATTTCTATACTAAAGATATAGATGATGATGCTTTCAGTATTCACATACTGAAGATGTAGATGATGATGTACTGACGAAGCCTCTGCCTCGAGTAGAGTTCGCACACTTTCGAGACAAGCTTGGTGTTGTTCGGAAAGACCTTCCTCGAAAAGAGGAGTAGTGATGTTGCAGTGGGATTGTATCATCCCTGGGCATTTTCCCTAAAGTGATCCGGAGACCTCAGTCCTCGAGAATGAAGAGGGATTGTATCATCCCAAGACATCTGTCCACAATAGATCCGGTGACCTCGGTCCTCGAGAAAGTGGTGGGATTGTATCATCCCTGGGCACTTTCCCTAAAGTGATCCGGAGACCTCGGTCTTCGAGAATGAAGAGGGATTGTATCATCCCTGGGCACTTTCCCTAAAGTGATCCGGAGACCTCGGTCTTCGAGAATGAAGAGGGATTGTATCATCCCGGGACATCTGTCCACAATAGATCCGGTGACCTCGGTCCTCGAGAATGTGGTAGGATTGCATCATCCTTTGACATCGTCTTAAAGTGATAGGGATTGATTCTCCCATAATCAATCCGGTGGCTTTGGTCCTCGAGAATGTGGTAGGATAGCATCATCCTTGGACATAGTCCTAAAGTGATAGGGACTGATTCTCCCATAATCAATCCGGTGGCTTCAGTCCTCGAGAATGTGGTAGGATTGCATCGTCCTTGGACTTAGTCCTAAAGTGATAGGGACTGATTCTCCCGTAATCAATCCAGTAACTTCGATTGTCGAGAATGTGGTGGGATTATATCATCCCTGGACTTTAAGTCCAAAAGTGATCCAAAGACTTTTTGTCTTTGAGTTGTGGATTGCAGGTTGTAGCTGATGATGATGATGACATACTGATCGAAAGATCAGATGTTGCTGATGATGATGATGTTCTCTGATCGAAAGATCAGAAGTTGCTAATGATGATGATGTTCTCTGATTAAAAGATCAGAATATGATGATGATGCTGTTGCTGATGATGATGATGTTCTCTGATTGAAAGATTAGAATACAATGATGATGTTGTTGCTGATGATGATGATGTTCTCTGATCAAAAGATCAGAATATGATGATGATGATGTTTTCTGATCGGAAGATCAGAAGTTGCTTATGATTATGATGTTGCTGATGATGATGATGTTTTCTAATCGAAAGATCAGAATGCGATGATGATGATGATGATTCTGATCGAAAGATCAGAATGTGATGATGATGATGCCGTATTATCAAAGTATGATGATGATGACAGATCAGAATATGATGATGAGTTGATGATGTTCGGTTGATGATGTCTCTGATCGAAAGATCAGAGGCTGATGATAATGATGATTCTGATTGAAAGATCAGAGTATGATGATGATGATATTTTGATGATGATGATGTTTCTGATCGAAAGATCAGAGGCTGATGATAATGATGATTCTGATTGAAAGATCAGAGTATGATGATGATGATATTTTGATGATGATGATGTTGATGTTTTGATGATGTTTTCATGATAATGTTTCTGATCGAAATATCAGAGTATGATGATGATGTTGTTGCTGATCGAAAGGCCAAAGTGCTGAAGAAGATGTTGCTGATCGAAAGGTCAAAGTGTTGAAGATGATGTTGCTAATCGAAAGGTCAAAGTGTTGAAGATGATGTTGCTGATCGAAAGGTCTAAGTGCTGAAGATGTTGCTGATCGAAAGGTCAAAGTGTTGAAGATGTTGTTGCTGATTGAAGAGTCAAGATGCTGAAGATGTTGTTGATCGAAGCGGTCAAAGTACTGATGATGTTGAAGACTAAAGATTGAAGATGAAGACTACATGATGTTGAAAAGCTTCCAATGATTTATAGATGTATCACCCTGATGATGTTGATGATGTCCTCTATCTCTCTCCTATTATTGTTGTTGTTGATGTTGTTATAGAATACCCTTCTCGTTAAGGGGGAGTGTTGAAATATTGTAACTTCGAAGAATATTCTATATGTATTTCTTTGTGGTCCCCGATGGTCCTCCCGGGAGAACCACTTGTATTACTTTGTACCCCGATGCTCCTAATCGGAAGAACTAATAAGAATCATGAGGCAGTCCCCTCTAATTGTAAAGGTGGGTCATTAGCACCCCAGTGTGGTTACTTGAGCCTACATGTGTAACTCGAGCCTACATGATTGACTCGAGCCTACATGACAGATGAGTTAACTTAAGTGAACGGATGAATATAAATAGAGGTGTAGTGCTCCTCATTTGTAACACACACTCTCACTTGAGTAGCACACTTGTGGAGGAGAGAAGTAGCTGGAGAAGGAGGAGGATCAGGTTTTTGATCTCCTTGTTGGTTTTACCGTTTTACCTTTTTGGGGCATCTATATTGAGGAAGCTTTTGCTGGGTTTTTCCCTTTGGGGTTTTCCCAGGATAAATTTGTGTTGTTCTTGTGATACTATTTCTTTCAATGATCCTGTTTATATGCTTTTGTTATGAAAAATGAAATGATACACTGATGTCTTAGTTAAGCATATGAAAATTCAACAAATACTAGAGCAGAACTCTTAGCACTCTGGGTATCACTACGGGTCGCCAAGGATATTGGGTTTCCTTACCTACATATCTTTGGCGACTCCTCTGTGATTATAAACTGGGAAAAAAAGGAATATACCCTGGACATGGTGAATCTTGAGGCTTGGTGCTTCAACACCAGAATTCTCATGTCCTCATTTACTTGGGTGGATTTCAGTCATGTCTATAGGGAACATAACAAGAGGGCAGACATCTTATCCAAGGAAGGATTGCACTTGGCTCCCGGCCATCTCTTACTCACTGAATCATTTGGAAATGAGATTATTGGGGTTGACTCATCACAGCTTTTTTAGAATATGCTCATTCTATTACAGTTTATCTCTCATGATTCATTGAGCTACTATCAGGTATTGTTGAGCAAGCTACTACAGGATACAAGAGTCACTCTCCTTACTTGGATCAGATTTCTCGGCTCTTGTTATTTTCTCTAGGGACATAGATGACTGATTCATACAGCTCTCTTATGAGAGGGATATTTTGTAATGATTCCCAAGTGCTTTGGGTACCTCTGTATTTCTGGGGGTTTCTGTTTTGATTATAACGTATGTATGTTGGATTGGAGATTATCACCTGTTATTTTTTGCGCTGTCCCTTGGGGCATTTCTGTAATGACTGAAGATGTAAAAGGTTCCTTTGATTCAATGAATACCAAGGAATGGTTTTTTCGACTGAAAAATAAAATAAAATTTGGTCATTATAAATGATAGTTGGCGACATTCATCACAACATTAATATGCAAATCACATCACCAAGGGATCATTAAAGCTCAAATATAATCAATGTGGACGAAACCTTGTACATGTCAATTCGAAGGTATATCTACGTCATGCCTTTCTCCACTTCTAAACCTTTCACTTATCAACCATTCAAAACCACCACATATGTGTCAAAAGGTAAAACTTGTAATCCTCAAATTCATGCAAAAGAAGACTATTCAATATGACAAACAAATTCAAATGCCTAGCCATCTAAATTTTCCTTGTATCCCCTATAGTTAGGTGACCCGCATTCCTTTTAAACCATGTCAATGACTTGATACAACAATTTTGTTGAAAACAATGGCATGCATCCGCCTAAGACTTTAACTTGTGGGTCATTATGCCATCATGAACATGTCAAAGATAAAATTGTAACCACAACCCTGAACAAAGCAACATCATTGAAGTACAAAATGCTTAAGCATAACAAGGAAAACTTTAAAAACCATGCTTACAAAGACATTCCCTAGATTACATGTGGCTAAGTGGCCCACCTCCTTTTGAGTTATGTTGTGGGATGGCAAGGAGAGATGGAGTTATTATGTATGGAAAATGGAAGGATTTGTTGATTTTTCTTAGCACTTAGATGTTATTAACTTATCTATTACATAAACATAAGTTGCATGCATATAAAGGATAACTGAAAGAACACATTCACAATATTTATCCTGGGAAAACCCTCTCACAAGAAAAACCTAGCAACTTCTCTAGATAAGTTTCTTCAACAAGATACAATGTCAATATCTAGTGCCCAACACTAGTTGTAAAATAATGACACAAGAAAAGATACAGAATAACCTCTGAGCCCGAAGAAGAGAGAGAAAGATGATAAACCCCAAAAGATTGTCTTCTTGATGCCTCTTGAACCCTTGACTATGCCTATGTGGATCTGTGCACTTTTCTCCTTGCTTGAGCAAATTGATGTGTTGCAAATGAGCCAACTTCACTTATATTTATACAAAAAAATCACTATTCCTTACTGGGCCGAATTCACCTAATTGACTGAGTCAATTTTACTTTTAATTGGGTCGACTTGTCCCTTTTGACTAGGTCGTTTTCTGAGTTCTCTTTAATTGGGCCAACTTGTTCTAGGGATAGTTATTAATCTTTCTTGTACAGAATATCTTCCAATGCTACTAGAAACAACAACAATATTTACTATGCTTTACAAATCAAGTGGTGTTGGGATTAATTCAAATCAACAAGAGAGGTGTGCAAATTGTGTGCCCTTGTAGATGTCCCTTTCATCTTCAACAGTTTCTCATCTTCCCATACAATCACGATGACTTAGTTGTCAAAAGATCTCCTTATCTCAACTCGCCCAATGAATATGTGGATGGAATGGCCTTGTTATCGACTGTGTACAAGAAACAACAAGTTTCTCGCAACTTTGGAAGATTGAGAACATTGTACACCAAAGAGTCAGGGAATCCAAGCAATTTGAGCGTGATGGTGCCAACTCCTTTGGGTTCAAGGATGGATTTATTTACAAAATAGACTACACCATCTACATTGTCATTCAATTCTTCAAAGAAGTCTTTTCTAAATGCCATGTGGCAGGTTGCACCAATGTCAAGCAACCAAGTATCTCTCCAAGATGTAAATGAAATATTGAACAAAAACTTCATTTATATCAACATTACAATGTGCAACAATGAAACAAGTAAATTCAAGAGCTTTATCAAACACGAGTTTTACCTCTGTCTTCTTTCCACTCTGTTTTCTCTGTGATCTTCTCCCATGGAACACATTCTACATGTCTTTGCCTCATGTCCTTTCTTTCCACATCGGACACATTGAAGATCAAATCTCTCACCATTGTTGTGTCTACCCCCTGCATATGAAATTCTTTCTTCCACGTCCTCTTTTGTTGCCATCTCCTCTAGAAGAATCATGTGATTGATTCTTCCTTTTCTGAGTGAGACACATAGTCTCTCCAGTGAGTTGAACTAGTTTCTTTCTAAAGGATTTCTCTCATGCTAAAATTTCCTCCACCACAGTGTCAAATTTGATGTCTTTCAATTGGCCACTAGCTTGAAATGAAACAAGATAGTGCGAATATGTGGGGTAAAGGACCTTGATGAAAGCAATGAGAACAACGTCTACCTTCACACCAATAGCATCAATGTCATTCATAATGGCTTTGAATTCAAATACCATGGCCATAGGATCCTTATCCTTCAACTATAGGTTGAAGAGCTTCAACAAAAACTGCATTAGCCCCAATTCTGAGTGAGTCATACAAATATTTCAACTTCTTCAAAGCATCATAAGAGTTCTTAGCAAAAACTATGTGGACTACTCTCTTCACTTACTGTAGTAGCAATCTATGCATATGCCTTCTTATCTTTGTTCTCCCATATGGAAAGCTCTTTGTTTGTTTTAGGCTCTTAAGTTTAGTATCACTCTCTCCTTCACAGATATCATCCCATAAGATCATTGAAGATAAGGGTGTGCTTGATCTCCTTGACCATTTTGGGTAGTTGTCCTTGCTTGTGAGTACCACTCCGACTATGGAAAGAAAAAAATGCATCTTCAACATTAATCACTTCAAACTTTGCAAATAACTCAAACTGCAAACTGCAAATGACTCAAAGGTAATAAGCTCATCCAAATTTATTCAGCTACTAAGAAGCCTCTATTGTCGCCAAATTTGCACCTGGGGTAACGTGGCAGAAATCTTCAAGCCACTTGATGCGACCTTGTGGGCAAGCTCGAGCCAAGTGTTGTCACCTGATACTCGACTCCTCCGTGTAGGCCAACTCATAGCAAAGCCAAGGGGGGTGGACCCTAATGAAAATAAATCTAAGGTTGTTTCTAACTATGAAAGCTGGAAACACGGATTTTCTAGGAGTTTTAATATGAAATGAATGAAATTAAAGATTACCAATTACTGCAAACAAGATTTACTTTAGCAACCCTTTAACTCAAATTAGATACACAATACAATGACACATTGCGGAATTAACTTATGCAAGACATAACATAATAGATCAATGCCATAATGAAAGAGTGCTTTGCGAATGTGGGTTGCTAGTGTAGTCTCAGTGAAAGTATTGGAGTGTCTTGGTTGGTAAACTTTAGATTATTAGATGAATTGATTAAGGAGTGGGTAAATTCTTGGTTGGTTTTATTAATGCGGAAATGATCTGGATTATTAGTAGGGAGGGGGATTCCCGATATACCACAAAGGTACAGGGAATATTTCCAGACTCACATTGTGTGGTAGCACACGAGGAAATGTGGGCTGAATGGAGTCACGGGGAAATGTTCAACACTACACCAACAAGGATGTAGCCTAACGAGGCCCCGCGATCGCTTTTCAGTGGTTCTCACTTCCTCTGTACAATTTCCCCACACGTAGCAAAACACAACGCTGGATTTTCGTTGTTCAGAGAGATTAATTAAAAGTTAGACTAATTACTAGTCACATAAACCCTTTTTTGATACTACCTGTTGATCAGACGAAGCTGCAGTGGAAGTAGAGCATACAAGGATGAAGGCCTTGTAAATTTTAAATGTTTTTGAACGAAGTTTTTGATTAAAAAGAGAAAGAGCCTCTTTCTAGATTCAGTACTCGGGCAAGCCCTTATCCATGAACCTGTACTCGGGAAAGCAATGGGGTTTATTTTAAACTCAACAGTGCATAGAAATTAAAATTCTCTAATTACTACACTACTCAAATATTTTCCCTTTTGATACTTCGGTATAGTGCAGTGGGTAAGTATTCAAATAAATAAAAATTGAAATAGTGAAAGAAAGCAACAAACTACACTAACAACATGAAAACCACGAAAATGGACATCGACACGAATCCTCCCAAGGGGGATGGGGATCGGGCTCTTATGAGCCTACTCAAGCCTTATTTGCTTTTTACAATGATGCGGAAGAAAATGCACTTTAGTCCACATAAACCCTTTTTTGATACTACCAGCTGATCAGACAAAGCTGTAGTGGAAGTAGAGCATACAAGGATGAAGGCCTTGTAAATTTTAAATGTTTTTGAATGAAGTTTCTGATTAAAAAGAGCAAGAGCCTCTTTCCAGATTCAGTACTCGGGAAAGCCCTTATCCATGAACCTGTACTCGGGAAAGCAAGGGGGTTTATTTTAAACTCAACAGTGCATAGAAATTAAAATTCTTTAATTACTACACTACTCAAATATTTTCCCTTTTGATACTTCGGTATAGTGCAGTGGGTAAGAATTCAAATAAATAAAAATTGAAATAGTGAAAGAAAGCAACAAACTACACTAACAACATGAAAACCACGAAAATGGACATCGACACGAATCCTCCCAAGGGGGATGGGGATCGGGCTCTTATGAGCCTACTCAAGCCTTATTTGCTTTTTACAATGATGCGGAAGAAAATGCACTTTGGTCCTCAAATTGGGATCCAAAGGTTTACAATAACATGAAAAATTGAAAACTTTTATAAAGGGGAGCTCCATTGGTCTTCTTTCACTTCAATTTTTCAATTTTTTGGCAATACCTCCTCTTTTTGTGTAAAACCTGCAAAAACTGCAAGCAAGTATTTATTAAATGCACCCAAAAGCACTTTAAGAGAAAAAATCATAATTTTTTTAAAAATAAAAATAAAGTTAAAACTAGTAAAAACAATGACTAAGAAAGTGAGCTAAAAAGTTGTTTTGTCAGGGTCTTTGTTTGCCTCTTAGGGATGGAAAACAAATATCAGCACTAGATTGCTAGATATGAAACTTTAAAATCGCGAGTCACTTGAAGCAAGAAAAGTTGGTTATGTAGATCTACACTAGAAAATGATTATTCTTTTTCTTCTTTAGCTAGATCTAGAAATGAAAAGTAGTTACGATCCAAGTATAGGCAGAAAAAGAGTAATCATTTTCTAGTATAGATCTACATAACCAAGTTTTCTTGCTTCAAGTTATTTGCATTTTTTTTTTAAATTAAAAGGCTTGATTAGTAAAATTAACTTCCAATTTTAAAGTTTCATATCTAGCAATCTAGTGCTCATATTTGTTTGTCATCCCTAAGAGACAAACAAAGACCCTGAGAAAGCAACTTTTTAGCTCACTTTCTCAGTCATTGTTTTTACTAGTTTTAACTTTATTTTATTTTAAAATAAAAAACAAATTAGTTTCTCTTAAAGTGTTTTTTGGCGCATTTAATAAATACTTGTTGTTTTTGCAGTTTTACACAAAAAGAGAAGGGGGTGCTACCAAAAAATCAAAAAATTGAAGTCAAAGAAGACTAACAGAGCTCCCCTTTATAAAAAAATTCAATTTTTCATGTTATTGTAAGCCTTTGGATCTCAATTTGAGGACCAAATTGCATTTTATTCCACATCATTGTATAAAGCAAATAAGGCTTGAGTAGGCTCATAAGTTGGCTTATTTGTACCATAGTTGGATTATCTGAAGAGCCGCCATTTGACAAACATGATGAATGTTTGTGTTCCAGTGTATCAGATGATCCACCCTTTGTGCCTAGCCAGTTTTGGCTAGTTAGTTTCTATTTTCAGTAATTATGACCATGGCCCTGCGGGGTTCGTAATAAAATGTGCTAGTAGGGTGTTTTGAGTGGTTCGATCTCCTAAGACGTAGAATTTCAACTAAGGTATTCTAGGAGTTTTTTTCCCTTATCAATTATGTTTTGCCTATAGCCGAATATAATCGACGAGGTTTTCTCCCGCTTCATCCAACGCTGGAATGTTCGATTTTGAATTCTGGGCCTTGGGGGGTTATTAGAGCCCAACTGAGTGTATAAACCTACTAGACATTATTAGAATAGACTATGGTCATGTCCTAAGTCACTAGGGCCCCCAGAAAAAATTCTGAAAAATTTTTCCCGGACGTGTCAAATTTTAGATTTTTAATTTTTCCCAAGTTTTTAATAAAAATTTTCCATAATTTAAATGGAAAAATTAAATTTGTAATAAATCAACCATCCGGGGTCCGATTTCAGTGTTTGAAGGCTCTAACCTTAAGCCAAAAATCATTCATGAGCATCTGGCCAGCTAACTCCAAGTTTTAGATCATCATTCAGTGTCATAACTCATAATTTCTCAAAAAAGTCAGTTTCAGAGAAATTATTGATTAAATATTAAAAATGATTATTTTGGAGATAATCCAAATCTCTCCAAATTAATCCAAATTGGGCGAAATGAAATGCAGAGTGACATGGCATCAGGCATTAATGATGATTGGGCTCAGCACAAATCCTCTTCAGTCAGCAATCAGAGAGCACTGAGTTCTCATTCACTTAGCAAACTCACCTCCTTCAGTCATGCCCACGTTTTGGTGAGGTGGAGCTTGTTTATTGGCTTGTTGATATGATCGAGGTTGGAGGATGAGGCGTGGTCCTTGATTCATGGTATGCTAGGGTTTTGGCTCCTCCAAACCTAGCACAAGGCTCCTCCAAACCTAGCACGCCTACCTTCATTTACCTCACGTGTGCCCTTCCTCAAGCTTCACGTCAAAGGCTTGGATGCTCACGCTATTGCTTGTGGAGGGCTCCTATTGGGTGGAGTTGGTTGGTTAGGGTTGGGAGTGGGGGCGCCTTGCCTAGGTGGAGGCCTCCCCTCACTCTCACCCTCTTTGTTTTAGGCTTTGTGCTCATGACATGGCTAGATGGTTAGGTTTTGCACCCTCCTTGCATGTTGTGGTGTTAGGGTTTAGCCTTCTCTCATTGTATAAGAAGAGGCTCTTTTGAGCTCTTCGGGGTGGAACTTTTGGGGTGGAGTTACTCTGAAGAAATTGTATCAAGCTTTGCTTTGAATTGTTAATAAGAATTTCGACTTTGGAGGTCTATGAGCTCTTTGCATGTGGTAAACATCTCATGGTTGAGGTGACATTGTCTCTAACCCTTATCTTTTAAATACTTTGAATGAGATCAATTATTTTGTTAAGCTGAAGGGGGCCATTGTTGGCACAGTAGAATAATCATTTGTTGTTTCAAGTTGGTTATTTATGCAAAGTAAATTAGAATCTTGATGAACATGAGTAGTTAGTTATACGTATTGTTGATCTTGATTTAATTCTCTTAGCATACTTTCATATGATTTGATCTCACTTTTGTATTGAGTTTTGGTGTTATTAGGCTTCACAAATTGAAGAAGGGTGTGAGTTCAGCTACATCTATCCCAAGCTTCAAGCAACCCCTTTTGTTTAACACTTTGTGATTGCAGGACCTACACGGATCGTCTTCTTTTCATACAAAAGAAAGTCGAGAGTTTCTCTTCCTCTCTTGTGTTCCATCCATAAGAAATCCTTCCTTTGTTACCCTTTTCTTTATTTTGTTTTGCATTGCTTAAGAAGTAGATCCATTCTTTCACTATCAATATTTAGATCTATCTTCCTTTAGGCTTTGTTAGATCTAATCACTGAAGGGATTTATCATTCATTAGTTCTAGGAAAAGATTTGTACTTTGCATGCAAGAATTTTCAAAAAATTTCCAAGTACAAAAAAAAATTTGAAATTTTTTTTTATTCTTGCATTGTCTTTCCCATCACTTTTAAGTATTATTAGCTCGCTGATTTTTTACTTTTGTGACAGGTTAAGTGGAAGTGTTGGCGGAAAATTGAAGATTCGAGCTTCAAAAAAGACTCATAATTCCCTCTTCTTCATTCCCCTTTCTACAACTCGCTCCGAAAGCCTTCCAAAGATAGGAAAAGAGGCAAAAGACATCAAAAGAAAGGCATTGTAAAAGAGTTAATAAAAGAGCAAGTGGGATTAAGGTTCCCACACCCCACTTCCCCCATTTGGGGGAATCATGTATCGCCATTGTCCATATTTCATTCTCTTTACTTTGCTTTATACCTGTAATAAGTAAAATGGTGAAAGTAGAATAGGGATAATTAGCTTCAATTTGTTGAAAGGTTTAGTTAGATTTGATTTCATTAGTATATTCTTGCTAGTTTCCTCTTATTCTCATGCAATTTGTTTTCATGCTAGATTAGAGTTTGAATTTATTTTTGCTTGCATAAAAGTCATCAAAAAGGGAAAATTTGTTTGATTAGTTGCTAGTTAGTGGTTTTTATTTCGTTGAAAAGATTACATAAAAAAAGAACCAAAATCTCTTGAATCTCACCATAAGGTGGATCAAGAGTGCTCTCTGTTGGAGAGTTTGTTTAACTGTCTTTCTTTTATTTTCATGCATTCTACTGTTTGCACGTTAATCAATTAATTTCTAAGTCTCTTGAACTTGTCGAAACTCAAGTCAAGAGCACTCTCTATCGGAGAGCATTCCCACTGCATTTCCTTGCATCAAGCATATAGTTTAGCTAAGACCCTTGAACTTCAGTCATAAGACAAAGTCAAGAGCGCTCTCTGTCGAAGAGTTTTAATTAATTCTTTAATAAAATTTTGCAACTCACATTCCCCCCTAATTAATTTATCTCGTTGTTTCCTTGTTGGAGTATGCTCTGACCGACCTAAAAATCGGAGTATCTAGAAACGGCATTGGACTGTTAATCTTACAAGATTCAACATAATAAAATTTTACCCCATAACCAACGCACCGGTGTTGTAGAAAGTTTCCCAAGTCATTCCTAGTAAGGGCACCAGAACCCCCCGCTGGCTAGAGTCTCAGCTAACTAGTCAATCTACGCGATACCAGCCCGAGATACTGGGCGAGCCGTCATGTCTCAAACGGAGTAACTCGAAAGACTTTCCCGGTTGGTCTCTTGATACCTTTTGTTGAAACCTTAAACAAGACCATTAAAAAACTTTAAAATAAACCAAGATTAATCGCAATACACATTCATCGGCACTATTTTGAGACTCACATCCTCAGTACGCTTAAGCATTTCTGATAAGTTGACTCCATAAGGCACTGGTCCGTTCTTCTATGCATTATTGATAATCTGGGCCATTTGTCCATTGGATATTTTGAGTAAAGTTTATATCTTTGAATGTTATATTATTTCGTGAGTTCTCAACATATTGTTTATCTTTTAAGTCTTATGATAGCAACGTGGATTGATCTTTTGTCTCATGTTTATTTTTCAGTTATCTAATATGCAAACTTCGTTCATCATAACAAACTCCTAAAAAACACCCATCCGCATCTGTAACCGTTAGAAACACTTAAAACAACTTAAGAGTCATAGAAACTCTTTTGTAGGGACTACCCCCCTTGGCTTCGTTAGGAGTTAACCTAAACGGAGGAGCTAGGAGTAGGTGACAGTACCTAGCTTTGTGCTTGCCCCCAAGGTCACACCTCTCCCACTTTCTCAAGTAAGGAGACAGCTTTCGAAAAGTTTCTGTTGCTGGTGTGCAATCGGCGGACAACAGTAGTAATTAGAGAACTTTAATTTTTATGCACTGTTGAGTTTAAAATAAACCCCCTTGCTTTCCCGAGTACAGGTTCATGGATAAGGGCTTGCCCGAGTACTGAATCTAGAAAGAGGCTCTTGGGATTTACTCTTTTTAATCAGAAACTTCATTCAAAAACATTTAAAATTTACAAGGCCTTCATCCTCATATGCTCTACTTCCAGTGCAGCTTTGTCTGATCAGTTGGTAGTATCAAAAAAGGGTTTAGGTGACTAGTAATTAGTTTAATTTTTAATTAATCTCCTTGAACAACAAAAATCTAGCGTTGTGTTTTGCTACGTGTGGGGAAATTGTACAGAGAAAGCAGGAACAACTGAAAAGCAATCCTGGGGCCCCATTAGGCTACAACCTTGTTGGTGTAGTGTTGAACATCCACCGTGACTCCATTCAGCCCACATTTCTTCGTGTGCTACCACACTGTGTGAGTCTGGACATATTCCCTGTACCTTCGTGGTATATCAAGAATCCCCCTCCCTACTAATAACCCAGATCATTTCCACATTAATAAAACCAACCAAGAATTTACCCACTCCTTAATCAATTCATCTAATAATCTAAAATTTACCAACCGAGACACTGCAATACTTTCACTAATACTAAACTAGCAACCCACATTCGCAAAGCACTTTGCTCGAGCTTGCCCCCAAGGTCGCACCCAATGGCTTGAAGATTTTTTCCACGTTACCCGAGGTGCGAATTAGGTGGCAACAACCTCCTCTCTTTGAAATGGGTGGCAACAAATTCTCTATTAAACTAATATCTTCCATCAAAGAAGAACAAATGATGAGCTGGACAACTCATTAGAATCTACAATATTTGCAACCAATGTTATCAGAACTAGCCCAAAAACCGGCTAAACCGGTTGGTCCAATTGGGTCCATGAGTTTTCTGGGCCAACCGTTGAATTCAGACCATTTTTTGGTTGGTTCCATACAGAACCGGTCAGTTTCCTTAAATCGGTCAGGTTACGTACAGCACTGGTTGGTTTCGTACAACTTTGCTAAGGAGGACATGTCGGCTTAAGATTAATAACCTAATGGCCCTACAAACTTTGTAAATTGATGTTGGCACCCTCTTATTCCACCATGCTCATCTTTGGAGTTTTCGTACGAGTGGGATGAGTGTACAAACTGTGGTACAACGACTGTACGAGCATTTTGAAGGAAAGGTATGGCCGATTTGTTGAGAGGAGGTACGACTGATTTGGACTCAAGCTTACCGATATATTATTTAAATTTGGTGTTATTGTTACAAGTTCATTAGACTTTATGCTTACAATGGCATTGAATGGGAAACTACGACTCTGTCTAGGGTTGACTTCGTTAGCGTTGGGGTTAGTTAGCATATTGTTCACTGGGGTGGGTTATGCTTTTTTTTGTTTTACACACTCTTGCTATATACACGAGAAACATTGCATATTTGTGTATAATGGTTTGAATTCACATGGATCCAAATGAATATAGTTACAATACAATCTTTGCAACAGTTTGCAAGACTCTTACAATATGCTATCTGCGAGTATGCAAGCTACACGAACCCAATCTCTGCAATACAATGTAGTCTTCTACAATATCTGTTCAATGTGCTTTAGAGAATATAAATAAGACCTTCAAATGCCCATAACACCAAGCAAGAAATCAATATGTATTTCATAAAACAATATCCTAGACCAAAATGAAATGCGTAGATCATAACAACATATGAAATGGCAAGTTACAACCCATCAAAGCTTCAGGTTCATCAAATAATTCACTGAATTTGATCAGCCTGGGAGCTCTATTAGTGGTAAAAATTTATCTTTGGCAGCTGAAAATCCAATGATGTGTATAACGAAAATTGGGCACAAATGGTCTCCAACTGACTAGAAGGTAACAAGAGAATAGAAACTTGGGAAGCAGGGGTACTGGCAATCTAAAGAAGATGGAAAACCTAATGTCTCAAGTGTTGTTTATAACAACAAAATATTGATGAAGCTTGTGTTCTATCCCTCACAGGATGCCACTATGAGGTTATTCTCTCTATGTGAGCAATAACAACAAGAAATCAATCCCATCTAATTGTTGATGTTTCGTAGTTAGCAAGTGGATAAAAAAAAAGTTTGCGAAGCGACCTCCTCTTCAACTACTCCTGAGTCCTCACTATAAATGTCGATACACCTCACTATAAATGCAAGTTGTCATACACAGTGGCAAGCATGGTCACAAAAAGGACCACAAAGGGGATGACGCATTTAGTGTGATATAGTAGGGAGATCCACCTCTCCACAATGATTGAGAGGAGACTGTGTGAGGTCACACTGAGGAAATTAGGGTTTGAAAGGAGACTACATGAGGTTTCACTGAGTGAATAAATCAGGGTTTGAGAGGATTGTGCATGAGGTCAACAAGTGATGAGATCACAGTCACAAACCAAGGAGATCACAAAATCACAGTCAAACTGAGCAACAAGATCACACAGGTCGCAGTTGTGGAGTGAGGAGAGCATGCATGTTGCAGTCGATGTGTAGGAGAGCACACTGATCGCAGAGATGGAATAATATGCAGATTAAAACAACTAGACAGACATGGAGAAGAGATTCTAGTTCAAACATGCATCCCATCTCATGGAATCCCCCAAAACTCGCGAGTGGCTTGCACCAGAACGCAAATACATAGATAGCAATGGAAATTAGGGTTTACATCAAGGATAATCTCAAAAAATTAATGCAGAGGGAGATAGTACATAGATCTAAAACCTAAGGAGACAGTATGCAATTCTGGGAGTTGGCAGACAAACAGGGAGTATGCCAGGAGCATACTGGAGGACAGAAGGCAGACAGGGAGTTATGAAAAAATCCAGTTGATTCATTTTTAAGATCTATCAAATAGCAAAGTCTAGGTATATACTATTGCATTAACTAGATAATGTAACCTTGAAAGGACCATGTTCCTTATATTAATGTTGTGTTAAAATACTTGGCAATAAACTTCTTCTTTGTATCCTATAGATGGCAATAGCTGACTTATTTGAACAAATGTGCGTGTAGACAGGTGCATGCTGTAACAAAGCAGTGGAAAGGCACACTTTTACTTTAGAAGTTTTCTATTTGCTCTCTATGAAAAGAATTATATCACTACCACACCGCAGTTTTGGAAGTGATTGTGTAAATGGATTATGTGAACTAACTTGTCTTGACAGTTTTATTCTCATACTGTGGCTCTGTAATGGCTACAGCGACTCTAAAAGAAGCCACAACCACACTTGAGAGAGCATGCGACAAACTGATACTTAGCATCTTCTGCTTGGTGACTGTTGATTATTGTGCAGACACTCTAGAACTGTTCTACTGCTCACGGTGTAAAATAGTATAGAGACCCCTAACACTCTGTAGGTACAACAGCATTTGCAACAACACCATCTTCTGCAGACTGCCAATACCTATGAGGAAGCAATGTTTTGTATGCTTGAGGTTCATGTTGCTCACAGTCTATGAAGAATTAAAAGAACAGAGAAGGGGCTAAGAAAGACATTGTTTAAGGACTTTTTGTCCCTCTGCTTGTTTCAGGAAAGGTTGTTGGATGCAGCATATCCAGTATGCTCTGGTTGATTGGTTGCTTCCATGTTGTAAACTCATAATTTAATAAAAGATTTAATCATCATCGAGACCAACTGTTTCCCAGTCTTTTGGATGGATTTGCTTGGATATTATCAAAATTTGTGCAATCAGTGTAGCGAAATATATGTTCAACAAGATTACACTGGGTTCATGTTAGAGATTTTTGTAATGATTGATCACAAGCACAAAATATCATTGGCTCATTGCCATTTAACAACTCTCATGCACCATCTAGTAAACCTATACTCTTCCCAGTCAAGTTATTTTCCAAAGACCACTAGAGATCCTCCATTTCCATGTCCATATCTAGATGGAAGAGACTTCTTCTCGAGCAATATGTCCCTGCAAAAATGCCCAATGAGTTTCCGGAGTACGACTTTTTCTTTCATGTTGGCTTTGCTTTGTTTGATGAATGTTTAGAGTAGATCTTTATTATTCCTCTGGCGACTCCACTCACCTTTTTATTTTGTAATTTACAAGAAAAACAAAAATTGTTTTTTGTGAGAAATTTATAATGTATATTTTTCTTCTCACATGGCGACTCCATTGAAGGGATAAAACCTTGTTTTTCATAAAATTGTTGAGATTGATTGTGTAGATGAGCCCATTGTTGATAGTTGTAGTCCAGTTCGAAATGCATGATTTGCTCAGATATGTGCTATTAGTAACCATTATAGGTGACGAAGAATCCTGAGCATAAATTTCAAATGCATATCCTCCCATTGACTTCTCAGGCATCTCGGGCTTTCCAAACCATGAGCCATGTTTTTCAAAGGAAGTGTTCCGCTTCCTATTTTTTTGGAAATGGTGATTCAGCTGTCTGTCACATCATATATTTACTTGCATTTTTTGTAAATGACGTCAACAGACTTCATCAAGATAATAAGATGCAGGCATTTGTTAGTACACTAAGTAAAGATGCTTGGATGTGGTATTATGGTCTTCCTTATAAAAGCATTACGTCCCTTAAAAATTTCTTGGAAATTTTTTTAAGAGGTGGAATAATGGTGAAGAAGATATGATGACTACTTTAGAGAAGGGACTTTGACCAACTAAAAAGGATAAGAGAACAAATTGAGCAACACCTCCATAATGATCTCATTGAAAAAGTTTATCAAAATTCAAACATTGTTGAAGATCCTCCTCATGACCCCTCAACAGAAAATATTGAAGTTTGGGGATCTTTTCATGATTATTTCAGTGATGATGATCACATTTGTACCCCAGACCCACCTCAAGAAGAAACCATTATAGAGGTTTATAATGAAACTTATGAAGAAATTCATGAAGTTTGTAATGTGTATGATGACACCCCTCTGTGTTCACCACTTAGGGATGAAGTTTTTGAATGTTTTACTTCTTGTCATGTCTTTGAAACCAAAACTTCTAAGGATGATCATTGTGAACATGAAGAGGTTATTTATATCCAAGAATGTGATACCAGTGGTGAAGACTCTCTCGTAACTGACATAGATGGGAATGATGACTATTGGACTTTTATTGAAAATCCAATATATGAGACTTTTGAAAATATTTTTGAGAATCCCATCTATGAAATGCCCAGAGAAGGGAGTGTGGATCTTGAGACTTTGGGGGATCTTGGGATGGAAGGTGAATGTTCAAATTTTCCATATGATTATTCAAAGTCGTGTCATTCAGAACCGTACATAAGTATCAGTAATAAAGACTTGGAAAAAGAGTACAATGAAGATCTAGATTGGGTGCAATTAATTGAAGAACAATCCCATCTTTCATCTTCGCATGCAGAGGTTCCTTATGATTTGGATCAGCTTGGGGCTTATACAAAGACTTATCATTCGATAAGCCTTGTTGACGAGTGTGATGGAGTAATCGATGTCCCTCATTAGACAAATGTGTGCATTAGTCCTATCCAATCTTGGATAGAAGAATCCTGTGGGAACACTTGCCAGTTTGGGAAGCAGTATGATAACATTATCCATGCCTAAGATTCCCCATCTAGCCCACCCATTCTGGATCATCACGCAGGTTCGCATTTCTTAATAAATGTGTCCTTGCTTTGGCTGGTAACGAACGACAAGAAAAAAAAGTTTTAAGGTTGATATATGCTTAGGTGCTTGCATTGGATGTTTGATTTTACCTAAGATGTTATTTTATTTTGCTTAGAGTAGGACAATAAGCTCCTTAAAATGAACATTTATTTTTTGCATTTCTTTTATGTATTTAGGTTTTCTTTAGTTTCTAATAAAGCAACCTATGGTTCATTGGACTTTTTCATAAAACTTGTGCTACTAAGGTTTTCTTGTCAAGTTGAGATGTTTTTACAGATCATAAGAAACAGAGATTCTAGAGTTCTCGTATACTCTCCTTGCCTAAAGACCAGATCGAGTACATGTCCCACTGTTGGAGCCAGAATGTTGACCACCTAACCAACTAGGTGACCAACCATGTACCGTGTGCATGGTAGATGAGAAAGAAGTACCTAATAATGTTTGTTCAAGCGGAGAAGCTCTTCTTATCTTTTCTCCATGAAATTTCCATACCCCTGCAGGGGATATTGTAATGATATGTCAACATGAAGGTCTAGTTTTTGTAACTTAGTTTCCTAGGACTTTGTCATTAGGGAAGTCTTTTCATCGAGTGTTTTTTCCCTTGGATAATTAAAATTCCTTTTGAGTGAATTTAATTATCTGAGTTTTTCACTCAAAAATACCTCTCTCTGACGTGGTGAAAGGCATTCTAATGATCAAGTCCATGGGGTGACTAAGGCCTAGGAATGTTCTGTGTAACCTTGCTAGACACTATCCAGAGTCTTGCTGAATTTCAATAGGTTTTACCTAAGATTTTTTAATTTTTGGTGATTGAAAATTGTCCCTCAACATAAAAATGTTGTGATAAAAAGATTGTTAAATGGTATCTAATGCCCATGAATAGGAGTATGGGTACTCAAAATCAATGGCATGAGTCCCCCTACACCCTTGGACAAAGTTTGAAGTCATTCGGACAAGTCTTGCTAAGGTTTTGGTCATGTTTTCCAAAGTCAGTCAAGGAAATCAGGAAAATTGGCAATTAATTAGCAAGCCAAATTTTGGAAAAGTGCCTAAAGAAGCGGAAAATTAAGTTTCTAAGTGTTAATGTTATGTTCCTAAGGCGACTTTAGAAGAAAAAAATCCCCCCCCCCATGCAAGTGTTTCACAAGAATGAAGATGTCGCCAAAGGGCGGGCACCCTCCCTCTTCATGGAAATTGAGATATTTAAAATAAGCCAAAGTAAGGAGTCTCACTTTGGTGGTCCCCCCCTTTGGACGTAGAATGGAGATTAAAAATATTATAGGGGGGTTTCTCCCTCTATTTCTATTTGATTTCTCACCCTAGGAAGTGCCCCCAAGAAAAGTGTTTCCCCTCTTTGAACTCCCACTCTCTCATTTTGACAAGTGGCTTGCATGCACTTGGGCTCTCTCCTCACTCATTTCTTATTTTAGGAGGCTTCCCCTCCTCATTTGTGGGAATCTCTCATGCTCTTACTCTCTTACTCTCTCTTGTTTCCATTTTGCTCTCATTCTTTGAGATTACTGTAATTTCCATCCATTGTGCACTTTTAATAAAAACCTTTGGAGGAGATCTTGTGTTGTTTGGTGGTGACTTGCTCCCATTTTCTCAAGTTTTTTCAAGTACAAGTGAGGCCAAAGAGGCAAGTTGTTTTGCCTTGGTAAGATCTTCTTAGTTTGTGTAGATCTTATGAGTTTTTCTCTCTTGCATTCAAGAACTTCAAACATTTCTTGGTTGAATAGTTTGATTTCTTTAATCATTGTGAAAATCTCACCTCTCTTTGTGTTTGCTTAGCTTATCTTTCAAGTTACAAGTTATCCAGATTGAAGAGTGAGATTCTTTGGTTAGATGCCCCACTTCTTCAACCATTTGAAGCGCAAAGAGCACACTAACTCCTTACTTAAAAAACAATTCTGCATTTTTCTTTATCTATATTTGCATCTTCAAGTTTAGTTTAAATCTTCATTTTACAAGTTATTTGAAGCCATTGATTCTATAATTTTTATTACATATCTTGAGCAAATTTTTACACTTGTATGCAAGGTGTCCCAAAGTGATTTTGGGCATCTTTTACCACTTTTTGCTTGCTGTTTTTTTACAGGTTTAGGGTTTTACAAGGGGAAGCTCTGTCAAAATTTGGACAAAAAATAGTGCAAAGAACCCTCAAGGCTCACCACTTCAAAACCCGTTGCCTCAAAGTGGTCAAAACTTCATTCTCTTTCTCATTTATCCTTATCTAAAGGTGCTGAAATTTCCGTCATTGTGACAAGGCCAAGAGAGTCTCTTGGACTAGATTCTCTATTTGATTTTCAAAGTTATATTTGAGGTATATATTTTGGCCATCCCTTGCATGCAAAGGAGGTAGGGCTTTTCCACCCTTGCATTGCAAAGTGGAGAGGAGCTAGGTCTTGTTATTTTTCATTATTTACTTTTAATTGTTTGCCCCATCTCTTCTTTAGGAAGAGAGTTGTGTGGCTAGGTTAGCATTTGTTATTCTTTGAAATTTGTCATTCATTGCATATAAAGGAAGTTGGGCTTGCCCACCCTTGCATTATAATTGAAGGAAGGGCTAGAGTAATTAGTTTTCATATCCGCATGTTTATTTTTTTGCCCCATCCTTTCCATTCGGAAAGTGGATTGAGTGGCTAGGATTAGTTTGTTGCTTAACTTTATTTTATTTTTTCCCACACCTTGTAAGTGATTTGGCTTTGCCATCTTTGCAATATCGTGCTAGCTAGTGTAATAAAACTCTTTAAATTATTTATTCTTTTTTTCTGTAAGTAAATAAACATTGCCCCAATCTTCACCCCGTATACACTCCCCTTGTCGGTTGGTCCGACCCTGGGTGACAAGAAAGGGAGAAGATTTGAGTTGGCTAGATTAATAGGCATCCAACTCTTATCTTGATAAGAAATTGAGAAAAGAAAGGTTGACCTATGGAGCTAGAGGGGTAGAGGTTGTTGGGAGCCTCGTGGCACTTAGTGTCCTCCTGTTGAGCGCCCAACAATCTTTGGGATTGACTTGTGGAGCTAGAAGGGAACTGTGTGTTCTCTTGTTGAGCACCCAACAATCTCTCTCAAATCGTAAGAGATGAGTGTTAGGGGTAGACACATTAGAAAGGTTGCACTTTATTGTTTCACACATTAATTCCCCTAAGTTCAAGTGAGACCTAAAATGAACTAAAACTTACAAGACAACTTGCACAACACTACAATCTCTTGTTTCATTCACAATTTTGCTTCCAAAGCATTTTCAGTTCAAATTATTTACATTTTCATATCAAGTTACATTTCATTTAATGCAAGTTGAGTTATGTGAATGAGCAATTTATTGTATTCAATGATCTAAGGATTTGAGAAGCATTTCATTTGCAAAGTCTTGTCTATCTTGTATTTTTACATTATTGTGTATTGTATTTTCCAAAGCCCAATAGAATAGGCACTGGACTTGAATAGTTGTTTTTGTCTTTCTTGTAATTGCATTTGATTTAATTCAAAAGCAGGGTGTGCCTGTCATTGAAAACTATTGCATCTCTGCATGGTTGCTTGTCATCAAACTAAGTAGGGACTTACCCCCTTGACCTTTAGGGAGTTGGGTCTAAACGGAGGAGTTAGGAATCGAGGTGACATTGGGTTCTAAGCTCATAGTTGCTCTCAAGAACACACCTAGCGGTTGGGAGACTTTTCTGTAATTAAGTGTGTTTTAGACGACAACTGATCCTCCCAACACGAAAAATCAAAGCTCTGACCACTATCATCCTAACCCCTTCCAAGTCTGCCTATTCTGAATCCCCATATTATTAGAATCATCAGACATTGTATCTTGAGCCCCTTCAAATCACACCCCTCTTTTCTTCGAGCCTCTTTCTAGATCCGGATCCAAATCTGGAAACATTTTTATCATTTTTGTGGGAAACCTGTCAAAAACCATATAAAGAGAAAAACCAGGAGGGAAGGGAAATGGTGGATTTGCTTTACACTGGACGGGGAAGAAAGAAGGAACTAGGGGCAGACTTGAATGACTCTCCAGACAGCTACTAGCAGATCAATCCATCCCTCGATAACGAAGCGTTGTCTGAGCAACACCATAACTATCACTATTACTCATGAGCTCATTGTAATCAATCTTCATCATAAAATATCTTGCCTTTGCTGTTGTGTCTTCTTCTTCTTTATCCAGATCATGCTGGAGAGCGAGCTTCACGTTTGCATATGTTGCTTCCCAATATTTCCCACCATCTTAATCACCTCTTTCCAATGTGTTTTAAGGAGGGTTATGACAGCTCTACAACGAAATCATAATTTCTGCTGAGGCCAAGGGTAGATCAAAACTTGAGATACAGCATATAATCTCTTCAGAAAGTTAGATGATGATCCCTCCCTACATTGCCAAAAAAGGGTATAACTCATTTCTATGGGCCCTCTGGCGATGCCACCCTCCACTCAAGTAATAGGCAGATGTCCCGATCACTAAAAAAGTGAAACTTGTTGATATATCAACAACACAAACCAATGGACCAAACAAAAAACTAACACTTCATGGTTTTTAATAGGCCTTCAACAGAACAAAAAAATTTAGTGTTGTTCTAATATGCCTTTCGGGTAATGATATCATTTTGTGGGCAACTGGCAACAAGGATTCTCTTCTATACACAAATATATTCACATGTTATTAAGTTAAATTAAATACATCATTGATTCCTTTGATACATCTTTGTCCATGTGTGTCAGAATATTTGTAGCAACTATAGAATGAATAATTGTAGATAGATGACAAGGAATCTATTGTTAACGTGTTAGTGACCGCTATAAATACTTGATAGGGGATTGGGCAACGTAGAAAAGGATGTGCCAAAATTATTGAAAATATATGGAAATTATATTATAATTAATAAAATCTGAATTTGAAGTATCAATAGTGACATCCAAAATACATTTGAGAGATGGCAAAAGCTCTCAAGTAAAGAAGACATGGGCGAGGATTATAGGAGAAGTATGCATGTTGTAAGGGCATGCATAGATGTCAATTGTTTTAAAACTTGAAATGTTTGTAAAAGAATTGCTAAGGGGATGAGCAATAAAGAATGTGTAAAAAGGAAATATTCAAGTTTTTTTTTTCAATAATGAAAAACCAACCTTATATTAATAAAGCTGTATCAGAATTACATTGAATCAAAGTCTGAAACTAATAACTATAGACCAATCCTCATACAGTTCAGATAAGGCCCTAATCCATACAAGGATCACAAGCTATAACCCCAGCATTAAGGTAACCATCCAATCAGATTCCAACAGTAAACAGCAAAACCGTGAACCCCAATAATCCAAAGGACTGACCATGAATGTAAAAAGATTACATGAACAAGTCTAAATATCCTGAACGCGAGCACAAGCCTACAGACAATAAAAGAACACATAGCCTGCTATCCATCGCCCCAATCTCTCGCTTAGAAAGGGCATCAGCCTCAATGTTCAATTTTCTGAAAATATGGTTGAAAGATAAGAATGTAAAATCATTCATCAAGCGTCTAGTGTTGAAAAACCAATGATGAAGCTCCAAAGAGCTCACAGATGCCTCCCCCGAGATCCAGTTTATGATGACTTGCGAGTCACCCAATACCTGAAGATGTCTTATACCACATTTTAAAGCACAGGTAAGGAGACACCATAACCCCACCACTTCAAGTTCATGCACACCACCTAATTATCAAGAAATTCAATGTAAGTTTGACTACTCAGAATCGGTTTATGCTTTATGAAGTTTATCTTCTTCCTTTGAAAATATGAATGCTACAAAAATTTTAAAGTTTACCAATTATTATTACCAACTTTTAATAAAAAATTAAAATTCACAATATTCCTGCAAATTAAATTCAAACTTTAACTCCAATGAAGTGATCTAGGAATGTATATAATACCATATAACTGCAATGCAGAGAATCATTTCCACTGAAGCAGCTTAATGTATTGAGTAGGGGAAAATTATTCTTGTCCTATTTCTTACTCTCTTCTTAAACATTTGTTAATCAATGTAGCAACTAGGTTGGAAAAAATTGATTTTTTTCAAAGGTGAGAATATAACTTATGCAAATGAGATATAATATCAACTTCAAAACCATGCTTATTTTACCAACATGTAACTCAAACTAATGAGGTGACATTGAAAACAGTAAAAAGTAAATTATCATTAAACTTACGTCCTTGATGCTTTGAAACTTTTGTACACAGGATGCATAGGATCAACCTTATAACCCATTTCCTCGAACATTTGGAGCTAAAAGCATGGAGGAAAGAAAACATTAATCTCAGAATTAATTCTTCTATAGTGATTGCATATCTTAATTTTAATTTCCAACACCAATGGGAAAGATAAGGATTGTAAGAATAAATAAGACAAACCTGCTCCATGAAGCCCTTATTTGGACAGACTTTGGAACTCTCCTTCCGTAAAGAACTCAAAGCATCTACAATAATCATCAAAAGGCTATATCCATTAAAATAATATTTTTACTCCAATATAAGCTATCATGAAATGATTAAGTAAATGAATAAAAGATGTGGATAATTCTAAAGACTTCAAGTAAACATTATCTCAATCAAGGCTATCTTTAATAGATGACCAATAAATTTAACTTGAGAGTCGAAGAAACGAGATTTAAGGAAAATTAATTTATCCAAAGTCCAAGTCTGAACATAACTAAATAAGTAGTTTGTGAGCCTTGAATATTGTTTGAGCACAAGTATCAAAGACACAAAGCCTAAGGATGCAAGAAAGAGTAATATATTGGTGGGAAGAAATCCAATTTTGATGTAGGAATATACCAACATATAACAGCCTACTATGTAACCCTTGCAATTTTTTTATTCATCACTAATTATACTTATTCCGGTGACACAAGCACACACACACATCCTAACCTAAGAAAAGATCGTTGCGGAAGGAGGATGTAAAGTGCACCCGCAATTGCGAAAGAAAGGCACGCCCGCAAATTGCGGAAAGACAGTTTGTAGAAAGATAAATGCAGAAAGGTCGTTGTGAAAAGGTAATTGCAGAAGGATTTATGTTCGACGCTCCGAAATCACGCGAGAAATTTTTAAAGAGTCACATTGAAGATACGTGACTATTAGATGAAGAGGCACGACTGAGGGTATATAAGCAAAGCTTTAAACCTTCTGCAGACGCTGAGTACATGGCAACCAGTCAAGCTAGTTGTGAAGCATTGTGGCTTCGCAAGTTCATGGTTGTTTTATTTGGTCATGAGATGAGGCCTGCTATCATTCACTGTGACAATCAAAGTTGCATCAGGCTCTCTGAAAATCCAGTGTTTCATAACAGGTCAAAGCATATTGAGATCAGATACCACTTCATCAGATATTATGTCCAGAGAGGAGTTGTAGAGTTACAGTACATTTCTACAGATGAGCAGGTGGAAGATATTCTCACGAAGTCTTTGGAAAAAGGAAAGCACAAACATTTTAGAAACAAGATGGGAGTGGTGAAAAACACCTTCCTCAGGAAGGAGTGTTGAATTTTTTCCTAGGAAGTGTTTGTTAACTCATGCCTTGGGGTGGACAAGGACACTTTAAAAGTGGTCCCTAGCCTAATTAAAAAGGTGAGATTGACTTTATTATAAAGTGACATTTTTAATATGAGTTTGAGATTATATTTAAAAGTGACTTTATGAGTATTAATGTGGGTGTGCATTAAATTCTCATTTTAATGATTAAAAGTGATTTTTAATGAGGAAATGAGATGGGCCCTAGATCTCATTTAGTTGGATTTTAATCTAAGCCATTGGTTTAGATGTGGAAGTCACTAAAACAAAAAGGGCTTGGGAAAGGCAAAGAGATATCATTGTTCACTTTCACAAAAGAAAATTTTGAGAGAGGAGAGAGCATGAGAATAAACAAGGGTTTGGAGAGATTTTATTCTTGAAATTTGAGAGAGAGAGAGAGATCATTTCTGCAAACATTCCAAAGACAGGAAGAGGAAAAATCTGGGCACAATTACCAAGACAAAATTTTCAGCAGCCACAAATTTCAAAACTGTATCGTACAGTTTCATACAGCAGCATAGTTTTCGAGGTAATTCGTATAGCAATCCGTACAGTCCATACAACATGCAAATCGAGGTGATTTGACTAGTTTGTACAGTCCGTACAGCACGCAAATCAAGGTGATTTGACCAACATTTAATGTTGTCGACAAGTCGTACAGCAGCATGAATTTCGAGGCAGGAAAGGTGTACGTGCAGCCGCATGTGTGGGCCGTACAGCACTAAAATCGAGGCAGCCATACAGAGTGATTTTGGCACAATTTTTGAGGTGTTATCAAGGAGATAAGTATTGTTGTTCAGAGTTGTTTTTGCCTGAAAAATTAATAAAATTTCTCTCATACAGGTTTTTCCTGGGTCAATTTGACCAAAAATCTGAGTGTTTATTTTCATGTGTGGCTGATTTAAAATTTCTTAGTATGAGATTAGGGCTGCTATAATTTTCAGTGTTACCAACATCGGCGAAAAATCGGCCGATTTCCGAGAAATCGCGATTTTTTCGCCGCGCCGATTTTTCTTCAAAAAATCGCCCCAAAAATCGGCCCGATTTTTTCCAATTTTTTGCCGCTTTTTTCCCGAGAAATCAGCCCCATAAATCGCGAGTCGATGGAAAAACTCGGCCGGCCACGGATAGGGACGGAAAAAGTGGTTTTTAAGTTGGTTTTTTTCATTTTTTTTTTCTCATTTTGAGTCCAACAGTCCACTAGGAGGTGAGCTAAGAGTTTGAGAGGGCAAGTGAAGAGGGTTTCAAGAGACCAACAGCAAATTTAGGCAACATTTTCTTTGCCATCAAGCATCAAATTGAAGATTGGATCTTGCCATTTGGGGTTTTTTCCACAGCTGAAGGTAAGTAAAAAATTTGCCCATCATTTCTCACTTTTCCAAGAGGGATTGTTGTTGATTTACTTTGCCATGTAATTGTCTATCTTCAAAAACGATTTTTATGGGGTTTTAAGCATTTTTTTTCCAACTGTTATGTATTTTTTTGTTGCTTGCATGCCAAAAAACGTTTTGGCATTTTTTATCTTGCCCTAGATTCCTTATAAATCCTCATAAAAATGTCTATGTATTTTTCCTCATCAAATTAATGGTTGAATGCTCAATATTTCTTGGAATTCTTCTTGTGTTTTAAACTTTTACATTTTCAATAATCACATATGCTAAAAAACGTTTTTTTTCTTGCCTTAGTTTCAAACTTCAAAGTATCAAGATTCAAGCTTCATTTTGTCCACAATAACTCCATATACAAGATGCCAAAGGCTTTGGATCCATTTTGGGAGTGGGGCTCACCTATTGACCCGGTCAATCGACAAATTCTCACTTGCAATCTATGTGGGAAAAGAATGACAGGAGGGATAAGTAGGCTGAAATACCACCTTGCACAAATAGTAGGGCATGATGTGGGTCCTTGCAAAGAAACAACTCCGGAAATCATTGCTAAGGCCACACAAGCGATTGAGGGCACAGGGCTAAGGAAACAATACAAGGAGGCTGTGAGGAATCAACTTGTTTCAAGATCCGGGTCCTCAGCAGGAGTAGGGGCTAGTGGGACAAGCCCAAATACTGATACCCACTCCACACAGCAGTCCACATCGCCTTTCATGGTATCTTCAAGATGCAACCCTGGTGGACAACCTTCTATAAGGTCCATGGTGAAGGTAAAGGAAAAAGCAGACGCACACAAACTTATTGGTCGATGCTTGTTATGGAGTGCTATTCCATTTAACTTTGCAAAGAACCCATTTTATGTGTCCATGTTTGAGGCGGCTGCTGTAGTTGGAGCGGGGTTCAAGCCCCCTAGTTATGAGGAGTTGAGAGGGCCCATCCTTCAGGATGAAAAGGCTGATTGCACTCGCAGATTGGAGGAGCTTCAAAGATCATGGGACTTAACAGGATGCAGTGTGATGTCGAATGGTTGGACCGATATGAGGGGTAGGACACTTCTCAACTTCTTGGTTCATTGCCCTAGGGGGACTATGTTCATGAGATCTGTGGATGCATCTGCACATGTCAAAGATGCGGTTTTACTATGTGGCTTGTTGGATGAGTTCATCCAAGAGATTGGGCAGCAGCATGTTGTCCAAGTGATAACGAACAACGCTACGAACTATGTGGCTGCTGGTAGGATGCTCATGGCCAAGTATCCTACACTATTATGGACTCCTTGTGCCGCCCATTGCCTTGTTTTGATCTTAGAGGATTTAGGCAAGATTGATTGGATCAAGGATACTATTGATTCAGCACGGAGCATCACAAAATTCATATATAACCATGCAACAGTGCTT
>LPNX010119606.1:29871-57356 GCA_001517045.1 Pseudotsuga menziesii
GAGATAGAGTCTAGACCTGGTGGTAGCACAGGCACTAGTACTGGTAGAGGAGCAGGAGCTGCAGGACTACCTCCTCGACCTTCTCATTCTTCAGGACATCAGTTTCGGCCACCTTCTCCAGTTTCTAGAGGACGTCATTTTGCAGGGTCTTCTTTTAGAGGACGTCAGAGTCCAGTACAAGGCCCACAAGAGGCACCTACTTCTAGTTCTAGAGGAAAGGCCATTTGCACAGCGATTACCTTTTCCCGTAAAAGGGGTAGAGGGAATCAATAGTTTATTTACTTTACTTCATTGTAGATGACTCGTGAGTCATGATGATAATCATGAGATACATTTGTTATATTTTTGATGACTTAAGATGCAAGGACATGATCCATTTTGTATGTGTGATGTATCTCGATTCTCTAGACATCTTATATATCTTATATATCAGTTTTCTTTCCATATTCATGTAGCAATGTGTTTATTTGATGTTATTGTTGCTTTAGATGTTTAAAAAATTAAAAAAAAATGAATATTTTTCTATTTTTTAAGTTTGCCGATTTTTTCCCGATGTTTGCCGATGTTTTGCCGAGATATCCCGAAACGATGTTTCCTAAACCCTGCCGATTTTTTCGCCGCGCCGATGTTTGCAACACTGATAATTTTTCAGTGTTCAAAAAGAAAAAAATAAATCTCGTGTGTTTTATCATTATGTTTTCGGTTAAAATTTTAATTTTTAATGCACATGCATTGATGGGGTTTGGGAATGAAACCATATGGAGAACTGAAACGAAACCGGGTTGGGGTTGTTGAACATTTTCAAATCCCTCTCAGATCTACTCTCTTCCTCTGCCAGATGATACCCTTCTCTTCTCAAGAATGCACCCTTTGTCTGCTCATGCAAGCACTCTCACTCTTTCATGCAAGCATTTGCTCCTCTTATTGTGTGCTCAATCTTTGAGCCCTTAGATAATGAATAAATTGCCTTAGATGGATCTTCTCTGCCTCGAATAAAGTGTGCTAGATATCTGCTTAGATATGCAACCTTACTCCACAAGAAACTGCACCCTCTCTGCTCAAGAATGCGCCCATGTCCCTCATGCAAGCGTTTTCCCTCCTCATGTATTGATTCACTTCTCTCCTGCAAATGAACTCATTACTCTCAATAATGCACCCCTAATGTCTTCTCAACTCCTTTTTAGGTTTCCAAATACCTAATTTATTTTTCATGCGAAATAACACTTCCACATTAAAAAATGGTGCATCATGCAATCCTCGCATGCAATCTAATAAAGGAGTTTTGCTTCCGCATGAAGCAAGGTTCGGAATCAAATAAATTTCCTAGTTAAATTTTCAACAAAGGATACGCATGATTCTATTGTTTGTGTGGACAAACTTTTAAATTCATAGACCCATGCCCATGTATTTTGGAAGTCGTTAGACTTGGAGAGGTTTGGTAAAAGTTCCTTTGGAAGATAACGATTACTTTTGACCTTCTCATTAACGAGAGTTAGCAAACGTTGGTGGGGCATATGTACATTTAAAGATTGTATTCATGGATTTGACCATCTTTAGAAGTTTGTTAGAGGTTAGTAAAGGTTAGTTACTTTTCACGTCACCCTGGGCAAGATCTTAGGGGTTTTATTAATATTTCATTGTAAGAGGTTGAGGAGCTTTAAGCTATATAAGGCTTTGCTCTCTCACTCATTTGGTCATGGCTGGATTTGGGGGGAAATCCCATTGAGACTAATTGAACATCTACCGGTTTCTTTGGATGGTAATGTGCTCCTCATGTTAGTTATGGATGAGATCTTCAACTGATAATGATTTTGGGCTAATGAAAAAAGTAAGAAATTTGTTTTTCTATGTGATAATTGTCAATTGGAAATTTAGGTTCTAGCATGTATCTCAACTCTTGGTTATATGCTCTCTTACCCTTGCGTAGTAATTATACTTCCAAAACTATTTGAAAGTATCTACTCTAGTATTTTCCCTTTGCGAGATTCCTGAAATTAGTAAAGCTATTAGAAATTATTAAGTTATGTATTTTGCTGCCCTCATCCCTCCTAATCATTCATTTAAAAATCCTTCCTAATGACCTTGAAACCCATTCAACCAATGGATAAGACACTAGTCTCCAATCCTTTCATCCTTATTTCTCATTTACTTTCAAAAACTGTTTTGCTAGAGCTATCTCTTCATTTCAGCTTGAACCCAATTGCAAGCTTTAGTAATCCTATTTAGGGGCTCCTCCCTTGAGCTAGAGAACAGCTAGTCTAAAGAGCAAAAGAGGGTTAGTGAGGTGACAATGGCCCCCTCTCAGCTATCCATAAAGCATCATTGGTTTTAGGGCTTTCAATCTCAAGATGCTGGTTTGTGTGGTAAAAAGGATTTTAGTGTCTCGGTGGGTTAGGAAATGTGGTCTAGAGGTGGACGATCATTTGAAAATTCAAATGCCCCTTGAACTCTTGTATCTTTTTGCAGTTAGCCTTATGGAACAAGGTCCTTAATTGGGACATTTGCAAAAGAAGAGGATATAATGGTCCAGGTAGGTATTGTCTATGCACTGTTGTAGTTCAGGTATGGCAAAAAATGGAAAGGCTCACAGGATTAAGACAGATATGTAGTGGTCCCACTAATGATGAGGGGTCGCAAAAATGGTGCAGAAATTCAGCTATTAAAAAGTCTTTGCCTTCATTAACTGCCTGAGAATCTTGCTAGCTCGTAATACTCAAATATTTGGAGAAAGACGTATTCCTCCTATTCAGTGTGCTGTCCAGAGTTTATCTATTCTTGAAGGTTTTGGTCAGTTAAAAAAGGAAAAATCCACTAAAGTGATTCAAAAAGGGAAGATTGATAAAGTAGTACATTGGTTTTCTTTGATGGTGCAATTCGAGGGGATCCTCCATCTGCTGAAGCTGAAGGTGTGCTATTTCTATCTGATGATCATGTTTTGAAGTTCAATGCTGGATTGGGAAGGGACTCAAATAACCTAGCAGAGCTCATGGCTTTAAAGCTGTTAATCACACTCACAGAAGAAAAAAGTGCTCAAAATATTCAAATCTTTGGAGATTCCCTAGTTGTAGTCAATTGGATGAAAGGGACCTATAATTGGATAGTTTTGCTTTGAGGCCAACAATTGATGAGAGCAAACTGGCTTGTTCTGTTTTTAACAATATTTCCTTTATCCATGTTTTCAGAGAAAAGAACACCGATGCTGATGCCCTCTCAAAGGCTGGATTGCTATTGGATGCAAGAGTATGCCACATTCTTGAGTCTATGGCTGGCCATGCTTATGAATATTTTCATAATCTCTTTTATTAGCTTTATGGTTGGGCCATCAGCCCTGCATATCATTTAGGGGAAGCCTATGTTTATTATGGTATTTTTTGGGATATCTGATGGAAGTACTGCATAGTGTATTTCTGCTGTTTTTGGACTAGTTTGAAGGATATGCTGGAGAAAGATACTATATGAACTTCTTGATGGTATTCCCATTGGGGAATCATTTCTGGAATGCGAGCACGCATCTACAGAATGTAAATTTGTTATATATAATAAAATTACAGTTTTTTCTGAGGAAAAAAATGTCATCCTAAATCACACTTTGACCAGTGAAGAGAACAAGTGATTGTCGAAAATATGAGATGCCAGAAAGCGATAAAAGGTGTCGAATAGGCCACACATATTGTAAATATATTTGTGAAGTCAACGTAGTTCAGTTTTACCATAGTAGAAAAAATAATGACCTGAAAATAGAGTATGTTTAAGCTCCTTCAAGCTAAGTTACGGAATGAAATCTTCAGATTCAGATGTCTAAAATTGTAAATGAGCACACTGCTTTAAACATGATAACTAAAGTATGGGCTAACAATCAGACAAAATGGCAGCAAATAGTAAGTTAGCTGTGAAGAATTAAAAATTAAAATAGACTGATTGCCTAAGAGTATCAATCCACAAACATATCGATTGAATCTTCATTAAAGGAAAGAGATTAGATATTTCAAAACCAACAACCAAAACTGTGTAAGCAAAGGATATGGTCACCAGACAACATCACAGCCACTACAATTATTTCACTAACTATATTTGTGTATGCTGCTTCATTAATGGCAGAAAAAATAGATTGCAAGAGAAACAGACAGGCTTCAGAAATTTTGCACAACAAGACTTGATCTCAGCCCTAGACAATAGAGATACTAAGAAATGTGCGTACAATGGCATACATACCATGTAAATTGCATGAACGACTTCAAATATAAAATGCATGCATACGCATAAAAAGTAAAAGAATTGACAAGAACAAAACCTTTGACAGATAGCTTCTCGGTCTTCATCAAATATGCCACTATCACTGCCGCACTGCATCCAAAACGAAAAGCATTAGATCCCACCACCTCTTACCACGAAGACGAAGCCACCAGTGACCCCTGTCAAACTTTTTACAAAATATGCATCAAATATAAAAAAATGCATTAACAGTATGAGATATACACATTCAGCATCCATTGTAGGGAAGAAGTATACAATCCCCAAATAAGAGTGGAAATGCCAGTTCAAGTCAAGATGTACGAAACGCAAAAAGATGATTGAGGCTGCTTGAAAGATATTAAATTTTAATCCACTATAGGGGACCTTTATGTCTGAGGAATGAGGTGATCAATATAATTCAGAGTCTGCAACAGGCATTATTATCTAAAGATCACCTTATCAGAACATCAGAAAATTAAAACAAAAACAGGAAAAGTATTTGCACAAGTCATGTGCACACTAGATTGGTCAAGAATCTCGGCTCAATTCAATATGGAATCCAGTCTTTCCTTGGAATACAATTCGCCGCACCCTCAAGCCCATAAGCAAGAATGAGATTGCTGGTACCTTACCAGCCCCAAGCAACAATTGGCTCACAAAGAACCCCAATCAACAACTGGCTGACAAAAAGCAAACATGCTACAAGCGGGGTTTGAACCCAGGTGGAGCTTGAACCCAGGTGGAGCCAATAACATTCCTGCTCTCAACCACCGAAGCTAGACCCAACTGACAAAATGGAATTCAGTCTTGGCACATTTCTGGTGAAATATGGACAGAGATAGAAAGTATAAAAAAGTTTCTCTGACATTTCATTGCATAAGTTATAAGGTTTTGCATAAAAGAATGCCCAAAAAAAAGCAAGAACTCCCAAGCAAACTGCAGAAAGATCCTTCAAACGAATCCTCTCAAGTAAACTGGAAAGTGTCACAAATATGTTTTACAGAGTTAAACAAGTATATAGATGCAAGAAAGGACGATAAAAGATTGAGACACTTGTATGAACCCAATAGCTCCAAGCAATACACTATCCAAATCACCTATTTGAAGACGGAAATCAGAATACCCCATTGTAAGATTTCAAAATACCTCCACTTATCAATCCTCTAATTTAATGGTCAAAATCATGAGATGTGCTTGAATGCCAAATAAATCAAGTCTGCATGCTGTGAAGCAAATGAATTTGATTAGCGGGCCATTCAAGAGCTTAAAGATCCACAGGTATAAAATGTAAACCAAAATCTTCAAGTTAGCTGAGACGTGAATTGAACCCAAAGGTTGTTAGCCTTATTGAACCCAAAGGTTGAACCCTCAGATGGAAGTGACTCAAAATCATACGGACACACATTTGATAGTTCAATTGTAGGTTAGAACACAGAATCCAATCCAGTAACAATCCTCTCTATTCATGTAACAGTGCAGGAGCCCACAAAAATAAGTGCCAATAACGAAAACACTGATAGCTTCAATGTTATATGTCTTCAAACCAGAATAAATTTGCTAAATGTTATAAAAAACTAACGCATCTGACAACACAATCATTAGTGAATACAACGGATTCCGGAAAACCCAATCCAGGAAAGAAAATAAAACCTGAATTCCTTGGTAATCACAAAAGAATACAAAATGTCCACAAAAAGCAACAACAATGAATGATAATGATAGTTTAAATACAATATGCCGTTTGACAGAAAACCCCATAAATGCACTTACTCATAAGGGATATGATATATGCCCTTAGACAAAAAACCCCATAAATGCACTTTCATTGGGGAGCAGCATCAGGTAGTAGGTACAAGGCCCTTCAAGGTAGATCGTAACATTAGAGAGGCTAGGCCAATTATTAAGATAACAACAAGCCAGGGTGATTACGAATGAAAGCAAAGCAGAAAAAGAGAGTCCCAGGCAAAAAGAAATAGCATTCGAACATTTTTTGGACAATGTTTTAAATGGAGCTCTTTTGGAGGCCGTGGTCAACGTTAACCATTGACCCCAAATTTTATCAAAACCAGTGAATCAACAGGATTTAACAGTATGGCAACTTTTTCAGGCTTCAATAACTGAATCATACTCTCTCCTTGTTGAAATCAACTCAATGAGTTGCTAATTTACATAATATTTTTGCATGGTGCTCAACAGATTAGCATTTTTCTTGAATATTTCAAGGATTCTGACCATAGCTCTTTGAGCCAAAATTCTATATATTGTTATTTTAACATATTTTTCATTCTCTTGGTTGAACAGTCTTGTGGATCCATCGTTTTCCATTATTTTCAAAACATAGTTACCAAATATGCAAGCAATGTATCTTCCAGAGATACACCTAATGCTTTAAAAGAACAAAATAACTTAGAAAGGAATAAAGCCAGGATTAGATGACTAACAAAGTGAATACAACTCTTAGTTTGTTACAGAGTATGTGTCTGACAAAACCTAGCTTGTTTTCATAAACCATCTCAGAGCAAAAGTTAATTTTCAATTTGAAATATTTTTTTAGCAATCTCCAGCAACTTACAAAGAAAGGCATGACAACTTGTTTCGTTCGGGCCATTCCTATGTTTTCTGGTGAACTATATTACCACTATATGGCCTACATAGCACTTCAGCTGTGTTCACCCTGCACTGTGGTTTACCAAATGCTTCCTGGAAGCAGTGCAGTGAACAAAAAAATGAATCAGACTTTTGTATGAGTAGCCCCAAGCCCTCTTTTAGGATTTATTATCTCATGTTATAAATTTACTCAATTTTAGGTTTGGAGTAAAAGTAGTAAGATTCACTACAAATTGGTCCCCAAAATTGTTGGAATTCATAACAAGACAGTAGATCTACAGTGAACACTTCAGCAAACCCTAATCCAGCCAAGTGAAATTGCAGCAGAAATCTAACAGCACTTTAATGATGATGACAAGAGAGATCGATGTAATTCCCAAACACATGAACGACAAAAGCACACAATAGAAAGATTCCTCTTAGGCCTTTATCAATCAATAACTTGAATGACTGATTTACAAATGAGGAGTGTTATATATATAGAGAGAGAGAGAGAGAGACTTCCTTTAGGGTTGGGGTGCTATCCCCAAGAGGTTGACGAGATCAGCCTTAACCAAAATCGCCAAATAATATAAAAATTACAAGTAATGGGTTAAGTACCCTTATGTAGGCTAAATAAAGCCCCCCATACATCAAATAGAAGATTGGCACATGGCCTCAAGTAAAGATTAACAACATAATCTCAACACCCCAAACTCAACAAGAGACCACAAAGAAAGCATTACATCCACAAGAGTAATCCATAGAACATCACAATAGATCAACACAATACCCCAAACTAATGCTGATTTGGTGGTCACCAAAAACCTTAACAAAGAAAACATTCATGGTGTTCATTGGGATTGATCATGTTCAAAAGGGTCTTCAATGGAGAAAACCAGTGTTTGTCTAGAAGAGATGGGGACTAGCTGAAATAAGATCTTGAGATGGAGGCAACTCACAACGACATGCAAGGAAATCAACATCGATAAGAGTGGCAAAAACCCACTTAAGCAAAGATGGAAACAATGTAGCAGAAGGATGATTGTCACCATTGTCATCAAACAGTTGTGCATCCACATGAAGAATATCATCTCAAATTTGGACAACACTAAGAGAAGAAGCATCACTAGGCTACACATGTGGAAAGGGAGTACTGGTGTGATGACCCTATCCAATGAGGGAAGGCTAGAAAAAACGTCTGGAAGAGAGGAGGGTTTAGATGAAGTAGTTCCATTAGTCCACGTAGATTGTCCAGTAACTGCAGAGGATAAAATTTGACAAGTGGTTCAACCAACACTATATGGAGATGTGAAAAGATACAATACAACTAATTGGGACTCATCAACGAGTGACCCAACAAGGGAAGAATAGGCATGTTCCCTAGATACATGCTAAGAATCATCATTAGAAAGAAGTGATAGAAGAGATCCTAGCAGACCTTGGCCAAAAAGCTCATCAAAGATAGCAACATGATGCTCAATCACCTAGTAAGAGATGGGATCACCGAGAGGATACACTAAAAAATTCTTACCATAGCCAACCAAAGTCCTACAAGGAATGTAATGGACGAGTGATATAGCACATCTTTCATGAGGCAAGTGGACCCACGCACCTAATCCAAAGATCTTGAAATGTGAGATAGAGGGTTCCTACCCATGCAACTACTCATAAGGAGTCATACAATTAACTTCATGAGTAGGTCTACGATCGATGGTAAATGTTGAACAAACAACTACCTCCCCAGAAAGAGAGCTTCATGCTCTAAGAATGAAGCATGCAACAAGCCATTTCCATGATAGCCCTATTGTTACGCTCAACCAAGTTGTTTTGCTAAGGAGTATAAAGAACAAACTTCTACCAAGAAATGCCCTTAGAGCAAAGAAATTGTTAGAAAGCATTAACAATGTAGTCACCTCCCCCAACAATCCAGAGACATAAACTTTTGATTTGCATTAGCTTTAGTAAAAGATTTAAAGTCCAAGAACTCACCAAACACCTCATCCTTGGATTTAATGGTGTAGACCCACAAAAATCAAGAATAATTATCAATAAAAGTGAGGAAGAACTTGGTTCCACCCAAAGAAGCAATGGCCATGGGGCCACAAATATCACTATGAACTAGTTCAAGGGACTTTGAAGCATGCCTTGAGTTATCCTATGGAAAGGACTCTTTATGATGTTTACTGAACACACATCCCTCACAAACACCACCAGAAGGGTCGACCAATGAAATAACCTTAGCAAGACTAAGACAACTCATATGTTGCAAGGATGCATAATTGGTGTGACCTAGACAAAAATCCCATAGCTTACTATCATCCTTAGCATTGGCCACCATGCAATAAACTTGTTGGAAGCTAGAAGTGAAGAATTATTCCCCGACTTGTACATATGTTAAGAGTGCAAGAGTGTAAGTGTAGATTACATTGATGAAGTGGAGGTAGACATAGTACCCCTTGATGTTTGTGGTGTAGTGTTTAGAAGCCAATGCATGTATAAGAGGAATGCGATCTTCATGAGGAGAGAAAACCAATATTGCTTGATCAAGGATGGAAAATATTTCATCATCAATGCATACAAAGGTAAATCAAAGATCTCTCTAGTAAGTGCCACCCAAGCAAAAAAGCTAATCAGTTCAAGAAGAAAGACTGTGTTGCTTTTCTTAAGACATAATCAACAAGAAGGCGAATCGGTAAAAGTAAAGGCATCTCTGGAGGGATGTACCAAAGAGCAGAAACACCAATTAGAGAACCTTTTGCAAACATACAGAGAAGTGTTCCAAGATCCTAGAGGGATACCTCCTAAGAGGAAAGTGGAGCATGAGATACAACTACTGCTAGATGTATAGACAATATGTTTTGGAAGAAGAAGTGAAGAAGTAGTTGCAACAGCTGCTAGAGCAAGGAGCAATCCAACCAAGCACCTAACCTTGCGGCTCACCTATTGTCATAGTACCCAAGAAGGATGGGACTTGGAGGATGTGTATTAACTACAGAACTCTGAATAAAAGCACCCTCAAGAATCGATACCCTCTGCCCAAGATCAATGATTTGTCAAATCAATTGCAGCATGCCAAGAACTTCACCAAGTTGGATCTCAAATCAAGACACCACCAAGTACGGGTGAAGGAAAAAGACACCTAGAAGACTACCTTCAAGACTAGGCAAGGTCTATATGAATGGTTAGTAATGTACCAGCTACATTTACGTGTTTTATGAATGATGTATTGCCTCCTTTTATAGATTCATTTATAATAGTGTATTTGGATGATATATTGGTTTATAGTGCTACCTAGAAAAAGCATATCTCACATCCCACATAGGTGTTGGAGACCTTGAAAAAACATCAATTATTGGCAAACATTAAGAAATGTGAATTTGCTCAACAATCTTTGGTGCATTTAGGGCATGTGATTAGTGGAGGAGAATTTAAGATTGATCCTACAAAGATGGAGGCCACCATTAAGTAGCCTAGTACAAATGTCATTAAAATTAGGAGCTTTTTGGGGGCATCCCAATACCTTCAGAAGTTCATAGCACTCGTTTCAGCTGTGGTTGCACATCTCCATTCCATAAAGCCAGCAGCAAGAGGTTCAAAGGGAGGAAGAATCAACAGAAATCCTTTAAGGAGCTCAAGTGAAAGATCATGCAAGCACCAATTCTCATATTGCCTAACTTGCAGCTGCCAGCAGCCTTTCAAATTGGAGACAAATGCAATTGGGTATGCTATGGGAGCAATTTTGATGCAAGGAGGGAGGCCAAAATGCTATCATTTTGAAATGTTTCATGGTGGCATCTTGAACTACCCTACATATCACAAGGAGCTATATGCCTTAGTTCAGGTCGTTAAGAAATGGAAGCGCTATCTGATGGGCAACGAGGCCATCATTCACACTAATCACCAACTGCTACAATATTTGCAAGCCCAATGTAAGCTACAACAAAGACAACACTACAAGTGGATAGGACTTTTACAATGATTTCATCTAATTATCAAACATAAGAAGGATAGTGCAAACAAGCCGGCAGATTTTTGCAAAGTGTTTGACATAAGTCCTAAACTAGACTCCATACACTGTTAGCAAAAAATTAGTTCAAATTTGGTTGGGGATCATTACATTTTCCCCAACAGATTGCATTTTATTGAGTAGGTTGTACCCCCAAAGTAGCCAAACATGGGGTATGAAGTACCCAAACATGGGTTACAACGTATCATTTCGCCTATAAGTACCCCTTTTTTATAATGGTGTCTCAAGTACGTGGATCCAGTATGGGGTACAGCAGGGTACGATACCTGGTACATGTACCCTACGACTACCTTGGCTACATAGAATAAAACCTACTTTGGCCTGTACAATAAAAACTTTGACCCCTTGCTCTAGGCTTAGCCTCGCTAGAATGTTGTAGCAACTTTGGTCCGTAATAGAAACCATCATCAAAATGGTTGTTAGGGTCCTTTCCCACATGTACAATAGCAGTGGTCTTCTTCTATTTCCCTTTTCCTTCTTCTTTTCACCCTTATCAAAAGCTCCTTGTTGGTATAACTACCACTGAACCACTTGATTGTCCCTTTTTCTAGTTGTATTTAATGTATTGAGCCTACACAAGCCTCATCTATCGTATTATTCTTTAACATAATCACTTGTTTTCTTATGTCACTATGAAGGCTAGCTAGGTACTTGATGATGTCCAAGTTCTGGCAAGAGATCCCAAATTGAATGGCTTGCTTTTGAAACTCTATAGTGTACTCATGTACATCAATCCTTGCCTCTGTCAATAACAGTGTCGTTGAATCCTGTAAATACCCAACAAGGTAAGACTAGGACTTGAGAAGGCTTTCGAATACCTCCACATTAGTTCTTAGTTGGTCTCCCTCTAGCCTAAGGTCTCAATCTAGCTTTCCCACCAAGTTTGTGCATGACCTTTAAGATTGAGTCTATCAAAAGTTATTTTCTACTCCTTTTGTACATTATGCACATTGAAATAAGATTCTAATTGTTGCAACCAATGATTTAACCTCATTGTCTCTACCCCACCTTCGTATGGCTTGATATCAACCTTTGTTTCCACCTTAATCAAGTGCTAAGAAGACCAGTTACTGGAGTTCCCATTTCCAAGCTTTGGTTCTTCCTTTCTTTCCCTTGGCTCCTCGTTATCTTCTGATTTCTCATGAATCAAGATGCTCTAAAAGAGGTCGATCTTTTCCTCAAGAGAAGCCATTAATAAGGCTAGCCACCATACTCCTATAAATATCAACTACTTGAGATCCAACCTTGCAAATCTTATCTCCCCTTTATCAACGACTCATTTCTTGTACCCATCCAACGTATTTGAGGCTTGCAATTGCTTTTGTACCCTTCGCATGTCAATCTCAGGCTCCATAGGGTGCAGCTCTCCCTCGAATTTAGAGTTTTTTAGTCGAGTAAGCCAATGATTGGCTTGCCAAAACATATCTTAATTAATTGCTATTACAGTGAGCCTATGCTCAATCGTGTGACCATTTTCTACATTTTTAGTGATATACATAAAGATAAAGCACACCACACAAATAATTTAACTACTGCAATAGGAAAAGTAAATTACAATAGCAAAGACATGCAATGGAATACCATGCACACAATATTTACCTTGGAAAACACAATGTGGGAAAACTCTAACAAAATGAAGGATAATGCATTTCCAAAACGTTCCTGCAGCCGATTTTCAAACGCTGAGTCATCACTCCATGTGGACGCCCAGCTATCTTCAACGCAGATCTAATAAGTAAAAGAATCAATCCCAGATTTTGAGGGATCTAATTAATCCAAAACTTCTCAAATGGCAGAGTATTATTTTCAGATTTGGGATTTGAATCCAATAGATCCAAGGTTTCAAATATTGTTTGATCATCTCCAGCGGTTCCACATTTCCTGTGAACAAATCAGAAACTATTTTTATTTTTAGATTAATAAGATATTTTGTCTCCAAAAAGCATTTTTGTACTCTCTATAATCGTGTCATCTAGTATTGTAAAGGGAGAGGTCCTTCCTTCGGGAAGCTGAGGGGTTCGAAAGGGGAAATTACAGGGAGACTTTGATCTATATACATTCTGCACAGCATTTAACACAATGGTAAAGTTTCTTTTTCATGTTATATGATCACTTGCTCATCCAGCAGATTATATGTCTTCAGTTATGTTTTCCTTCTCTTATTTAGATGCAGTATAGCTGCTTACATGCAATTGGTTCTCTTGTTTTGGACAAATTTGCAGTGAAAATTTCTTTGTTAATTCTCCAAGTACATGAGACTGTATATAAATGTTTGCTCTAAATCTGTGACAGTGTTATGAATTTAGTTTCCTGTGCATGAGTACATGGCTGCCTCACTATGTGTTAATGAACATATGGCTGCCTTACCTATGTGTTCATGAGTACGTATGTACTCATGCACAGGAAACTAAATCCATAACACTGTCACAGATTTAGAGCAAACATTTATATGGCTGCCTCACTATGTGTTAATGAGCATATGGCTGCCTTACCCATGTGTTCATGAGTACGTAGTTGCCCTACCTGTGTATTCATCTATTTTATTCATATTTTGAAGTCATAACTGATTTGTATGAGTCAAGTACCTATAATCATGAAGATTTTACCCTATGTATTGTGCGCCTTTCAAATCTGATTTGATAAACTATAAATCCTTGTAACGTTTTCCCTCAAGTCCACCTTAATGAGTTCAACCTTCATATCAACCAAAACTATCCCAAATCTTTAAGATGACAAAGGACAACTTTTAGCGCTAACAGCTCCATTTCCTATTGTGACTCTTTTGAATTATGCACCATACATAGAATAGTATGTAGATACTAGAGAGCTTAGAACATGACATATAATAAGTTAATTCAAAAAAGGAACATGATGGAAATGGGTGAAATCAAAATGGCTAGTGAAATGACATGATATGAGAAATGGCCAGGTAAAAAGTTGTAAATGACATGAAATGAGGGCCACACTTACTTAAATCCATAGGGACACACCTAACCCACAAGGTTATACGCTTAATCTAATGGAGAATTATAACCACAGCATGATGCTCCCTAAGCTATTCAAACAAAAATGCAGGATACATGAGGCATTATAGAGTAACACCGTAGACCCCCTATGGTCATGTCCAAACATAAGAAAGCATTTATCATAGGTCAAGTAAAGAAGATATGTCATAACACTGGTGTCAATTGAATGCCCCCATTTGTCTCTGGCACATGGCACATATAATGGTGAATTGAGCAAGTTGGACATGTCTCTGTCAAATATCCATGGGTAAACCATAGATCTCATCAGTGGAATTGTTGGTGTGATGGAAGATCACATAGGAAATGATGATCAAGTCACCCCTTCATGATATGGGGTAACACTTCCAATTTTTATTTACTCTATATGGGCATCACCATTGAGCATTTTGAGAGTGACTATTCATAGGTTCTTATAGCAAGGAAGGGAACAATCTAATAGGAAAATTTTATTTGCACTAGTAGATTGGGACAAAGTGTTACTTTAAGCCTCTATTGGACGTCTCAAGATTAGGGAAGCAACAGTCATGAACAATGACTTGGTAGCTAAAATTGTGTGGAATCTGAACACAAGTAGATCCTCTTGGTGGACCATGGAAGGAGGCTTTTAGACCACTAGCCTCAATCCTCATGGGGTTCCACAATCAAAAAGTTGAATGATCTCTCTAGCCCTGTAATTAAATACAACCTCTTGCAGAACCCTATAAGCAATAAGAAAATACTCCTATGGGAAGATAAAATACTGACACAATTAGCTTTAGTAGAAAAAGCACACATCGCTAATGTTAGACAATGGTTGAAGGAAAGAAGAATGCTTTACTTGGAAGAGATGTCCATCTAGGACTCGGAAATGCCCTTTCAATTGTTGCAATGGAAAAGCACATAAACCTTCCAATTCTACCCCTACAACTAAATACAAAATTCTCTTTTGACAATAGCCCTTGAGGGCTCTACTCTTCTTCAATCAAATTTGGAAGACATGATAATTGGGGCATCTAGAATTGTTCTAACATCTACCCAGTGAAGGAGGATTATATAACTTAGGTGAAGCATACAACTTGAAAAGATTAAAAGGGTGCAACCGGAATTTGATAATGGCAAATGAATCGCTACCAAAAGTAAATGATTTTTTGGCTTCTTGCCCACAATAAACTCTTAACAGCAAAGATCTTTCATAAAAGAGGCATCCATGGCCCATCATGGTGTGCTCTTTGTAAATAGTGAGTAAACAAGTAAGTATTTATTCTTGGGATGAGAAGTAACCTCTGAAATTCAGCCCTTTCTCTTTGCAAACTCATGCCTTCCACCTTCTCAAGGTCTCTCCTAGGATTCAATTTTCAATTCCTACAATACTAAATACCAGGATCTCCTAAGCAGCAGTCTCTCCTCCCAAGATATTGGCTCCTCTTGAGTAGTTACGTTTTCAGAGGACTTGGTACAAGAGGAGTAATGGAATATTTCAATGCAAAGTATTGAATATTAAGAAAGTAGTCATCTTGATAACCTCCTTGCTCAAAGAATGTCTAAAAGAAAATTATGTGAGATAAAAGACTTATTGAGCTTAAGAAGAACATAAAAGAGAGTTGAAGAAATGGGAACTATTGGACTGGCTCAAGGGAAACCGACCACCTAGGGAAATTTCAAATATCTTAGAGACTTGATCAGATCCAAATTAATCCCCTAAATGGGGATATTGCAGAGTCGATAAGAGCCAACCTACCTTTCAGATATCTCATAGACTTGATCTTAGATCCAAATTAATCCCCCAAAAGGGGATATTGCAGAGTCAATAAGAGCCAACCCACCCTTCATGATATTCTTCTACAGAGCCTCCAACAGCAATCTTCTGTTGGTGCAGGAGGGCTCCTTCTAGAGCCCTGAGGTTGCCTCCTCATAAAATTCATCTGGAACCTAGGAGTGACAACACACAATCTCATGAAAGTTGCTTTAGTTCTTAAGGGTCTGCAAATAACATCTGAATTCACCTTGAGAGATTTGACATATTATTTTACAAGAACTACACATCAACATTGGGGTCCTTATATCAGCACCCCACACATACTCTAAATCTCATAGGAAAACCCTCAATTAGATCGCAAATCGCTCCAAACTTTGCTAATTATGCCACATTTACTCTGCTTTGGGAAGGGGAGTTTGACTCTCCTCTCTCCCCTTCCTATAAACAATGTGCTTCAGTCCTTTTTCCCCACTTTTTCAGCTTGTCCAAGAAATTCAGAGTGCTGGGATTTCCTGCCAATATGGATAGCAGGATTGGTACAGTTGAAAGAATGGTGACAGAACTACTTCAAGGATAATCACCTGCGAGGAATGTCTAAAATTTAAATTCAGAGAATAGATGGCCAGACTGAGCGAAGCAGAAGCCATACTGTGGGATGTTGAAGAACAAATGCAGTATTGGGAGCAGCGTGAAGAAGAACTCCAATAAACAAAGGAAGTCACTCTTTGAGCTCTCTCTTCCCTTCCAGTTCCGACAGACCAGTTTAGTAGAGTCCAACTGTAATGATGCAAATGATGGCAGCAACTGATCCAGTTAAAGCAGCCGATAACAACGATCTTTCTAACCAAGGTCTTTCTAAAAAAAGATAGAAACAACATAAAGCGCACTTCATTGCCCCTTAGTGGCATGTTTTTGGAGTTAAAATGTAAGTCAAAATCTCAGAGCAAGAACGCTACAAAGTTACAAGTTACGCTAAACTGGAAATCACCCTTGTCAAAAACTTAATTTAATACTAGCACGCATTCACTTCGCCCCAAAAATATGCACAGCATTCTCGTTACTTATTATTGATGCGATTTCTAACTGTTAATGCAAAAAATGAAAAGTTGGATAAAATGATCCATGCCATCAACTATTAACCAATCAAAAGATAGCATGCAATATTCTATTCACTCTTCCATGCCCCGAACATTCTGAGAAGCAACATCACTGTCCACAAACTTGTAAAATATAAATGGTTGGAATACGGAACTAGGATGCTCAGGCTCAATCAAGTCATGGGTTTTAAATAAGCATTCATGGGAGGCTTATTGTTTCATATTCTATAATTCTTGCCTCTTATTTATTATTTATTTATAATTGCATGAATTGCAATGTTCCAAATATTGTTTCTGAGAATATACAGGGTTAAATATCAGCAAGTATAGATTTGGAGCTGCGAAAATCAAAAGTTGGAAAAATCGACAACCCAAAAATCTCAAAACATTCGGAAATGTCGAACGAGATCAGAGATATTTGCCACACTGGGCCTAAAGAAACCGTGGTGATGATAGGCTGAGAACATGGGCGCCCAATGAGCAGCCAACTCAAAAACTTGAAAATACAAAATGAAGAATTGTGGTTAAAACATAGATCAAGTAAAGATTATAATATTTGTATATATGCATTTATGTTTAGCAATCTCTCCTTCTCTTTATTTTTCAAAACAAAATCTTCTATGATGCTTTAGTTTTCCAACAAAAAAATTTGTATGATCCCTGTAGGGCAAAACGCACCTTCTAGAAACTCCAGCCATGCAATTAGAATTATATTACTTGTATACGTGTATTTATGTTTTTCGAAAAAAAAATATTGCATAATCCCTATAGGGTAAAGCGCACCTTCTAGAAACTCCAGCCATGCAGTGGACCAAGATAGTTCCTTGTTCTCTGGCTTTATCAATGAAGTCGAGGCAAGCCTCCAACCTATCCAAGAGATTTTCTGTTGGATCGTCATTAAAAGGGACCTTCATTCTAGTGATTTGCGAACGCCGGCCTGTAATTTCCACGGAGCAATCCCCGGTTTCGATCCCTGATCCTGAAACACCGCTGTTACTACTAGAGTTTCGTATCAGATCGCCTTCTGAATGACTTCTCGAAAGTGATGAACCCAATTGCCTTCTCCCATCAAAAGACGTATGTAAGAAATTTGTGGAAAGAAGAGACAATACATGCGTAATTTTCACCTGGACTCTTGAGTCATCTCCCAAAACCATGCACATGTCAAAGAAATTGCCAATGTATAAACCCTCTCTCACTTTCTTCATTTCTTTCCGTTTTTTAACCTCAACCCACATGTCGATAAATGGGCACCCGATTGCAGAGGAAACTGCTTTTCCTCAAATTCACACCGAATTCAATCAAAATGCATCGAACAACGGTTTTGATATTCAATTCACAGACCCAATTCGAACATAAGAGATAAAATGCGAGCAACCCAATGCCTTCGAGCGTGCAGTTTTAAACTCAGCTGACAGAGCACTCCAAACAAAGCAGGTTTTAACGATGACCTCAATTTATTGATGCGTGTTTGAACGCAGTTACAGAGAAAACTAACCTGACAACGTGTCTGAACGCAGTTACAATGTGCTGACAAAGAAACCACGTGTGAATGTCAATTTATATAACCCCAATAACAATAGCATAAATGCGTAAATAGTCTAATAATAACAATAATAATAGTAATCTATTTTTAAGGTCACCATCAAGTCACATATTAATTGGTGTATGAGACTCCTTTGTTTGTGGGACAAGGGACCTCCCACTATTTTTTTTTGACCATGGGAACGGCAACCTCCCAAGGGTATATCCAACAGCTTGCAAGCCAGATATACCAGAAACTTGTGACTTGGCAAGGGCCGAGACGTCCCGGTGGGGTCGCCTACCCTTCTAGCCTTGCCACAACAGGTCATATGAGCAACCCTACCCCCCGCCGGTTTTGAACCTGTGACCTCCAGGGAGATAACACATGTTCTTAACCATTGGGCCCACTCAGGTTGCCACAAGGGACCTCCCACTATTGGTGTATGAGACTCCCTTGTTTGTGGGACAAGGGACCTCCCGCTAGGCAGTGATTTAATTGCTAAAGTCTACAAAGGTGTACATACACTATCCCTCTAGATTTGAACATGTGACCTCCTAAGAGGGAACACATACTCTTAACCATTAACCAAATCGCCCCCTAATCGTCGGAATCCGGCAAAGCATAAATGGTTGAAATCTTAGTTTTCATTGTTCCTAATTCTGATGATTTGGGTCGTTATAAAATTTGGCATTTAGACTAGGAAAGTTTAGGGTGATTGCTCGAATTGCATATTGGCGGAAATTACAATTTCTAGGGACAATTTTTGACCGGATTTGATTAAACAAACACCGAAAAAGCCAGGCGTTTTGGTTGTTATTTATCCTACGTGGAAATTTTCAATGACAACTTAAATATATGGTGCTAGCAACCTGAGCTTTTTTGGCTCACTATTGTTTTCATTTGGGATTTTTACCTTCAAGGAATGAAAAATTCAAGGTTTCAAGACCGCCATCCATGACATTTTTCATTTGGGTTTTACCTTCAAGGAATGAAAATTTCACCGTCTCAAGAGAGCCATCCATGACCAACGAACCTATTGTTCCAAAAGCTAACGTAAAATAAGATTCAAATTAGCTAATTACAAACCTCTTTGTGAAGTTATGGTCAATCTCAAATGAACGCTTGAGGGTGGGAGTTAGAGGTAGGTGTGGGTGTCAGAGTCTTATCAGATCCTGTTTGAATCCCCTTTTCTTAGGCCATGTAGCACTGCCTGGGACAACCTTGTCGGTAGTGAGACCAACTTGGTTTGGAAGCCCAACATACAACGCCTCACTTAACACTTATACTTGTTCAATTCTTTACTTAGCCAATTCTAATGTGTTTCACTTATACAGTTACACTTAGCCACTAATGCCAAAGAAATTAAACAAGATGTGGTGGCACCCCATATCAGGCATGTCAAAGAATTCTTATATAAGAGAAAGAGTACAGTTACAAAAATGCGGGAGAGTGCCCAAACCAACAACTTCTCTGAGAGGGTGTCGAAACCAACAACTCCTGTGTTCACAAGGAAACCCCAAGAAACAACCCACCTCTTCATGGTGATCTCTGCCTCCCATCCACAATTTCCCCATTGTCGCATTTGCAGGTCTGCCTCCTATAGCACATGTGTTGAACACATCAAGTACACTAAGAGGGGGTGAATTAGTGTATCGCATATTTAATTCAAACTTTAGATTAGTTTGCATGTCTCAGTTATTATGTATAATAAACGTTGCACTAAGTAAACAATGAACATCACAAGCAAAAGACATCAAGAATAATTTGTTAATATTTGACAGATCATCAGTACATTAGTTTCAGAAGACACCAATCTTCGGGTTTCTTAGCACCAACTAAGAGGTGAGAGGACCAACCCACGGTGCAAGACCCAGCTTGCTGACAGAATCTGACCTGTCATGAGGAATCCAATCCTCGGTGCAAGACCCAGCTTACAAACAATACCCAACTTATCCAATGAAGATATCAACCTCCACTAAGTGACACCAGTTAGGATTGATGCTCAAATTCGCCTTTAGTGTTCCTTCAGATATGCTTCAAAATAATCATCCAACCACTTCTTCGTATTGCGAGCTTCAACCATACTCTTTACTTTCTTGGTTCAATATGTGATTTGTCGGATGGTACTCGTTGTGTGTTGTAGTTTGCAATTTCTTAATCTTTTCTCTTCCCTTGACATCTTCATTAGAAAACATACCCTAGAACAATAAGCTACTCTGACTTCATCACTTTAGCAATCTTTTGCATATCTTCGCACTCACTTTGTCTTACAAAATTTCTTTTTTTGAGATAAGTTTTCAAAAAACTCTACTTCTATGTGTGCCTTGCAAACTTATCCAACTGCGACATGTGACTTGATTTTGTACTTGCCTCAATCTCTGTTGTGGTCTTTCACTTTTTGGGACTGCAACTCATCCAAATGTGACTTGCAACATGACTGGACATTGATTATGCTTATTCTTTTGTTTCTCCTTTTAGTTAACTAGTCGTAAACCCATAAATTAAAACTTCAGATTATCCATGGCCACACACCTCTACACCACGAAGTGCATTAGTCCTTGTCTATTTATATCACTCCTAAAGTCCACATAAGGACCAACATGTTTATTTTATTTTCTTAATTTAATCAATTGACCACAACGACTACTGAAGAAAAAGGATTTGTACCTCAACGAGGGGCTTGTACCCCGGCTTTCTTTAACACTTAGCTGACTTGTCCATTGTGTTGCGCACTTCGACAAACATACTTTGACACACCACTTGCTTCGACATATCAACTATTAATGTGCGCTTCTTTCTTTGTCAAATTCTCCTTGTTATTGCGTTGTAGTCTTGTTCTATATACTTCTTCAAATTGACTTCAAAGCCAACACCAATCCCAACAATCTCATATAACAACATCAAGACCAACATCCTTTTTTACATCAATCATTAAGTCGAACTATCTCACACTTAACATTCTATTTGACATCAATGACAATATTAGATTCAACACCATATTTGACATCAATGACAACATTAAGTCCAACAATCTCCCCCTTTGTCATTAACGGAAACACTTCGACTCTTCTGTTGTTATACTCCACCTTACTGTGTTCTTCCAATTACTCACTACTTCCTCCCCCTGTCAATTTCTCCCCTTTTGGAATCAATGGCAAAGGGTTCCTTATTAAGTTTATGTGTCTCTTGCATTACTGCTCCCCCTAACTGTAAGCACCAATTAGAATTTTGCTCCCATGACTATACACTTCTGGTTACTTCCTTTGACATCAATGGCCTAGAGCTCTAATGAACTTGATCTTGATCTTGATCTTTCGTGGCTCCCTTGAGTTTATGGTTATGATTGAGACCTTGCAACAAGAATTGGTTTTCTTATCGATCATTACATCTTTGTCATTTCTATATTAACTGTCAGTTGCATCAACTTAATTGCTTTACTTGTCACGTGCCACAATAATTTGACATATACGACATTTGCATCAATTGACTTCCTTTGAGCTGAGGAATAGATCATCCACATGATTTAATCTCTTCAAAAAATAGGTTGAATTGACATATCATTTATAATGTAAGTACGTGGATTTCATAATACTCGGATACACATTAGTTATCCCTCGTGTGCAACTTTCAACATTAATTCAAGGAAAGTTGTCAACACATTCATGCGATTATACCTTTCCATCATTTCAATTTATACACAAGTATGCAAGCACAAATGATTTATGAGCACCACCGAACCTCATTTATGAGCTATACATTCTACCATATTTAAAAAAGACATATCCATCGAGTTTTTGCAACTCATCCTGGTACACAGCTTCATTCAGTCTTGTCATCACCATGCCAAATCCTCTTTAGTTAACTATAGCCAGTATTTCTAAGGCAATTCAATCACAGAAACATGAACTTGAAAGTCTCAAGGCTCATTTGCAGCATTGGTTGTCTTAGGCATGGGAGGAAAATATCAAAGTGTGGTATGCCCCAATGCAGATTAATCAAAGAAATGCAGAAAAAAAATTCAACTCTGACAAATCGAGTTAAGCGATTGGAGAATCTGCAGGAGCATACTTTGGTAATCTTGGAGCAATTTTGGATGATACTTGGTGGCACCAACTTTGAACAACTCACTTCATCGAATATTGAATTATGCATATCTTCACGAGTTCCTAAACTTTAAGAACAAACCTTGGAGGATTCTAAATTGCACCTATCTTTGTGGACTCCTGGATTCTGATTTTAGTAGTTTCTTCGTGTGCCGCTATAATTTTGACTTGTCCTTTAATTGTCAAATTTTGTTCATGAATATGGAATCTGGTGAACTTTCCAATTATGGCCATGTACCTTTTTTACCTTTGTGACTAAGGTTGTACTCCTCTTGACTTCTGGAATTGCTTCTTTGTATTGTTGATAAACTTGCTAATTCAAATGTATGTAACTTATGAGACATCAACTCTTGTCAATTTGATTGTTTGGTAGCAATGTGAATGGATCCATGATCGGTTTTTATTTTTATCTTCGAAATTCAAAATACATTTTCCTTAAATTCATGCAATGTATATAATCTTATTTTGAACTCAAGGATCTTTAAATTATATTCTAGAGATTAAAATGAAGTGCAACAACCATTTGTTTGCTTAGTACTACTGTCGTCAGCTTCAACACTACACACCATTGAAGTTTTTCTTATCCATATTTGAGAACATACAAACTTAATTAAATGTATCTTTTGATGTTGCACAATATCACTACTTCTTTTCATCCACGAATTATTAGTTTCCTTCCTTGTAGTATATGGTAAGACATTCGTTGAATGTTCTGTTGGGCTTCGATAGTTTTGTGATATGTGTCCAAAACCATCACATGCATAGCACCTTATGGTATGACAATATTTTGCAGTGTGTCCATAATAGTTGCACCTTAGGCACTTAACCGTATTGTTGAACCTTTTCCTATCAAGATTCATACATTCCAATGCTTTGTGTCCATATTCATAACAAGAAAAGCAATATCCTCTAAAGAAATCCACATGACTGGATTGAGCCTATTTTGATGACATATTTCATTCTAGGTTGTCTTGACATGAGATGCTTTCATGTTGTAGTTTCTTCTGACTTATTTCTTCGTAGCTTTCTTTCTTGGTTGAATTCAAAACATGTTCTTGTTTTGTGACTCTGTCTGTTCCTTTTGACCAACTAAGGGTGTTTTATCGTTCCTAGCCTTTTCAACTATCTTGTCGTAGCCAAGACCGGTTTTGTCATTTGGCGACCTTTGGTCTTTTAATATCTCGTCCAAAATTAATGAACCACCCTTACTGTTGAATTTGACATTTTCTTCCTCAGTTCTTCTTCTAAATTCTTCTACTTCCAACTTGAGACAACGACATGTACCTTCTTCCTCCGTTAACTGACTTTCAGGACTTCCTCTCTTCCTTTGGCTTCCTCAAGTTGGATTTTCAACCCACTAACCAATTCTCTTGAATCTTTCAAAGCCTTTGTATTTTGGTCATTTGACTTCTACGTATCTACTTCTTCTGTTAGAATGGAAATTTATTCTTTCAAGTTTATGATTTCATTTTCCTTGGTCTTTAAGGCTTTTACACCTGGATCCTTCAAATCAACCATTGCTTTAGTAACTTTTTTTTATAGAAACTATAAAATATTATATTTAATAAAAAAAATTTGCACATCCATTCATTACATTGTCAAAAAGTAGAAGTCTATATTTCATGGATATCTTAGCAAAGAAGACAACAACTATATCTAAATTTAGTTTTCTAAAACCCCTAATATGCTTCCTGGAAGTAACCATAACATAAGAGGGATAAACCCTAACGAACTGATGATTCAACAAGAGACAAAAAAACATTTAACATGATTGAAAGAGTGAAAGAGACACTACGGCTTCTTGCCTACAAGGCTGAAGGAAGGTTGAGTGACTGAAGCTTCTTCCATAGGGAAGTCTCCATGAACTAGAGACTCCTGGCAGTGGTTGCACTGAGACATTTTGGCCATTTTCAACACTTCTTCCTTAATGATGTCTACTGTTCCCACGAGCTCCCTCAAATCCATCTCAAGGTTGTCAATCCTAGAGTCCTGGCAGCCAATTTGGTTGGAGATATACCAGATGTCTGCGACAGTCCCTCTATTCTCCTTCATGCCCACTCAGACAACGTCAAACACCCTGCACAAATGTAGTTTAAGGTCTTATATGTTGGACTTCATCCTGGAGAGTGTCCCAACCCTCCTTTGTATCCTTCGTCATCGACTATGAGGATTCACCTACAGACCAGTGGGGAGATTCTTCAAACAAGCCTTGAAAATCCCAATATGCCTCACCTTCTTGTCCCTCTTGTGCATTGGTAGACAATGGACATGGATTTTGGGAGCCTCTTTGTTTAACCTGCAGCTCCTCCATTTTCCGTATGTGAACACCACCCTCAAGGTCCCAGTGTACAACAGAAGTTAAATCCCATTCAATGCAAACCGTCATGTGGTGCATAAACCATACATGCTCCTTCCCACACATCCCTTTAAGCCATGAGAGCCCAAATTTTGAATTCAACATTATATTATTGCTATAAGCTAGATTAATTTGGTTAAGGAATGTGTTTTTGCTTCCTCTCTTGATTAACATAAATAATCTCCCCTTGGTTGGCCCTTTCTCCTTGATTAGCTAGCTTATCGACTATGCCATTATTCACTCAAAGGATGTGGAAATATAGAACTTGTTTGGGTTTTTTGAGGTGGCATATCCTATCATAAATGCTTTTGCATCTGGAGGTGACCTTTTCATAACCGACTCTCATCTTCTGAATAACCTACCTTGAATCGCCAAAAACCATTAGTCTTGGAATTTTTTTGCTGAAATTAATTCGAGACCGTGATAAAGCGACAACCATTCAGCTTCATTATTGGATTTGATAACAGTGCCCCATGCATAAGAGTTAACCATTCTTCCTCCAGGATAAAAAAAATTACCCATCCCCCCTCTCCTCCGCACCTGCCTCCCCTAATTGCTTTAGTAACTTCTGCATGCTCTTCTTGTTCCTTTCTCTTGAACTCCTTAAGCAGTTGTTGTAGCCACTCATTTTTATTCTAATTTCTTTCCATTTCTTTTAAAATGCACATAATTTTACTTTCAAGAATATCCAAATCATACATTGACACTTTGACATATGACTCATATTCTGACCCTTTGGACTCTTCTAGTACTGGCTAAACATCTATCTAAAGCTTCATGATATCTGATTCTTCATCAATAACAAAGTAGTCATCCTCATTATTTGAACTAATGCATTCTGAATGTCTAGGAGAGTATATATCTTCATTAATTTCATTCTTGAACCATGCTATGAGTATGAGCATTGCATCTAGTTTTTGCACAAGTTATATTTTATGTTGTTCACTTCGACATGACCGAGATTCTCCAACTTGAGCCATAATTATTTAGTAGATGTGCATTGTCCCATTTTTTTCTTTCACTTGATCTAATAAGTTCTCAAAGATAGCCTTCACTGCTGTTGAGTCATTTCTCTTGGATTCCCTTTGCTAGATGTTTTGATTTGTTTATTATAGTGGTAGGTTTGCATGCATTTGTCTCCCAAACACTTGGTCCTTTTGTTTTCAAGTATCCTTTCATTCTTTTTCTCCAAGAAGAGTAGCTTGTCTTGTCTAAGAAAATAGCTTCAATTGTAGTTCACATTGGTTCCCCATCCATTTTTGTTCTCAAGGATCTCCTTCAAGTTTATTAGACTTTTGTGAAGAACCTGCTCTGATACCAATTGTTGAACACATCAAGTACATTGAGAGGGGTGGTGAATCAGTGTATCATATATTTAAGTCAATCTTTTCATTATTTTGAATGTCTCAGTTATTATGTATAATAAATGTTTCACTAAGTAAACAATGAACATCACAAGCAAAAGACACCAAGAATATTTTTTGGATATTTGTTAGATCATATGTACATCAGTTTTAAAAGACACTAATATTCGGGTTTTTCAACACCAACTAAGAGGCGAGGGACCCAACCGTCGTTGCAAGACCCATCTTGCTGACAGAATCCAACTTGTCGCGAGGAATCCAATCCTTAGTGCAAGACCCAACTTGAAGACAAGACTCAACTTGTCTGGTGAAGATATCAACCTCCACTAAGTGACACCAGTTAGGATTGATCCACAAATTTGTCTTTAGTGTCCCTTCATATATACTTCAAAATAATCCTGCAGTTGCTTCTTCTTACAAAGATCTTCAACCATACTCTTTACTTGCTTGGTTCAATAAGTGATTCATCGAATGATACTCATTGTGTGTTGTAGCTGGAAATTAGTTAATCTTTTCTCTTTCCTTGACATATTCATTAGCAAACATACCCCAAAACAATAAGCTAATATGACTTCATCTCTTTAGCAATCTTTTGCATAGCTTCGCACTCACTTCGTCTTACAAATTTTATTTTGTTGAGATAAGTTTTGTACTTCACCAAACTCTGCTTATGTGTGCACCTTGCAAACTTATCCAACTGCAACGCGTGACTTGATTCTATACTTGCCTCAATCTTTGTTGCGATCTTTCACTTTTTTGGACCGTGACTCATCCAACTATGACTTGTGACATGATTGCACATTGATTTTGCTTATTCTTTCATTTCTCCTTTTAATTAACTAGTCATAAACCTAGAAATTAAAACTTTAGATGATCCGCACACCTCTAAATCACAAAGTGCATTAGTCCTTGTCTATTTATATCACTCCTAAAGTCCACATAAAGGCTGGCATGTTTATTTTATTTTCTTAATTTAATCAATTGACAACGATGACTACCGAAGAAAAAATCTTTGTACCACAACAAGGGGCTTGTGCCCCACATTTCTTCAACACTTCGTCGACTTGTCTATTATGTTGCGCACTTTGAAAAACATACTTTAACACACCACTTGCTACTACATATCAATTGTTAATGCATGCTTCTCTCTTTGTCAAATTCTCCTTGTCACTGCGTCGTAGCCTTGATCTATATGCTTCTTCAAACTGACTTCAAATCCAACACCAATCCCAACAATCTCATATGGCAACATCAAGACCAACATCCTTTTCTATATCAATAATTAAGTCCAACAATCTCACACTTAACATTCTATTTGACATCAATGACAATATTAGGTTTAACACCATATTTGACATCAATGACAATATTAGGTGTAACACCATATTTGACATCAATGACAATATTAGGTGTAACACCATATTTGACAT
>LPNX010119606.1:57432-91326 GCA_001517045.1 Pseudotsuga menziesii
TAGGTGACCACACGCCAATGTTTCCCAGACTCTACCTAAATTGCGCCTAGTCACTACCCATTGATTTTGCTTATTCTTTCATTTCTCCTTTTAATTAACGAGTCATAAACCTAGAAATTAAAACTTTAGATTATCCGCACACCTCTAAATCGCAAAGTGCATTAGTCCTTGTCTATTTATATCACTCCTAAAGTCCACATAAAGGCTGGCATGTTTATTTTATTTTCTTAATTTAATCAATTGACCATGATGACTACCGAAGAAAAAAGCTTTGTACCACAACAAGGGCCTTGTGCCCCACATTTCTCCAACACTTCATCGACTTGTCTATTATGTTGTGCACTTTGAAAAACATACTTTAACACACCACTTGCTACTACATATCAATTGTTAATGCATGCTTCTTTCTTTGTCAAATTCTCCTTGTTACTGCATCGTAGCCTTGATCTATATGCTTCTTCAAACTGACTTCAAATCCAACACCAATCCCAACAATCTCATATGACAACATCAAGACCAACATCCTTTTCTATAACAATAATTAAGTCCAACAATCTCACACTTAACATTCTATTTGACATCAATGACAATATTAGGTTTAACACCATATTTGACATCAATGACAATATTAGGTGTAACACCATATTTGACATCAATGACAATATTAGGTGTAACACCATATTTGACATCAATGACAATATTAGGTGTAACACCATATTTGACATCAATGAAAACATTAAGTCCAACAATATGGCATTCGTTTCTCCCATTAGGCGACCACACGCCAATGTTGCCCAGACTCTACCTAAATTGCGCCTAGTCACTACCCAACCTACACCTAGACTTTACTAGTGGCTCGATTTCCCTTCTGACTTCTTCTAAGTCTGAATTATCCTTGGTTGATGATGATTCCAAAATTCCTCAATGCTTTGGTCTATTTATACTCATCCATCATGCTAAGGGGTGTGCCCACTTCTTGGGATGAATCCTACACTTAAGCGCCTTCTTGCCAATGGGGCTTCTCCCCTTTGTTGACACATCCACTTGGGCACACTTCTGTAGTAGCATGTGTCGTGCACCCTTCTATTGGGTGCACTTCTTCCCAACGCCAATGCCATGCATGTGTCGTGCACCCTTCTTGTGGGTATTAATGCATGCCCCCATCTCTACCTCTAGATGGCCCCAATGCATCCTGTCTAGTGCCCATACCTCATTTCGAAGCCCACGACGATGTCTATCGGGTTAGTATTCCTACCCAAGCGTCCAATTGTGTGCCACCCAATGTGGGCGCTCACTACATTCCAACCTATCACATGTCGTTAGACAATCTTTGGGGATTCCAAGTTATGTATCTTGCCAATGCGCCCTTATGGGATTCTTGGCCAAGCCCCTTGTTGCCAAAACTTGTTGTGGGTGGAGTGGTGCTCAAGGTGGATCTTCACCAAGACCATGACATGCTCCCCCACTCAAATTTATTGTTTCCCTTGACAACATCTCCAGGCTTCTTGTTGCACTCAAAAACTAACTGCTACAACCGTCTTCTTGCTACCATAGTCACAACTACAATCGAGTCTTCCTAAGAAGTCTCTTTGGTAAATGCACCTACCTAACCTACTACTACTAGGGTACTTGGTCAATTATGTCAAGTCTCCATTTGTTTTGCAATCCGATGTGTTGAACTAAGTTGGATATCTAATCCAACCGTTACGCTCAACCACCATGAGATCGAACTTCCTCAAGCCAAAACTGTGTTTTCCCTTTTGCACTTTGTTTTTACTCGTGCAAATCTATCAAAATTGGGAAAAGTCCTCATCTTTATCGATTTTTTGTTGAATCACCTTTCGCAACTCAACTACAACACCAGTTCATGGTTTGTCTACATGTCTTCTGCATAACTTTGATAAATTTGTCTAAGGCATCCTTCACAAGGTCCATATAGCCTCATTGCTACGCTAAAGGTAGTGAGTTGATCTTCTCATCATTATCTTGGGAAAACGGGCAAGGGGTGCCCAAGGCCCCCACCTCCAAAACTCCCAAAATTGTTGGTAATCCACCCATATGTCTCATACCTTCTACACAAGTACTTCAAGGCCATTTCTTCTCTTGGAGATCTACAACCGAACTTTTCTAGTAGAGTTTTCGTTAGCTCAAATTTTGAGATTTCGAAAGCTAACTCACATAGGTCTACCTCATGGTCTATTGTGTTAGAAAAACAAGATCGTAGAGAAAAACATAAACAAGATGAAAATATAAAGCACATAAACAAAATACAAGAGAGACACCAATATAACGTGGTTCACCCAAGATGGGCTACGTCCACACAAAAATTGTCAGTCCTTTATATTATAGCATCCAACAAAATGAAGGGATACAACCCGCAACACATCCACTACAACTTCGTCTTCACTCTCTCATAGTCTCTCTAAGACACGCTTATCTTTTGCAATACAATGCAATACAATACACAACTGTAATACAATGCCTTCCTTCCAAAGAGGGATTACCATGGGAAAATACCATTGTCTACCCTATACCATGGGCCCATAAATCATTGGCCAAAAAACAACCCAAAAATTTATTTCAGAGGTGTTGCCCCAAACCACCACCAGGGGCCAACATTGGGGGAAGACGGTGCTCCTCATTGGGAGGTGTGTACAATCCACCCGCAAAGCATATAAAATTGAGGTACAAACACAACTAAACAAGGTGATCTCTGAATCGGGAAGATCAGGCTCCACAACCAACAATATCCCAATTGGAGATTGATCACAGTAACTCCACCGCTTTTACATTTGCTAGAATATGCTCCAAACCTTGGACTTGGAAAATTTCTCATTTTCACCTTCATACTTGAAGGCCAACTGAAACTAAGCAGGAACTCAGTTTCTCTCTGGTTACTACCTTTGTCAACATGTCAATGGGATTCTGTCTAGTATGTATATTTTCCAAGTTCAATAGTTCATCTTCCAGAGTCTTAGAATGGAAGGTTGAGTTCTTTGCAAGATGAATAAAACTATAGATGTCATTGTACAACCTGATATTTTCTTGCTTCTTACCCAATTCCTCCATGAACCTATGTCGCCAAATCATCTTTTTACTAGCCTCTGTTGTAGCAACATACTCTACTTCCATTGTTGAAAATGCAACAACCTATTGCAGTTTCAAAATACAACTTATTGTTGTTCAACCTATGGTAAAAACATACCTTGTGGTGCTCCTCTTGTTATGTTTATAACCTGCCACATATGCATTAACATATCTTCGTAGAACAATGTCTGAACCTCCAAAACATAATGCATGAGTAGTGGTACCTCTTAAATAACTAAGAATCCACTTTAATGTCTTCCAATGTTCTTTACCTGGATTTTTCATATACCTGCTCACAACTCCCACTGCATGTGCAATATTTGGTTTTGTGCACACCATGGCATACATAAAGCTGCCAATTGCTAACGTATAGGGAACCTTAGACATGTATTCTATCTTTTCCCTTATCTTGGGACACATCTCCTTACTTAGTTTGAAATGGTTGGCCAAAGGTATACTAACTGGTTTTGCATCCTACATTCTAAACCTCTCCAATGCTTTTTCTATGTACTCACCCTGAGTCAATTTGTGATTTTTCATGTCTCTTAATATTCTCGTACCAAGGATTTGCTTTTCAACACCCACCCAAATCCTTCAGTGCAAATGAATTAGCTAATTTATATCCTGCATGTTAGACCCTGCAACAAACATGTAATCCATATACAATAACAAGCTAATATATCTTCCATTATATAGCCTCTTGAAATAAACACAGTGGTTTGAAGGACATCTACTATAATCTTGTTATGTCATAAACCTATCAAATTTCAAATACCATTGCCTTAGAGCTTGCTTTAGGCCATACAAGATCTTCCTCAACTTGCATACTAAAATCTCATTCCCTTTGACCTCATACCCCTGTGGCTACTACATATAAATCTTTTCCTCCAAATCCCCACGGAGAAAGGTTGTTTTTACATCATACTGTTCAAGATGAAAATCTTCTACCGCCACTAGACTTAAAATAGTCATAATTGAGGTCATTTAAACAACATGAGAAAATATTTCATCAAAATCTATAACTTTCTTTTATGCAAAAAACTTTACAACAAGTATGGCCTTATTTCACTTCTTGCCTCCATATTCTTCCTTCAATTTGTAAACCCATTTATTTTGCAATGCTCTTTCACCTGCAAGAAACTGAACCAAATCCCAATTCTGGTTTCTTTCCAATGAGTTCATTTCCTCATTCATTCATTTCACCCACTTCTTTCTAGTTTCCACATGCATTGCTTCTTCATGACATTATGGTTCACCAGAGTTAGTCATCATTAAATAATGCAGTGAATGAGAGTATTGGTTAGGGGGTCTACTCAACCTAGTAGATCTTCTAACACTTTTAGGAGTTTGAGAAACCTACTGTTGTTCTTGATTTTCTGACACCTTTGGAATTTCCTTTTCTTTGATTTCAGCAAGCACCATGTATTATGTGTTTTCCTTTTTTCTATTTCTTTTCCTGCAATTAATCTTTATCCATGACCTTTTTATTGAATACTAAATCTCTACTCCTAATGATTTTATGATTTTTATAATCTCATAAACAATAACCAAAATCATCAACTCCATATCCAATAAAGGTACATTTATTGGATTTAGCCTCAAGCTTTGTTTTATTTTCTTTATCAATATGGACAAATGCTTCACAACCAAAAGTTCTCATAAATGACTAGTTTACCTTATCACCTGTCCATGCCTCCTCTAGAATACCACCATCCAAATATCTTGAAGGACCTCTATTTATTAAGTAAATAGAAGTATCTATATCATTTGCCCAAAATTGTAAGGGAAACCTTGCATGCAATCTCATACACCTTGCACGCTCCATGATTGTCCTATTCATCCTTTCTGACAAACCATTTTCTTATGGTGTTCCTGGAACTGTATTCTCTCTATGAATCCCATGGTATGAACAATAACTATCAAAATCCTTACTACAATATTCACCTCCATTTTCATATCCGAGACACTTCAACCTTTTTCTCGTCTCATTCTCAACCAAAGCTTTCTACTTCTTAAAAGTACCAAAAGCATTAGATTTCTGTCTAATGTAATAAACCCAAGTTTTTCCAATTGCATCATCAATAAAAGTAACATAATAATGAGAGACACCAAGATATTGTAACTGAGTCGGTCCCCATACATCTGTATGCACAAGATCTAACTTTTCACTCTTCTTTTGCTTCCCAACCCTGAGAAATCTGTTTCTCTTTTGTTTTCCATAAACACAGTTCTCACTAAATTCCAAACCAACCTTCTTCAAATCTAGAAACAACTTCCTTGAGTGGAAAATATGCATCTCCTTCTCAGTCATGTGGCCAAGCCTATGATGCCACAATGATGTATCTGATCTTGTGGGAGCTAAATAAATAGAAGATTCGGTATTATCAGTACATAAATACAATGTACCTACCCTTTCTCCTTTTGCTATTACTGACGATCCTTTAGTGACCTTCCACCATGTTTCTCCAAATGTAGACAAACAACTGTTATCTCCCAACTACCTCGTTGAGATTAAATTTCTTCCCATAGCAGGAATATTCCTTGCATCTTTGAACAACCATTCATTTCCATTTTAAACTTTATTCATACCTTACCCATTGCAACAATTTTACATGGTTCATAATCACCTATTAAAACATGTCCAAAACCACCTTGAACATAATCATGAAAATATTCCCTAAGGGGTGTAGCATGACATGAAGCCCCTGAATCTATTACCCAGTAATCACTAGTATTGTCTAATGAAAGAATCAAAGTAGCTTGTAACACATCGCCTGTTACATTTGCTTCATGAGTAGTATCGTACTGTCCATCTCCTTTCTTCTTTAGAGATATGCAGTCTTTCTTCAGAAGTCCTTTCTTCCCACAGTTCCAACATTTTATCTTTCCTAGTATGGACTTAGATCTGGCCTTCCTAGACTTGCTACAATTACCTAGGCTCTTTCCTCTCTCCCTTTGTCTTCCTCTGCTCTCCATGGTCAATGCATTACCTGATGTCTCACCTATTCTTTTCCTTCACATTTCCTCACTAAGAATAACACCAACAACAACATCAATCTTTAGAGTGTTTGAGCCAGAGATAGAGTTACTTACAACCATGACCAAATCATTTCATCTTTCTGGCAATGAGCACAATATTAGAAGAACCCCAACCTCATCATCTAAGTTCACTCCTACATAACTTAGCTAATTAGTAACCGTATTAAATTAATTTAGATGGTCATCAATAGACCCACCTTCTAACATCTTCATATTGAATAATCGCTTCACTAGAAATGCCTTGTTGGAGGCTAAGGGTTTTTCATACAGTTTAGCCAATGTGTTCATCGTACCCTCTATTATCTTTTCTTTTGAAATATTGAAAGGCACCGATAAATCCAAGCATAGCCATATTGTTCCGAGTGCCTTTTTGTCAAGAACCTTCCATTCTTCGTCCTTCATAGTCGTTAGTTGTTTCGCTTTTCCACCCAATGGTAGGAATAGATCCTTCTGATATAGATAGTCCTCCATTTGTATATTCTATAATAAGTAGTTTTGGCCATTAATTTCTCGACCCTAAACTTTTCTTCTTCCATCATTGCTCCCACTTGAATGATGAACCCTTATTTCCTATGAGTTTATGTGCCAAATAGGCCTTTGTATCTATTACCAATTGTTATAAAAATAAGATCGCAAAGAAATAACATAAACAAAATGAAAATATAAAACACATAAACACAATACAAGAGAGACACCAATATAACATGATTCACCCAAGATGAGTTATGTCCACACATAAATTGCCAGTGCTTTCTATTATACCATCCAACAAAATGAAGGGATACAACCTGCAGCACATTCGCTGCAACTTCCACTTCACTCTCTCACAGTATCTCTCAGACACAATGATCTTTTGCAATACAATGTAATACAATACACAGTCATAATACAATGCCTTCATTTTAAGGAGGGATTACCATGGGAAAATACCACGATCTACCCAATACCATGGGCCTGTAAACCATTGGCCAAAAACCAACCCAAAATTTTCTTTCTGGGGCTTGCTGGCCCATGGACCCCCTAGTTGGGGGGGACAGTCCCCCCTTCATCCCCCCATCGGGAGGTGTGTACATTCCACCTGCAAAGCATATAAAATTGGGGTACAAACACGAGTGAACAACAAGATCCCTGAATCATGAATATCAGACTCCACAACCAACATATTCTCACTAAAGGTGTCTCATCCATCTCGACACACTGTTGTCTCCTCTCATCCTGTCACTTAAATGTCGACTTTCTCATCCCCTTGAATGGTGCCCAAGTATTTCCCACATACCCCGCATGACATTGTGATCTCTCAGAAACAAGTTCCTCATCTTGCTAGTTGTTGAGTTGTCGAAGGGCACCAAAGGTGAACTCTGCTTCCTTGGTATTCCCCTCAATCAACTCCTTGTGCAAGAGTGACTTTGTTTCCAAGAAAAGCATAACTTCCATCATCTCAACCGGACTGCAATCCACTTCCTTCAGTTTCTTGGTCGTCAGTTGGGACTCTGGGATCCCAATAACATGAATTCAAGATTCCACAATGTCTATGGTGTTGCGTTCCAAGATGTTGTCACTTCCACTATCATCCTAATCCATAATAACAACTAACGAAGGCATCTACACCACTTCCTCATGCTTCGCATCTGCCACCATGTCTTCTACCCATTGCTCCCACCATTGGTTAAATGTTTTGTCGCACTTCCATCATCAAGACTCTGCTCATCTTGCCCAAGCGAGCCTACCCTTGGGTTTCTTCATCTAGACTGCCATCACTTGGTTCACATGTTGTGACATCACGAGTGCCCACTTCCACAACCTCCGCTTCCACTATTAATACAAGTTATGCCTTGTCTCCAATGTGTTGTGTAGGGTCTACCAGAATGCACAACTATTCGATCTTCTTTACAACTAAATCTAACCAAACCTCCAACATTGCCAAACTATGTACCAAGTGATCAACAGTATCTATTGTATACATGTTCTATTTTGCTGATCCTTCCTATTATCATGCTATGTTGTAGGGTATGTCTGCGGGCATGGAGGGTGTCTCATCCAACCTCATGGAAGACATCTTTGGCATGTGCCCCAACTTTCTTCTTGTCATCATTGATAAACTTCAATTCTTGTTCTCAATCAAGAACACCAAAAAACTCATGAAAGGAATTGGTATTTCCCAGAACAACCTCAGGAAGTCCTACCCCAAGAACACCAAATGGTCATCCAATGGAGCCACAGCCAAGTCCAATCTGTTGTACCAATTTCCAACTTTCATTGGCGTTGCACAAACCATCCCAAATACCAAATTTACTGCTGAGTTAACCACTTTAAACATGGACTCACTGTACTCATTCTTACTATGAAGTGTCATCGTTATCCTCATGTTAATGAAATTGTGGGCGGCATTAGCTTCCACTAATGCGGAAACCTTCAACCCACTCACAACCAAATTCAAAAGGCAAAGACCTTGTTGGTGTATCCATCTTGCAATCTGTCATCTTGACCTTCCGTCGACCCATACACGTTGTTCAGGCTCTTTCTCCTTCCAAAACTTCTCTTGAAGGTTGTTGCACTTGGTCTTCTCCCACATATGTCAACATCATCTCATTTGGGCGCCCTTGGAATACTTCCAAGTGGGATTCTAACTCTGCATTCATTGTACAAGTCCTTACGAAGTAGTTTACGTCACAAAGGAAACAACTAGTTTTCTTGCATAGCTTAAACGATGGTCATGGTTGTGTCTTCATCTTCCTTTGGGCGTCATTCACCTCATCGAACGACAACTATTGCTTCTCATAGTCATATTGTTCCAACCTTCCTGTTGCAACTTCCATCATGGCTTACCATGACTCTTCTTCACTTTGCACATCATGTCACAACTGCTGCCAAGTTCGAGTGTGCATCAACAAAGCGTCTACAAGTCAATCGAAGCTCAACAACACTCCAAACTACGTTGGGTGCACTCTACCAAGTCTTGGGTGCAATTCCACCAAAGTGTGTCAAAATTTAGGTAACCCCCTACTAGGCACACATCTATGAAATCCGTCAAGAGCTTCACCCAAATCTATACTTTGTGTTGGGTGCATCGTTGTTGATCTCTCTTACGGATATCGAGCACACTCCTTCCAAGCGCATTATGTGTGGGGTGCTCCTTCCTAGGTGCACTTATAATGGCACACCTCCCTAGTGTCATTGTCACGATTTCCCCAACACAACTCTTCACTTTGATTTCACAGCTTCTCAAGTTCAAACGCTCTTCACCATCACTATTTGGACGCCCTAATGTTGAGCACTTTTCTATCGAAACAAAACCAACAACCATTTTCCATGATTCACAAATCTAGGCGCTCTTTCACCTCTACGTGCATTTTTTCTACGTGCGTCACTTTTGGGCACATTGTTGCTAAATCACACCTTTGTCTAGGCACCTCATTCCTTTTTAGCGCATTGTTGCTCATTACAAGCTCCCATCAAGCACACCATCATGCCCCCAAACCACTATGTCCAACCTTCAACAACTCATTTTGTTGTGGTGAAGAGCTCAACTCAATGCTCTGATACCACCTGTCATGGGTCCACCATATCCAACCTGAAACCAAATCTTGTCCCCTTCTGGTAGGTCATGCGATACTGCCCAACAAAACCTTGTTGGTGGTGAGAACAACGCACTTTGGAAGCCCAATAGACTATGCTTAACTTAACACTTGTACTTGTTCAATAATTTACTTATTGAATACTTAAGTGTTTCACTTATACAATTACACTTAGCCAATATATGCCTAAGAAATAAAAGAACAAGAAGTGGTGGCACCCCAAACCAGGCGTACTAAAAAATTCTTATATAAGAGAAAGAGTATAGTTACAAATATGTGAGACAGTGTCCAAACTGGAAACTTATTTGGGAGGGTTCCCAAATCAGTGACTCCTTCATTAAAAAGAAACCCCAAGAAAGAACCCACAACTTCATGGTCATCACTGTCTCTCGTCCACAATTTTTCCATTGTTGCAACCTGAGGTTTGCATCCAGTTGCACCTAGTACTCATTTCTCCCATTAAGTGACCATACACCAATGTTGCCTAGAATTTGCCTCAATTGCACCTAGTCACTACCCAACCTGTGCCCCAAACCCTTCCTACGACTCAGTTTCCCTTATGACTTCCTCTAATTCTAAATTATCCTTGGTTAATAAAAATGTCTAAATGCCTCAACACTTTGGTCTATTTATACCCATTCGTCATGCTAAGGAATGCAACCGCTTATTGGGTTGACTCTTGCACTTGGGGTCCTTCTTTCTAACGAGATTCTCCTCTTTGTCAAAACATACACATGGGTTCAGTTCTTTCGCGGCGTGTTCAGAGCACCCTTCTCTTGAGTGCACTTCTGCCCAACGCCATGCCATATACCACCTCCCGTGCTCTCTTGGTTTTTGGATGAATTCCTTCATGAGTATTGATGCATGACCCCATCTCTACATTTGGATGGACTTGATGTGTCCCATATAATTCCCACATCTCATGTCAAAGTCCACCATGATGTTTTTCTAGTCCACCTGCTTGCCCAAGCCTCGAGGTGTGGTACCACCCAATGTGGGTGCTTACCCCATTCCAACCTCTTGCATGTCATTAGACAATCTTTGGGGCTTACAAGTTGGGTCACCAACCATTAGACAATATTTGGGGCCACAAACTCCTCCTAGCTGGGAATCACTTATAACCAAACCTAGTCACTCCACCAAGAATCCTCACAAGTTAGCATCATGACCGATAAGTACTCCTTGGCTCAAATAAAATAGTCCTCTTCTGCTCCTCAACAAGTAGCACCAGGGTTTCAAAAACCATAGTCTTCTTCTCTTGCAAGACATATAAGGTACAATGTTGTCTTTCCGCCTCTAGGGTTTATGACAAACCCTAGTTTCTTGGTCTCCTTATAGTGAAACCCTGACCCTAGAACATTCTTTGAACTTTTCCAAGAACCCTATTGTACTAAGACAAAGACAGATAATTCAAAAAGGAGTACATAAGAGAGAAGAAATAGTGTTCTCCACCCCTGGCATCTTTAATACAAGTGTGTGATAAATGAATGAATGAACTCTCTCCTTCCTCTATTTATTTGAGAGGTGAGGGAGGCCAATAATATAACAATGGTCATAAGCAACCTACCCACAAGAAGGTAGGGAAAAATGTGAAGTGCTCATTCTACAAGTGACACATGTCAAACTTGAAGGTGAAGAGGCTCAACCAACAAAGCTATAAGGAGTGAGCACTCATTAAGAAGGTTTAAATGCTCCATTTTCACAGGGCTCCAAACCTCCAATGATTGTACTAGACCATGTGATCCTCTAAATTTTCCCCACCGACATGATCACTCACCTAACAAGAGTATTCTCATATCATGTACCAACATCCATACAAACAATCAAGTATGTCCATGTCAACTAGGGCTCAATTCCCTCCTCCAAGATGACTAATACTCCTTATCTGAAGAAATTCATCCTCCCAAGAAATAAACCAACCTCCATGTGGTCGTCATGAAGAAGACACCGACTTCAATATGTCTCCAACACTTCACAGAATAAAGTCGCATAAGCATCAATATGAGGAGTAGGATTTAATGATCAAGCCACCCTACATGTGTATATCCATCACGATACATCCAAAGTGCATCCACACATCATGCACCCCATATCATATGAATCACCCCCAATCATTGTGTAAACACTTTCAAAATAACCCCAAAAGTTAAAACTCTCTCTTTACAAGGAAAGTGTTTCCACCTACACCAATAAGATACCTCTACAAATCAACCAAACCTACCATCTATAAATTGAACCTATTGCAGTCTTAAAATCAATCCAAACATCATCCTCCACCAACGCATCACACCTCACATCCTCAAAACAAGAATAAGGCTCATAAATGGAAGAAACCAATGCAACACGATTAGCATATATCCTAGGAATTATATTCACCTACATTGAAGATCCAGGTGGTATGACATGATTTATGTGTATCTTGTAATGTCTAATTAAGCCTAATTGGCTTGCTACAATTTGGAGTAGTAAATGAATGCATATCCACACCCAATCTCATGGCATCTACATTTCAATATGACTGAGCTCTATCCTTTGAATTAGCCTCTAAAACAACAACTTCCCCACTTTGACATCATATCTATTCACCAAAAATCCTTTATGCCACTATTACAGGCTATAAAAGAAATAAGTTTTTTTTTAAGAAGAAGATCACCCTTTTTCACTGTATTGGTTACAATACAATGAAGAGAATAATTAACAATGTTTTCTTTGAAAACTAAGTTCAAACATGTAACCAAAGGTCAAAAGGGACATGATTTCTCCTTCAAAAAGAGTGAGGTTGCGACCCTTCCTCTTCCTCTCTGCAAACTGAGGAAGATACTCCTTCGTTACTCCTAGATACCCAATACAGTAGAAGGCACATTTCCCCTCATTCCACTCAGCATGAATTCCCCCATCAATTTGTTCTTCTCCAAGAGGTTGAATCCCCCCCATCTTATTGAAGATAACCCTAATCGATCCATAAACTTGTGTTAAAATACATAACAGACTCTTTTAATTACTTTTCCACCCATATGGAATTATAAAGACTTCCACTTTCTTAATAATTTTATTATTAAATATTTCTTCCTTTAGTTTTGTCCATATCCTATGAATAAATTCATGGATTATATTTATACAATGAACCTTTTTCTTATTTAGGTTTGTACAAATAACAATTTTATCGTTAACAATAATTGAGAACTTGTTGATGCATTATAAAATAAATATTTACAAATGATAATTGTATCAATCTATCCTTCTCCCCCTTATAGCTATAGTGATTATGATATAATTATTTGGAATGGGAAAAACCAAGTTCTTTCCATCCTTTAAGATGAAGGTTAAATTTTTTATTATAATATTTATTTTTGCAAGGGATTTTGATCATATTAACAATTAGCTTTATTCTAGGTAAAATCTTATTATTTGATGCATAGGCAATTGAAACCATTAATTTCTATAAAATTATTTCTTTTATTTTTTTTCTTATTATTAGCTTAACAATATAATCTTGGAATCATTTTCGAGACTAAAGTATTAATGATATCTTGACTAAATCCTTAGTTTTACTTAATTGCATTTATAAGAATCACTCTTATGTTAGTATATAGGTCATAGGAATTTGTTAAAACCTTACGACGGTTAGTAAATTCTTCGACCATTATTGATACTTATTAGCTTAAGTGCACACCTAGTACACCCACAAACTGCTTTCCATTAAGTACCTGTGGCTCCGAGATGACACCTATCATCAACTCATTGATCTCTAGCCATTCTTCCTCGCCCTAGTGGATTCATGCCCCAATTTGTTTAGTCGATTCAAGCCCTTAGTCTCCTAAATCTACCAAAGCAATTCACAACTTAGGAAAATAAATAGTCATTACTTACAATGCTTTTACCAGGGATGTTACATAAATCTTTCACACATCAATTTATCAACATCTTGTCTATCCTCTCTTGTTGAAATAGAAAAGTAGGAACTTGGAAAATAAAGATGGGAATAAAGTAACAATAATGTATTTGACCCCAATTAAGTGAGGATGAAAATAATCAGATTTAAGCTTACGAAGAATTAGACTCAACCTCTTTAAAGCACTCAAAATTAAAATTTTCCCTACTTGGATTGATCTTGGGGACATTTGATGGACTTAGTATTGTCTAAAACAATCTTAGAGCAGTTACTCAGAAAAATGAAATCAACTTTTGCAGTAATGATGGGATCCATGGAGACTACTTCCCTGTGAATGTATTATGTTTTGTGATTGAATTCATGTTTTTCTTTAGTTGCACCATCTCTATATGACCTTAGAATTGTAGGGTGTAATGTATTATAGGTGTGAGTTTGGACACCAATTCTGACCATATATAAGAAAATGATAGAATTTGAACGGTTTCATCATGGTTCTCAACTACAACTTACAAAGATAAATATAAGCTTGGTGGAAATAAGCTTATTATTGTGAAGAATATTTCAACATTTTAACATAGTTCTCCCATAAAATTGTTTACAAAGATTTTACTGTAAAGAACATCGCCTGTAACCATTGAAATTCTTATGGTCGCCACTAGTATAGATATTAGACTATGAAAATGTTGAGGTGGATGTTGCAAAGGAGCTCATAGCACGTCTAATTAAGTCCCAGTATTACCTACATAAAGTATTTACACATATTTGATCCTATTGAGCCACACCCTACTAATCCAAATAACTTCTAGTAACTAGTTGCATTTTTTACTAATTTGAGAATGATACAATGGTTTCTTTTGTTATATTCCATGAGAAAGATGGCAGAACAGAATGAACCATAATATATGTGCACACAAGGCATTCCCATTACGCTTGGGTTTAGTGGTTGATGAGTGCATCCAATTCCCATGCCATGGTGGGTAGTATGCAACAAATGACAAATGTGAGAAGATACCATTTATGCATGCCTAGAATGTTCACATTAAATAAATCATGTGTTGATCAATATGGGATGATCTGGGTATGACCTGGCATAAATAGTTCTCATATGCTTTGGCACAACCATTTCTCATATGCTCTGGACAAGAACCGATTTTGGGAGTTTACATATAAGAGTAAGCTAAATATTGAAAATTCTGAAGATACTTGGAAATAACATGTTTATTAGTTGTAAATATTCTATTTTATATGGAGCCATGTTCAACATTGTAGTCATCATGCAAGATAGTTTTACAATTGAAGAAAACAAAAGAGAGAAAATGTAATTGAAAAAAGGGCTTTTCATGGTCTTTCGATTACTCCCAGAAAGGAGAAATACATATGGTAGCACTTCTAAAGATTCTTAATAAACCACTTTTCTTATGAAGCAGTGCTCACTTGGAGTAGTTGATGGGTCTTCTTAATGTGGATCTCTATAATGTTGAAGTCAAGGTTCAATCACAATCTTCATATGGAGAGGATGTTTTGAATATGGAGAACATTCATTTCGGAGATGAATCTACATTGAAAATGGTTTCTAATATGGATTTAAATACTAAAAGGTTGTTTTTCACCCATCACTTTGCATGAAGTGGTTGTTTTTTTCAAGGATAATTTTTAGTGTTGCAAGTCGTCTTGGAGTTGATGTAGACATCATCTAAATAGGGTATGACTTGTAGATAATCATTCTTATGTGAGTCAATGTCCTTTTTATAAATAGGCGGGGCTGTTTACTGACAATAAAGAGTGTTTTGTCAAAGCTATTGATGTTTATAACTCTGAAAGGATTACTTTCCAATCAAAGATGATAGAGGGAGAAGTTCATTTGGATTTTGAATTGTATTAAGTGCACTTAGACCTGATAAATACAATAATCATCCATAGAAATATCATAATCATGATAATAATCCATAAAATATTTTATGACATTGTACTCTAAGTTCAATGCATCTTGGCTCATCCATGTTGATAAATGTTGTTCAAAATCAAACCTAGAGACTCAATTCTAGTAAATTCTTTGGAAAATTTGGAGCCATTTTCAAATAATAGATTGTTCAATTGTGTTCTCCTTTCAATTACCTTTCTAGTGAGTGTGATATTGCTCTAGATTAATTTCAAATCTATCCTTTATGCCTTCTATAAGTAGCAACTTATTATTTTATGTAATTCTGTGTGACCACAAATGAAGGTATAAGAACAACTTTTTCCACCTATGAAAAAAAGGGGAAAGGAACAATATAGAATTTGTATTTGGAATGGATAGGGTTCCGATCCGAAGAGCTCAACAATTTTCAGCCTGATCATACACCACTTCAATCAATTTCTATTCCCATCGAAAATAGGGACTTGTCAACTTTTGCACTTTGCCTAGCCTTGGGTTAAACAAGTGCAATTTTCTATCTTCTAATAGTGAGGAACTTGTAAAATTTCATTTTCCAAGGGCCATTAATTTGGAATGTATTTGAATAAACTTGGCTAGGATTATATTTCTAGACTCATTGTTTAGGGTCACTTTTTCTCAATACTGATATACTAGTGAATTGTATTTTTTCCAATGAATAGTGTCCTTGGCACCAAACTAACAAAACTTCCAAATCGAAACTTTTCTATCATCTTGTCCTTAGTTTGTGTGAACGAAAACTTGTATTGGGTGTGTATTTATGGTTTATAAAAAAATAAATTATTAGTTCAATAATTCCATGGCATATTTATAAATATCAACTACATGGGCATATTTGTAAATCTCATCAAGTGGAGAATATTTATAGTTATTGTCTCTTACTAGATTTTACACGAATATTTTCAGATTATTTTCTATCTTGTCATATTTCCTATTAGTTAAAGAATTATTTTGATACATTTTGTAACACCCCGATTTCGACCCTGTTACGTTAATGTATATGATGTAAATATTATATGGAATCATGACAAGGAGCTCAAGGCCAAGGCCTGGTCATTGATTAATGTTTGGTATATAAGCGATCATGGTTGATGCCTACGGTTTCTGTACTAAGTCAAGCACGTTTGTAAACATAATGTAAATATGCAAATTAATGAAAAACCCACAAGCAACTATGTCAATGTAATGAATAATGAGATGGGGGCATGATTTTCCGAAGGATAAGGGGGTGGGAATGTTAACCTTGAGCCAGTTTGGGGAAAATCCATGTGTCATGGGGAGAACCCATCAAAACTGTCAACTACCCTTTTTCTTGTCTTCTCTTCCCAACCATTTATTCTGCCAGAAGGTGGTTGAGGTAGTTATTGCTTGGAAGGGGAAGAGTATGGGAAAATTTGAATTGGGCATAGCACCTAGTTTTGGAATGTCATGTTTTGCTTGCATGGACAAGAAAACAACAGAACCATATGCCCGTTTGACTCACGCATTCATGTTTTGGTTTTACTATCATGTTTTGGGAGCTGCGGGACGTTCTGGCTCAGTCACCATCTTCATTCTCCATTCGCGTGGAAGCTCTTCAGCAGATGAGCTCTTCCTATGTGTATCCTTTGCGTTTTGTGAGTGTTTTTCCCTTGGAAATACTATGATTACTATGTTGCAGCGTCATCTTAAACTATAGAGTGTATGAGACCCTGTTACTTGGTTCCCGAGTAAGCTTGAGTTGTGGAGTCTCCCTATGGTTGTTGTGTTGTGCACCCTGGTTCGGGTATGAACTATACACAAGACTTAGGAATGGGAGAGACGTAGAATGTGCTTGAAAAATCTAGTGTGGAACCTCACAATAAGATAAGAGTGGCTGGAAAACCTACTATGCACATCCTGAAGAGCATTGGAAGGGAAGGTGTAGCCCGAGGGACTATGGAGAAGAGAAGGGGACACTTCCTTGTGTTGGGTGTGTAGGCGGTGGGGAAGCCAGGCCAGATAGATCTTGTGAAGGTGTTCTTAGCTCTATAGATGAGCTCACTAGCTTAGCAGTTCTTCCTTCCCATTGCCTTAGCATCTGGATAAACCCAACTGGAGAGATGGCTTGGCTGGTAGCCTGATAAACCCATTTGTTGGCTTGGCAGTGTCTTGTTGAGTTTGAACTTGTGATTAACCTTTGGCTGGTTAGTCTGATAAACCCAAGTGTGAATGCTGGATTGGCTAGGTAGCCTGATAAACCCAGCAATGAGATGGCTTGACTGTGTACAGTATGATAAACCCATATGTTGGCTTGACTAGTGCTTAAAGGTGAATGTTGGCTTGATTGTGTTCAGTCTGTGATACCTAACTATGAGATGGCTTGGATGAGTGGCCTGTGAAACCCATCTGTTGGTGTGTCTTCCCCTGCAGCTTGATAAACCCAACTGTGTTGGCTTGGCTGAGTGTTATTGCACCCTTGGCTATGTATGAGTTTGCTAGTGTTCCCTTATTCCTTGAGGAAATCATGCCCAGCTCGGGGGTGGTGGTGTCGCTGAGAGATTGATGAGTGCACTGGCCTATGGTTGGGTTGAACGCTGCAGCAACATAGCTGGTTGCGGGACAAGTTCTGTTCAAGATAAGTGTTCTTGTCTATGTAATTCTCTGTAATTGTTTTTCTTGCATTGTAATTATTTGATGGAATGTGATGAACATGTTGCTGTGTTGAATTGAAGCATTGTTCCTTTTAATAATTACAATTATAGGCATCTATGTATGTTTCCTTCAATGCATATTTAAACTAAGTTGCAGGGTTAGATTGGCTAGATTGGTGATGGCTTGAATGATCAAATCAATCCAAGACTTCGGTTAAAATTTTGAGTTTCCTGCTAGAAATCTTCCTTTATGCAATCTGGGGATGCGGGATGTCTTTTTTGGAGAATTACGACTTTTGGCAGTTTTCGTTCCACAACAGTCCTTTCCGATGAGGAATGCGGGATGCGGGATGCAGGATCACAGTGTCGCGATTTCCACAATTCCCAATCCTACAATTATAGTTTCCGCACTGTCGATCTTCATGGGAGGATTGTCCGCTATTGATCTATTTCTGATGCGGGATGCGGGTTGCGGGAAGCGAGATTGCAATTTTCGTAACTTTTCGATCTCGCAACTCGTGCTTTCCACACCGTTGATTTTTGCAGGTGGATTCTGAGCCGTCGATTTGGTTCCAGCTGCGGGACCGTATGGGATCGTTTTTTTCCATCGCGTTTTCTCTCCGTCGTCCGATCTCCTTTGAGACCTTTCCTTGTAGATTGTCTAACTTCTCAAGGGAAGACGGGAGGGAGCGTGACAATGTTGGAAATGTCGAGGAGTGGTTTGCGGCCATGCCTTGTTTTTTGATGAACAGTGAAGGTTCTCGATGAATGTTTTAATTCTGCATGATAATGGAGTATGGGTATGTGACATTGTGGTATCAGAGTTGCAGGTTGCAACATTGGGCCTAGATGGGCCGGAAATCAGTTAACAAAGCTGTCGGTTACAACATTGGGCCTAGATAGGCTAGGTGACAGTAAGTAAATGGTTTTGATTTTGAATTACTATGTATCTAACAAATGGTGTTGATAACACATTTTGCAGAGTCATAGCACATTTTGGAAAAGTGGGTTTTGGCTCAGCCATGAGAACCTATGACAGATATGAGGCACGAGATTCCTACGAGCGTGCACAAGACGCTATGGGGGAAAACGTCCGAGCTGGAAATGATGATATAGAATCTAATAGGAGGAGATTTCAAGAGACGCCGTCAGACATTGCAGCCACCATGAGAATCCTGATTAAAGCTCAGGAAGAGCAACATCAACTGAATGCTGCCATGTTGCAAATTGACAGACATCCAACGACAGATGAGCTCAGTATGACGTCCAACAAAACCAGAAGGTAGTAAGAGTAGTACTAGAGGAAGAAGAAGAAGAAGAAGAAGGTCTTCTAGTAAATCTACTGACTCGGAAGGATCCACTGAGGATTCCAACTCTTCATCTCACAGAGAAAAGAGAAGGAGACGTTATAGGAACAACTCACGGGATGAGTTTAAGAAGGCAAGGTCGCCTACCTTCAATGGTGAGACAAAGAACGGTCAAGAAGTTGAGGCTTGGATTCTTGCGATGAGGAAGTATTTCCAAGTCCAATATTATTCTGGAAATATGAAGGCTAGAGTAGCCATCTTAAATTTGACTGGAAGGGAATCCATATGGTGGGATCACTGCAGGAAAGTGAAGAATATTAATGAAAGAAAAATGATGTGGAAACAGTTCCAGAAGTATTTCAAGTAGAAATACCTCTTTGACAGGTACTATGATGACAAGATCAGGGAATTTCATGAGCTGAGGTTGGGACGATAGACCATGGAAGAGTACACAAGCAGGTTCCTAGAACTGTTGAGATATGTTAGGTACATCAAGGATGAGAAAGTGAAAATACAACGTTTCCTAAGTGGATTGCCTCAGTCTTACAAAGGTAGAATTGAGTTTTATGAGCCTAGAACTCTGGAAGAAACAATAAGGAAAGCTAAGCAAACCTGACTATCAGAAGACTTGGAAGTACACAAACAATGAGAAGTTTGACCAAAGGAAGAAAGGTTTTAAACCTTCTAACTTTAGGAATCAGCAGAAACAACCATCCCAAGCTGAAAAGTAGCCAGCTAGAGTGGTGGGAGAAAATCCAAGAGATACACATCAGATCAGAGAACCACTCCAATGTTGGAGATGTGGAGGACCACACATGCGCTAGTATTGTCCACTCGAGAATGAGATTTACGCAGGGCTGGAGGACTGCCAGGAAGATCACCAGTCAACTGTGGTTGAAGTTGTAGGTAAGATTGCTGAGCAATCTATTTCTAGTTTGATTGACCCTGGTTCTACCCACAGTTACATTGCTCCTATAGTAGTGGAGATTTGTGCTTTCAAGAAAGTGAGGCATAGAAAATCGTGGTTAGTTCAGCTAGCCACTGGAACTAAGAGAAAGGTTAGTGAAGTGGTAGAGAAATATCCATTGGTGATGAATGGATTGGTCCACTTGTGTAGATCTGAATGTTATACCCCTTGGTTCCTATGATGTTCTCATTGGAATGGATTGGTTAGAAGCTCACAGGGTAAATCTTGACTGTTACCATAATACTTTTGAATGCATGGATGAAGAAAAGAACCCGAGAGTGGTAAGAGGCATTCCAAAGGTAATTTCTGTGAGGCAGATTTCAGCAATGCAGCTGAAGAAATTTTGTAGGAAGGGTTGCCAGTTGTATGCAGCTCATATTATGGAGGCATCGAAGAATGAAACTATTAGGTTGGAGGACTTCCATGTATTGTAGGAATTCAAGGATTTTTTTCCTGATGAGATTCCAGGGCTTCCTCCAAAGAGGGACATTGATTTCACGATTGAACTTATGCCAGGAGCAGCACCAGTGTCCAAGACACCCTACAGAAAGAGTATGCTGGAAATGTTAGAACTTAAGATGCAGCTGCAAGAGCTGTTGGAGAAAAAGTATATCAGCCAAGTGTGTCTCCTTGGGGAGAACCAATTCTGTTTGTAAAGAAGAAAGATGGTACACTCAGATTTTGTATTGATTATAGACAACTGAACAAAGTCATAGTAAAGAACAAGTATCCTTTGCCTAGGATTGATGAACTCTTTGATCAAATGAGAGGAGCAAAGGTATTTTCCAAGATTGACTCGAGGTTGAGTTACCATCAGGTGAGAATCAAGGATGAAGACATACATAAGACAACCTTCAGAACAAGGTATGGGCATTATGAGTTTGTAGTGGTACCGTTTGGTCTCACAAATGCACCAGCTACATTTATGTGCCTTATGAATAGTGTCTTCAACAGGTATTTGGACAAGTTTGTTCTTGTTTTCCTTGATGACATTCTTGTTTATTCTAATAATGAGGAAGAACATGAAGAGAATTTGAGATTGATATTACAATTGCTTAGGGATCATCGATTGTATGCAAAGTTGAGCAAGTGTGACTTCTATAGAGATAGAATTCAGTACTTGGGTCACATTATCTCAGAAGAGGGTATATTTGTGGACCCTGACAAGATTTAAGCCATTATGAATTGGCCTACTCCAAGAAATGTGACGGATGTAAGATCTTTTATGGGACTTGCAGGATACTACAGGAGATTCATTGAAGGATTCTCCAAGGTTGCACATGCCATTACTTCTTTGCAAAAGAAGGGCATAAAGTTTGAATGTACAACGAGGTGTGAAGAAAGCTTCCAGCAGTTGAAGAATCTTCTCACAAGTGCACTGGTTTTGAAAGTTACAGACCCAACGAAAGATTTTGTGGTGTGTACTAATGCATGTGGTCAAGGGCTTGGAGGAGTCCATATGCAAGACAACCACGTGATATGTTATGAGTCCAGAAAGTTGGAGGAACATGAGAAGAACTATGTTACTCATGATATGGAACTTGCAGCCGTAGTACATGCTCTCAAGATGTAGATGCATTACTTGAGGGCAAAAGCTTTGAGATAAGGACAGACCATTGTGGTTTGAAGTATTTGTTTGATCAACCTACTCTGAATGCTAGGCAAGCTAGATGGCTGGAGTTTTTATGTGAGTTTGATTTTGAGATCAAGCACATAAAGCGGAAAGAGAATAAGGTAGCTGATGCACTCAGCAGGAAGGTGTAGGAAATGCATGTGGAATCCATTAGTGTTTTCCAATCGGAGTTGATGCAACAAATTGTTAATCATGTTGCTGAAGATGAATTGTATGCGCAGGTTAAGGACAAATTGCAACAACAAAGTCTTGAGAAGAGGTATGAGGGATATAAATTGGAAGAAGATGGACTTCTTACTTACAAGAACAGAATTTACATTCCAAATGTAGCATATTTGAGGAGAGTTGTTATGGATGAGATCCATCAAGCTCCATATTATGGTCACCCAGGATATCAGAAGACAATTGCTACAGCTAGAAAGCAGTACTTTTGGCCAGGAATGAAAAAGGACATGGATGAATACATTTCCAGATGGATGAATACATTTCCAGATGCATGAAATGTCAGCAGGTGAAGGTTGAGCATCAACACCCAGCGGGTTTGTTGCAGCATTTACCAGTTCCTGAATGAAAATGGGAAGTTATTTCCATGGATTTCATTACAGGATTTCCAATGACTTGGAGACAACATGATTCCATCATGGTTGTGGTGGAAAAGTTGACAAAGGAAACACATTTTATACCGGTTAAGTCTACGCGTAAGACTGATGACATTGCAAAGATCTTCATGAAGGAGATTTTCAAATTGCATGGATTGCCTGAGGAAATAGTCTCTGACAGAGATGTCAAGTTCACTTCCAATTTTTGGAAGGGGTTGTTTACGAATTTGGGTACAAAGCTGAACTTCAGCACTGCCTACCATCCTTAGATTGATGGGAAAACAAAGAGGGTAAATCAAGTGCTTGAAGACATGCTCCGCTTGTATGTGATGGACAAATCAACCAAATGGGAAGACTATTTACACCTGGTAGAGTTTGCATATAACAATGGACAACAAGCATCCTTGGGGATGAGTTCGTATGAAGCTTTGTATGGCAGGAGGTGTAGGACACCAGTGACTTGGGATAATCCAGTGAACAATGTTGTGATTGGTCCAGAATTACTAAAGGAGATGGAGCAGGAGATTGTAAAGATTGGGCATCATATGAAAGCTGCCCAAGATAGACATAAAATCTATGCTGATAAGCATAGGGTGAACAAAGAGTTCAGTTTTGGGGATCATGTTTACCTCAGAGTGAGGGCAAAGAAGAGTTCCTTGAAGCTTGGAAGTTGTTCCAAGCTATCACCCAGATATTGTGGGTTGTTCGAAGTGCTTGAAAGAATAGGTCCAGTTGCATATAGACTTGCATTGCCTGCTAGCAGTAGGGCTCATAATGTTTTTCATGTTTCTTTGCTTAAGAAATATATACATGACCCTAGCCATGTGATAAATTGGGATGTGATTCAGGTGGAACCCGAGGGAGAGTTTCGAATCGATCCAATGCGCATCCTTGATAGGAAGGTCACCATGCTCTAGAACCGAGCCATAGGACAGGTAAAGGTGCAGTGGGAGCACTACGGTCCTGAAGAGACTACATGGGAGCTAGAGGATGCCATGCGATTGGCACATCCATTTTTGTTCGAATCTGCGGAGCACTGAGAGTGGTACTAGTGTATAATTTTGTTCAATTTTGTAAAGCACTGAGGACAGTGCTATTGAAGGGGGAGGGGAATTTAACACCCCGGGTTCGACCCCGTTGAGTTAATGTATATGATGTAAATATTATATGGAATCATGACAAGGAGCTCAAGGCCAAGGCCCTATCATTGATTAATGTTTGGTATATAGGCGATCATGGTTGATGCCTATGGTTTTTGTGCTAAGTCAAGCACATTTGTAAACATCACGTAAATATGCAAATTAGTAAAAAACCCAGCCAGCTATGTCAATGCAACGAATAATGAGATGGGGGCATGATTTTCCTAAGGATAAGGGGGTGGGAATGTTAACCTTGAGCCAGTTTGGGCAAAATCCATGTGTCATGCGGAGAAACCATCAAAACTGTCAGCTACCCTTTTTCTTGTCTTCTCTTCCCAACCATTTATTCTGCTAGAAGGTGGTTGGGGTAGTTATTGATTGGAAGGGGAAGAGTATGGGAAAATTGGAATTGGGAAGAGCACCCAGTTTTGGAATGTCGTGTTTTTCTTGCATGGACAAGAAAACACCAGAACCATATGCCAGTTTAACTCACTTGTTCACGTTTTAGTTTCACTCTCATGTTTTGGGAGCTACGAGATGTTCTGGCTCAGTCACCATCTTCGTTCTCCATTCGCGTGGAAGCTCTTCAGCAGTTGAGCTCTTCCTGTGTGTATCCTTCACGTTCTGCGATTGTTTTTCCCTTGAAAAGACTGTGATTGCTGTGTTGCAATGTCATCTTAAACTACAGAGTGTATGAGACCCTGTTACTTGGTTCTTGAGTAAGCTTGAGTTGTGGAGTCTCCCTATGGTTGTTGTGTTGTGCACCTTGGTTCGGGTCTGAACTATACACAATACTTAGGAATGGGAGTGACGTAGAATGTGCTTGAAAAACATAGTGTGGAACCTCACAATAAGATAAGAGTGGCTGGTAAACCTGCTATGCACATCCTGAAGAGCACTGGAAGGGAAGGTGTAGCCTAAGGGACTGTGGGGAAGAGAAGGGGACACTTCCTTGTGTTGGGTGTGTAGGCAGTGGGGAATCTAGGCCATATAGGTCTTGTGAAGGTGTTCTTAGCTCTGTAGATGAGCTCACTAGCTTAGAATTTCTTCCTTCTCATTGCCTTAAAAGCATGATAAACCCAACTAGAGAGATGGCTTGGATGGTAGCCTGATAAACCCATTTGTTGGCTTAGGTGTGACTTGTTGAGTTTGACCTTGTGACTAATCTTTGGCTGGATAGTTTGATAAACCCAGCTATGAATGTTGGCTTGGATAGGTAGCCTGATAAACCAAGCAGTGAGATGGCTTGACTGTCTACAGTCTAATAAACCCATCTGTTGGCTTGAATGGTCCTTAAAGGTGAATGTTGGCTTGAATGGTCCTTAAAGGTGAATGTTGGCTTGACTGTGTTGAGCCTGTAATACCTAACTGTGAGATGGCTTGGCTGAGTGGCCTGCGAAACCCATATGTTGGTGTGTTTTCCCCTGCATCCTAATAAACCCAACTGTGTTTTCTTGGATGAGTGTTATTGCACCCTTGGCTATGTATGATTTTGCTAGTGTTCCCTTATTCCTTGAGGAAATCATGCCTAACTCGGGGGTGGCGGTGTTTTGAGAGATTAATGAGCGTACTGGCCTATGGTTGGGTGGAACGTTACAGCGACATAGTTGGTTGTGGGACAAGTTCTGTTCAAGATGAGTGTTCTTGTCTATGTAATTCTCTGCAATTGTTTTTCTTGCATTGTAATTGCTTGATGGAATGTGATGAACATGTTGCTGTGTTGAATTGATGCATTGTTCCTTTGAATAATTGCAATTATAGGCATCTATGTATGTTTCCTTCAATGCATATTTAAACTAATTTGCAGGGTTAGATTGGCGAGATTGGTGATGGCCTGAATGATCAAATAGATCCAAGACTTCGGTTAAAAGGTTGAGTTTCCTGCTAGAAATCTTTGTTTATGCAATCTGCGGGATGCGAGATGTCTTTTTGGAGAATTACGGCTTTTTGCAGTTTTCGTTCCACAACGATCCTTTTCGATGCGGGATGTGCGATCACGGGATCATGGTGTCACAATTTCCACAATTCCCAATCCCCCAATTCTAGTTTCCGTACCGTCAATCTTCGCACGAGGATTGTCTGCCGTTGATCTATTTCCAATGCGGGATGCGGGTTGTGGGAAGCGAGATTGCAATTTTCGTAACTTTATGATCTTACAACTTGGGATTTCTGCACCGTTGATTTTTGCGGGTGGATTTTGAGCCGTTGATTTCATTCCAGTTGCGGGACCATTTGGGATTGTTGTTTTTCGTCGCATTTTCTCTCTGCTGTCTGATCTCCTCTGAGACCTTTCCTTGCAGATTCTCGAACTACTCAAGGGAAGACATGAGGGAGCGTGATAGTGTTGTAAATGTCGAGAAGTGGTTCGTGGCCATGCCCTGTGTTTCGATGAACATTAAAGGTTCTCGATGAAATTTTTAATTTCGCATGATAATGGGGTATGGGTACGTGAGACATTTTCCTTTTTGAATCATTTATTTTTATGATTTTGTTGCTTCATGTTGGAATGATATCCTTGCGACAATGTACAAGTGTTTTTCTTGGCCTTGTGAGAGCATCATTTATTTTTGTTGCAGTGTGTCTAATTGTTGCATTTGCAGAGGTTCTACTCTAGGACAAAATCATTTGTTTTTCTAGCTTAGACAAAACCATTATTTCTTTGGCCTAACTAGTTCTAGGTAAAAGTAGGACCTATCATCTTACATGGGCAACTAATATTATCTAAATAGGTGAATCATTTGATAGAAGAGGACTATAAAGTTTTGGATCAGTAGCTCCTCAAGTTTGTATCCTATCTACTTAATTTAATATGAAGGAAGTGTAGTGTTCTTGGTTAGGTAGTGGATGGAATTTACCAACTATCATAAATATATGATGCTCTGAATTATTAGCCTTTTATTAATATTATGGATCTTCTCTCTTTATGTTTGGCCATCAGCCAAAGTGAAGCAATTGCCTAGACCCAAAAGAACATATATGTTGACCCTATATTCATATTAGGGGTGCTCGAAAGATGTAGTTAATTTGACAAAAATGAAGCCATGTAACTTTTTTTTCCTCTAATTTATTATTTTAGGGGTTGTTATCCATTTCACTTACACTTTGTGCCCCTATTCCATAATACAATTAAATGAAATCAGTTCGATAAATGTCTAGGATGTGTAGGTGTTTGATGAAAAGTCAATTGATGGGATGCTTAAAAGTCTATTAGTCCTTCAAATTCCATTACCATTTCCAAAACGTGTACCCATTCCCCCCTATACATATTAGTCCTGCTAACCAAATTTCGGCGTGTGTTGGGTCATTGGCCAGATTTACCACTGAGAAACTTAAATTTTCCTCCATTTGATAATCAGAGCTAAGTTGAGGTCACTCTTTATAAATAATATAATAATATATCATTATTAGTGAATGGAATGTTTGAATCTTAACCTCCCATACCATGGTAAGAAAGTGGGTGTCTAATGACACATATTTATGTTTGAGCCCCAAGCTTCATTGACTTAAAATCAAAAGGAAACCAAGATGTCATCCTTGTTTTTATTCAACTAGTGTGACAAATGGTGAAAGATTTTAAGCTCAAATGCTCTAACTGATAGATTCTCTTAGTTTTTTTATACTTATAGGTATAGGTGTGGCAGTTGGTAGTTTGCAAGTTCTAATAATTTTTTTGTTATATATATATATATATGCAAGAATTACAAGAATTACAAGGTATGCCATCCACTCTCATGCATTATATAACACTGGTTTCATAGTTAACATGTCTAGTATTTATGCCACATTTATGATTAATCAAATCACAGTGGTCACCCATGCAAATGGGAAGGTGTGATCCACTCCCAACACAAGCACTATCTCACCAACTACATGATTTGACACTCGTGTATGGCCAACTAGCCTATTCATTTTTTATGTCCCTTGATATGTTAGCATATGCAACCTTAATGATGACTCTCCCATTGGAATAACAATAAGGAATTCATAGCAAGAGAGAAGTCATGCCCATTAGGCCATTGGAATAGAAATAAGGTATCCAGAGAAAGAGAGCATTCATGGCCATTAACATAGCAATGAAGCATGATAATAAAGGGAATGGTCAATGTACAATGCAAAAATATCTCGCAAAATATCCCAAATATCCCATAAGGAGGGAAGAATGAAAAATGCTACAAGATTAGCTTGATCCATATATAATCCCTAATATTAAGATGTTAAAATATTTTTTACAAGATTCTTTCTAATGGTAATAATGATCAGGTTGAAAAGAAATATAGTAGGACTAAAAAACATCAAGTTCACATGAAATGTTGTTATTCCTTGTAAATATGCTATGCATGTCCCTATTATAAACTTTGGCAAGTTCTTGAAAAAATGAAATGAATGGTTTTTCCAGACTTGAAACAAATTTTGCATGAGGGATTTTCACCATGTAGATGTGTGGAAAATAAAACAAAACCTCGCATTCAACCAAAAGAAGGTGAATAAGGAAAAAGGTTGGGTATGCTGTTTTTTTTCTTCAATGTCCTCTTACCAATAATCCTCATATGAACGAACCCTATGATTGGAGTGATGGAAGCACTTTGTGTATCGCACTGCAATCTCATTCCCAACCATTTTGGAGATGAATTTTATTGCAAAATGGCAGTCACCTCATACACGAAGGTTTTTAATGACTTGAATAGGTGTCTTGATAATCCCTAAAGCAATGGCCAACTTCATTGTGGTAACCAAGAATATGTAATTTTTTCTCCTTGTTAACATAATACATCACAAATTTTTTGTGAGGTACATACCCTGTGCATTTCCTCTACAAGGGCAATGTCTCTAGATTTGTATCGATCTTATGTGTTTCCAATAGAAGTGTATGGATACGGTTCTCTAATTCAAGACAACCACATCCTGGGTTCTTTTTAACCCTATGATTTTCATCATTTTTCTTACATTTTCTACATCATCCCACCTGCCAGCTGTAACATAGATTTTTCCTGGTCACACATATGATCCAGGGTTCTGTTGGTGCAACTCAAAAGGGTGTTTTACTACATGTTTGCCCAATTTTAGATGGGAATGGATTCTTTAGGCATGAACAAAGGTCCCTATACAACCACATAGGGTGGAATTGGAATTTCATTGATAAAAGTATCCACCTTAGTGAGGCACCCAACACAACCAAGAAGGTTTACCATGAAAGCATAATTTGCTGCGCTTGGTGATGAAATCATTAACACTGATCAAATTGAAAAAGTGTCATCCTTCACCTACTAGGCCTGCATGATTCCATGCTAAAATTACACCAATAGAGGTGATATCATTTGATTTGAAGGTGATATTAATGACATGTTGATTTCATACGCATATTTGAACAAATTTCCTAATTTGTTGTCACTGAGATGTAATACAAGGTGCAATAATTGTAAACGTATATATTCTAAATATTTTTGAGGTTTCTATATTTGATTTATGAAAGTGCACTTATGCCATCCCTCATACCCATTTTGCATTTCCTTTTCCCAAACTCAAAGGCAATGCATTTTATACCAGTCAAATCCACATATAAGATGGGTTTTGTTGCAAGATTTTCATGAAGGAAATTTTCATGTTGCATGGATTTCCTAAGGAAATAATTTCAAACAAAGATACTGAGTTCACCTCAAACTTTTGGAAAGGTATTTTTGTAGATTTGGGTATGCAGTTGAACTTTAGTACTACCTACCATCCACAAAAAAAGGGAAAATAGAAAGGCTAAGTAAGGTGTTTGAAGACATGCTTCACATGTTTGTGATGGAAAAACCATCAAAGTGGGAAGAGTATCTACCTTTGCTAGAGTTTGCATACAACAATCAAAAGCAAACATTATTGGGATGAGTCCATTTGAGGCTTTGTATGGCAGAAAATTCAGGACACCAATTACTTGGGATAACCCAGTGAACAAAATTGTACTTGGATTAGAGTTTCTTAAGGAAATGGAACAAGAAGTTGCAAAGATTAGGCGGAATTTGAAGGCATCCCAAGATAGACACATAATCTATTCATACCAAAGCAGAATGCATAGGGAGTTTCATGTTCATGATCATGTTTACCTCAGAGTTAGGCCTATGAAAATTTCCTTGAAGTTTGGAAGTTGTGCCAAGCTGTCACCAATATATTGTGGGCCATTTGAAGTGCTTAAGAGGATAGTTTCAGTTGCATATAGAATTGATTGCCTGCTAACACTAGAGCTGATAATTTTTTTTCATGTTTCTTTGCTTAAGAAGTATGTACATGATCCTAACCATGTTATTGATTTAGATGTGACCCAGGTGGAACCCGAGGGAAAATTCCAAACCAAACCACTATGCATCCTAGACAAGAAGGTAACATTGCTTTGAAACCGAGCCATTAGATAGGTAAAGGTGTGATGGAGGCACTACAGACACGATGATGCTACATGGGAGTTGGAGGATTCCATTCAAAGAGCCATACCTGTTTTTGTTCTAAATTTTGAGAAAACACCGAGGACGATGTTATTCCAAGGGGGAGGGAATTGTAATGTCCTCTAGTTTTGACTTGGAGTGTATTTAACCAACTTGTGTAAATGATGTAATTGTGCAAGTATGGATTCCTTGTGTGGAGCTCAAGTCCAAGGCCCAACTAGTGAATGGCTAGACATGTATGACACAAATATTCTATTTGGACTATGTGATTAGCTTATCATGCCAATTTGAAATCTATGTAAGTATTATGTGCACAAATAATAAAATGGTTCAAGAATGGTCGCGTAAAGAGAACTAAAGGGGATACGATTCCACTAGAGGGGACACTAATACATAATATCAAAATTGCGACAGTTTTTCGTTGCTATTTCCACGTTTTGTCGTCTCAATTGCGACAATAATGGTCGCCACGTTTCGTGGCACTTATTTTATGGATCTAACAACGGACTTTACAAGCTGTCATATAAAGATGAAAACTGGCCGCCACGTGTCTTCTGTACGGTGGCCTTGAAATTGATTTTCAAGGGAAAACCTACCATGTGATTTGATGTTTTAGGGATGCGTTTAATACATGTAAATGACATAAATTTTCAGATCTTATAAAACAAAAAATGAAAGATGAATTAAGATTTAAAATGCCATAAAAGCTGTGATTAGTGCCTAACAAATCCAAGTTGGGAAGATGGGGTCAATTGAGGATCTCATGGAGGCTTTACTAATTAAAGAGTAGATAGGGTTGAATGGTTCAAACCCAATATGCTCCTTAATAACTAGATCCACTTCAGAAATATTCAATAGGAAAATCCTAAGCTAGACATTAGATATTTGTCAAACAAGAGCCACAAGGTGGCAATGTCACTGCAATTAGTAAAAATTATTACTACAAGACAAATGCTATAGAATGGCAATATACCTCTGTTTTAACCCCAACAAAGCTTCCCATGCCAAACCAAGAAATCTATCATAATACACTTGTAATATAACTACAAATGGTAGCTTCAGAGATGGAGGATAAAGGATAATTTATCTTACTAGGTTTTAAAACTCGAGACTCCTCTTCCCCATGAGAAGGTTGGAAGAAGCTTGGACAACAGGAAAAGCACCTCCATTTCCACCCAAAAAAGGCTTCTCGTGTAATATTTTGGTTTGGTAGAAAATAAACAGGAACAAAAAATTCCAAGCTTTTGGTAGAAAATGAAAAATAAAACACAATTTTGAATAGTAATTTAAAGAAACGATGAAGAAATGGAACCAAAAATTGAAAACAAACAGTTTTGATAGAGGGAAAGTGGTTAAAAAACAGAAGTGGGCAATGCATAGAGAGAACATAAGAGTGATAAAAGCAGGGAATGGTAAAGCAAGAACATAACATAGACAGTTAAGTCTGATATTCTTATGTTTCTATACAAACATTGGATAGGAAGCATGATGAAGAGGCTAGAAATGAAAATAGCAAATTTATATTATACGATAGGTACAAGTAAGACATATAAAATATTAATGCCTAGGGAGAATGTAGGCAATGCAAGAACCCTTACCTTATCAATTGCCTTTTACCAGGTCCACTGGCCCATACCTCTTGCAAAGAGTTGTCCTAATAAACACAAAACCACTGTGTTGGCTGGAAATTAAATTTATAAATTAAATAAATAATCCATTCCTAGACCCATATACAAGTGGTCATTTTGCTAGGCATGGAAAATATCAAAATACTCTATGAAATAAAAAATGGGCATACAATTAAATCAACTAATGTTTTCTGATCCCGCAACTCGGGATTTCTGCACCGTTGATTTTTGCGGGTGGATTCTGAGCTGTCGATTTCGTTTTAGTTGCGGGACCGTTTGGGATCGTTGTTTTTCATTGCATTTTCTCTCCGCTATCTGATCTCCTCTGATACCTTTCCTTGTAGATTCTCGAACTACTCAAGGGAAGACGGGAGGGAGCGTGACAGTGTTGTAAATGTCGAGACGTGGTTCGTGGCCATGCCCTGTGTTTCGATGAACATTAAAGGTTCTCGATGAAATTTTTAATTTCGCATGATAATGGGGTATGGGTACGTGAGACATTTTCCTTTTTGAATCATTTCTTTTTATGATTTTGTTGCTTCATGTTGGAATGATCTCCTTGCGACAATGTACAAGTGTTGTTCTTGGCCTTGTGAGAGTATCATTTATTTTTGTTGTAGTGTGTCTGATTGTTGGATTTGCATAGGTTCTACTCTAGGATAAAATCATTTGTTTTTCTAGCTTAGACAAAACCACTATTTGTTTGGCCTAACTAGTTCTAGGTAAAAGTAGGACCTGTGATCTTACATGGGCAGCTAATATTATCTAAATGGATGAATCATTTGATAGAAGAGGAATATAAATTTTTGGATCAGTAGCTCCTCAAGGTTGTATGCTATCTACTTAATTTAATATGAAGGAAGTGTAGTGTTCTTGGTTAGGTAGTTGATGGAATTTACCAACTATCATAGAGATATGATGCTCTGAATTATTAGCCTTTTATTAATATTATGGATCTTCTCTCTTTATGTTTGGCCATCAGCCAAAGTGAAGTAATTGCCTAGACCCAAAAGAACATATATTTTGACCCTATATTCATATTAGGGGTGCTCGAAAGACGTAGTTAATTTGACAAAAATGAAGCCATGTAACTTTTTTTTCCTCTAATTTATTATTTTAGGGGTTGTTATCCATTTCACTTACACTCTGTGCCCCTATTCCATAATACAATTAAATGAAATTAGTTTGATAAATGTCTAGGATGTGTAGGTGTTTGATGAAAAGTCAATTGATGGGATGCTTAAAAGTCCTTCAGAAGAAGAGATCCCTACTTTTGCAAGGATCTGAGTGAGTTGTTCCAAGCTTAAACTCATTGTTAAATAATTTTGAAAAAGGGATTCTTACAGCACCCAAATCTATATGAAGAATTTAAATAAACACTCTTGCTGAAACAAATTTAAAAAAAACGTTGTGTACAAGAAAAAAAACCATTACTCTTCACAGTTGTGAGAAAACACACTTGCTGAAATTGAAATTCACACTTGCATAATTGAAACACCCTTTGAAGAAATTGAAATTCACACTCTAGTGTACGCTTGCAGAAAATTAATCAAACTAACTTCAATCCATCGTGCTTTCCCGACAACGGCGCCAAAATGTTGGGCCGAATTAATGTCGTTTTAATTCCGTTGTAGTAATTGCCCAACCATTTAATTTGTCAATCCAAGGTTCGTAGGCTTATAAAGCACATGCAGGACTGAAGCAAAATTAAGCTAATCTAACCCCCCGTGAAACTAAGACTAATCTAATCTAACCCAACTTAAGCTGAAACATGCAATTGCTAATCTAATGCAGGAAGATGAAACACACGGCTAAAAGTAAATTGCATAAAAGAAAGACAACATATGAAGAGCAACATGACAACATATATGAGCTCACATTAACAATCAAGCAATCTTAATTTACATCACAAGAATCAATTAAAAATAATGAAAGCATCAAAACCACTATTATGAACAAAATCAAAGAATTCCCTTCTCCATATTACAAAGTCAAGACTAACTTCTACAATCTACTATTCTCTAAGATAATCTAAGATCTAAGATATTCTAAGATAATCTAGGA